>VXAL01010219.1:110563-162967 GCA_013399475.1 Chauna torquata | reverse complement strand
TTTTTTTTTTCCCCCCTCTCGAAGTTGCTGATAAAACACGCTGCGCCTGCAGTTAGTAGCCTGTCACTCTCATGCCACGCTTGTGCTATATTTGCACCTCCCGGCGCCGGCGTCGTCCCCCAGCCCCGCGGCGCCGAGCCCTGTGCAAAGCGGCTCGGGGTCCGGTTTTCCTGCGGCCTGCGGGTGAAATCTCCCAGGCAGGGCGGGCGGGAGCGGGCGCCGGGCCGCGCTTCCCGGGGCTTCCGTCTCCGCGTCCCTCGCTGCGCAAGGCGTGCATAGCGATGCTCTTAATCACAGTCGGAGGGTTAAATTGGATAAACACAAAACAAGGCTTCTGAAAAGTCTGGCGATTACCATGCGGCATTTCTCGGACGATAGCCCCGAGACGCACTTCATAAAGCCAATAAAGCGCGCGCCGGTGGTCTCCCGTTGCCCTGGCAACGGACCGCAGGGCACCCTGTGTGTGAAATGCATGAACATCTGTGAATTAATCTTTCTTTTTTTTTTTTTTTCAGTTTGTTCTTTCCTCGGCGCCGGGGGGCCCGGGGCCGCTCTGCTGCCGGCTCCGTCCCGCGTCCCGGCCGCGCTCCCGCGGCGGGTTGACCCGTAGCTTGCTTTCGGCTGTACGGGGAAGCGAGAGACAGGAATGCCCAGCAGGTCTGGGCGTTACGGGGTTCGTTGGCCCGCCGCGAAAAACCTGATCCGGGGAGAAAATGGAAATAACCGCGTGCGTCCGCCCCGCGGTCTGCCGGAGTTCACCGCTCCCCTGCCTCGCTCCCACGGGGCGGCAGCCTGAAGAGAGGCGCGGGGCCGCTCGCTCTGGCAGGAGCCAGCGACGGGCACCGGGCTCCTGAGCGTCCCGCCCGCGGCCCCGCAGCTGCGCGGGTTTTCCGCCGCCGCCCTCGCCCTCCGCCCCCGCGCAGCAGGCTGCTGGTTTCGTGTTGGCTCTCCCCGCCGTCCTCCACCGAGTCTCCGGGAGGACTGTAGGGGGAACACTGTGTATGTCGTATCGGCAGCCAATGCTGGATGCAGTCAGTGTTTTAATGAAGTACTGAGAGTGAAATGCCGCTCTGATCTGCTAATTGCGTGAAGGGGATGACAGATTGCTCTGTATCACTCCTTTCTGAGCTGCAGGCTTATCAAAGAGTACCGAGGTGCTTTTAAGTGAGGCATTGCAGCCGGCCGGACGCTGCTTGTTTGCATACGAATATGAGCAGGCACAGATGTACCTCTGTTTTTCTGCCTCTCGAGAGGCAGAGAATGCAGCTGTGGGAGTTTCCCTAATGCGTGCTTGTGAGTAAGTGGGGCGGAGGGGAAGGGAAGGATTTCGACACGGTTTGTTCCTCCTTTCGTTCGCAGGATAAGTGGTCTGCCGTAGCTTCTCGGTGCAGTGAAGCTGGCGTATTTCAAGCCACTCTGTTTTTGAAAGAGGGTATAAAGTATTTTCAGCGCTATATTAATCCTGCCTAGGTCAAAGTAATTAATGGCACTGATTTTGCTGAGGGTGACCTGTTGTCAGGCTGGCATGTGCTGCAGAGGTGCAGCACTGGGTTTATGGAAGAAGGGCCAGGAACTGTGCCTCCGAACCGCAGCTACGCCAAAGGAAGGGTTGTGCTCAGGAGTGTGTGCTGTGAGCTTGGCACCAGCCGTGCACAGCACAGAACTGGGCAGCTACAGCGATGTATTTCTGAGTCCTTTGCTCATTTTATTTTACTAATAAGTGGCCAGACTGTATGGAGGTCATTGCTTGCATTGAGTTAAAAAGCCAGTGCTGACCTAAATAACATGAAACTTTGCCTTGTGATGTTACAGTACTGGGCATTAGGAAATCATTGTAATTGGCTTGAAGTAATTATAATTGTCTTTATATGCCTTGTTTCTCCTTCATGTTTGATGAATTCATATTTGTTGATACCATATGTCTGTCACACCTCAATTTCAGGGCTTCTTTTAAAAATACCAAACTGCAATTTATTTTGGCCATGGAAGAAACAAAAGTTTTGCTTTTCCTCCCTTGCTTCGAGAAGGAGTTTCTTTCAACGACCTGCAAATATTGTTTTGTACTAAGCTTTGCTGTCCCATACTGCAAAATGTGAGAGAAATTCTGAATAATGTCTCAATAAATTAGAAATAAGCCCTTTAAAATCAATTACCAGTAAACCTTGTGGGGGGAGAGAAACCCTTTTTCTGCTATTCCCTTGAAGTAAGGTGTCTTTCCAAGTACCCTGTCAGTATGCGTAATTGGTGTTAGAGTAGGAAAGGCACCCTGCTTTCAGCATAATGACAGCCTGTCCAGGGTCAGTTTGGTGCCTTTGTAAAAAGCACTGTATGCTCACCACCTAGGTAGCCTGAAAGCTTTATATCACACCACAGGGTATTTGAAAGCAATTAAGTGTTTAGCAGACCTTCTGTAGGACTCTTGTGTGCTTCGTGAAGGTTTTCTGGTAACAGTGTTGCCTCCGGCCATGGCAAAGGCTGGAAGTGCCATTTTTGGACCCTTCTTTCTGCTCCATGGGATGAGGAAGGGGAGAAATTTTTGTGTGGTGTTCTCTCCCCTGTTCTTTTTAGAGTATCTAGCACCAGACTGTGTAGCCTTTTCTTCAGTTCATCTGTGCAAGTTGCAACTCTTTTGATACCAAACAGTTTTTTTGCTGTAGTACCTCTGTTATGCCTTTGGTCCCCATGGACCCTACACCATTTTACAAACACTGCTAATCAACTGAACTAATGAAAATGCAGCTCTTATGAGTACTGATAAACAAACTTAGTGTTGCAAATACCAGTAACTTGATTTATAGTATTAAATGTAACTGAAGTTACCCACCAAGTGGAGTAGGGCTGAAAAGCCTACAGACAGCTGCGGCGATCACAAAGTGACATAGCTGCATCTAGTTAGTAGACAAGTGTTTCATAATTGTTTTGGGCAGGAATGGGAAGAAAATTTGTTTGACTGAAGAAGGTTTTTATGTTGACAACACAGAACTCCAGAGATTGTTACAGTGCAATCACTCTAAAACTGTTTTACAAACAAAATATGTTATGGATTTTAATTATAAAAACAAAAATATGTGCTTTAATTTGACGTACAGACAGAATTTCTCTTACTGTTTTGCTAAATCTTAAAACTGCCAGGGATTCTCTTTGGAATAGCAGATATTCAGCATGCACAACTGCTACTGTAGGTGTCAAAAATAAAATATTTATAAATGTATTTGATACTGTGTTCTGGCTCAAAATATGTATCCGTCCAACACTGTGATGTACATGTAAACTGGTCTTAGATGAAACAGTTTTTCATATCCAGGCTTATGCATGCCAAACGTAAGATTAAATCAAAATAAGCACCACTTGTTAACTAACCTGCCCATTTTCTTAAAGTTTTAAAATAATATGCTAATGCAATGATGCAGTTATGGCCAAAGCCAAAAAGAACAAGAAAATTGACATTCTGAAGGTGGCTGTTTCCTACACTGAAGAAACAAGTGAGGTAAAAAAAAAAAAGAAAAAGAAAAAAAAAGTAATACTTAGCACTTAAACGTGCTGCATTGTAAGACTGGCTTACGCTGCTCTTTAAAAGTGTAAACATGAACCCTCATGAAACCTCTGGAGAAGAGCACAATGAACATTTGCGTTATAGCTGAGGAGAAAGAAACACTAAGGTGGGTGATTAGTAAGAGATCAAATGTGCAGTGGAGAGAGAGATGTGGGAATAAATGCACATTGCCTATGTCCACCTTACTAACCACTGTGCTTGTTTTTATCCACATCTTACATATTCTCTGGAGAAGACTGTTTTACAAGTTACAGTTGAAAAGAGGAAGAAAAATCGTAGGCAGCAGGCTTGATTGTGCTGTATAAAGATCAGGCAACTAATAGACCAATGTGTGCCTAACACTTGTATTTTAAAAACTTGTTTGCTTTCTGTACCGTAACACTAGAAACAATGCGTAGGAAGTCATTAATCCTCTGAAAACTACGTTTTTCAAGATCATAGGTTATCATCATCCTCTGTTATGTCAGAATTTGCTTAGTGTTTCCTCTTCTCTTGTCGGACATCTGGTAGTTCCTGGGAAATATTTGAAGAGCCATCATTTAGTAGTTTACGGGGAAAGCCTTGAATAATTCACACAACAAATGATTAGGCAAGCACTTGTCTATCTAACTGAATTATTCTGCATGTTTGCTGAAGCAGTAAAGCAAGAGAACAGCATTTCCTTCTCTGGAGGGTTTACAGTGGTAGTATTGACCCACCTAGTTATTGGGTTTCAGCCTTTTGTTGACACTGTTGTAAATGAAAGCAGCCTGGACAGGCACTGAGCAGCTGGGCTGGATAATTGTGAAGGATTCATGCTTGTTGCTGTTACCCCCAGTGTTTGTAGTGGGTTGTTTGCTTTGACTTTTGTTGAACTGTTGACAAAAGCATTAGATACAAATGGGAACAAATAAAGTGGTGAGATGCCAGGAGGGCTTGGCAGTAAGAGTGGTTTTCATTCTGACTTAAATGGGGATTGTCGACACTTATCAGGATGGGAAATGGAAGGTGTGTTCAGTGTTTGTGTGCTCCCCCCTCCCCTTTTGCTTCCTTTCCTTACTGCTAAATATGTTTTGGCAAACATAAGGTGACTAAAAACAGAGTGGAGGCAATTTCACCATTGCCTTAACTCTTTGGCACCATGTTTTCGAAACTCTTTCTGGCTGTGTATGTCTTGCTGGGCAAATCCAGTTCCTGGCACGAAAGGATTAAGTATAAAAAGGGAAGGAAAAAAAAAAAGAAAAGGAGGGGGAGGTGTAAGGGGTAGAGTTGGGAAAAGAGAGGATTAAATAGAACAGTATACACTGAAGTAGTATAGCCAGCAAAATTGAAGTCATTTACTGGAACGCTTTTAATTTGGTTTAAACAAAATACTCTTTTGTATATTCAAATGGGGAGTAGCTCAGCTGTTGTGAAGCCAGAAAATTAATGGTATTTTTAGTGAAAGAGCAAAAGCATGTCAACAACATAGCTGAGGATGATAATGTTGGCATTTTATTCATGAGGAATTATCAATGCAGGTTACTGGACAGCATAGTGTGACTGGAATGATTGAGCACAGGGGGGAAGCGGCTGTCCTTCTGTAAGATGATTTCATTTTGCATTTAGTCTTTCAGGAAGAGAGGAAGGAGAGAGAAAGGAAGCATTTAAAAATACATGTCTAAGAGGCCTATCCTTGTGGTTTCTGGCTCCCAGAGTCTAACCTTTTTACCTCTATCTGACTCATGGTTTTGCCACTGCTTCTTTTTTTGCTGGCTGTCCTTTCTTTTCAAGTCTGTTGTGAGGGATGACGGAAAATAGAGGGAGAAGAATGGAGTTACTTTAGGATGTCTTTGCTGAAAAGGCAGTTTTGGCCCAGGAAGAGGTGCAAGTTCATTCTGGCCATATCTGGCTCTGAGTTTTGTGCCTCAGCATTGTTTGCATGGGACCCTTAATGCATTTAATGCATTGTGAAATGTGGTTACCGTGGCTGGTCATATAGGAAGTTAGTGTACGATCTGGAAGGTCTTACCACTTAGCAGGAGACATGCTTCATATTTCTTACTGCAGCTACAGTTTTCTTGTAACAATCAACCTCAGAGTGTTGTGCAGGTCAACTGGAAAGTAGCAAATAGAGTTCACAGGGGTGAGGATGCCACTACGATGAAAGGAGAAAAGGTGGTTTTCTATGGCTGTCTGAAGGCACACAAAAGTATTCCTTGCCTTTGCTGCAGTGTGTGTGGCTGGTGGTATTTGAGGCTCCCCGAGGGTTTGGAGCACCGAAGCTGTCATGTGCAGGTATGTTTTTGTTGCCTGCCTTCATGCAGTTTCAAGTTGTCCTAAAACCAAATGCCGTAGTAGCAAGGTAATCATGGTGTTTATGGACCCACTTTGAGCAATCATCCATGAGTGTTTTCTTTATTCCTCTTTGTTATGGCTGCCATATTGTTCCTAGCCTCCTAACAGTAACAAAAGAAGGGAAGCACAAAAAGAGATAAGGAATAAATTGCCTTTTACTGCTGCCATTACTGAGTTTTTTTGTAACATGCAGTGTGTTTGTTGTGCCAAACCAGAGCTCTGTGGACGTCAGCAAGGAGCATTTTGCCCAGATGTTAAATATTGTGGGATCAGGGCCTGAATTTGTTATTAATCCTACAAATATTAAAAGAAAGTGAAGAAATATCAAGCTATTTTCAGCAGGCATGTACTGGGAGTGGTGTTACTGTAAATATCAGCTTGTGCATGATGAATCCCCAATTCTTTTTGTCTCTCTCTTTAGGGAATACCCTTAAGAATTCTGCAGGGGGCTAAAGAAATTCTCATAGCAAATTTCAACCCTGAATGAAGGAAAAATGAGAAATCTGTGAAAAGTAGAGACTTAAAGCTCAATCAAAACAAATATATCCCATAATCATCTCTGCACAGCATTTGGGAAATCCACTTCTGAGTCATCTAAATTATGCAAGAATTCAGAAGAAATAGCTCGTGAATGTTCTACAGCATTGCCTGGATGCTTTTTAATCAAGCTTGGATAGTTCTTTGATTTCATGTGAAATGCACTTTCCCCTGTGCTTGGTTACAGAGAGTTAGCTCTTTAGGCTAATCTGCTTTGCTCACGGACCTGTAAGAATGGCCCCAGGCTGTGCTTTACCAGGAGAAAGCACAAGTTTCAGGAAGCTGAGATCTGGAAGCAGGAAAGTGCTGCTGGAAGGAATTTGCATTGGAGTAACAATAATTGTGAATGATTACAGGAGCGAGAAGAAGGGAGATAAGTGGTGTACTACATAGGTTGAGAATGGATTTGGACTCACCTAAATGACAACCTGATTATGCGTTATGGTGCAAGATTTTTTTTTTACATAGACTGGCATCAGACAGCAAGAAAGCGGAGTGCTAAAGAGTCCAGATAGAAATAAGAGCAGAGAGGGGAACGGACATTAAATAATACAACATAGGAAAGTGTAAAATAATGAGACAGAAGTAGAAGAATGACAGAGAGATGATGCCCTAAATCAGCGATGCACAACGTTCAGCACAGAAGGTCTTTACTGGCAGGTTGCCATAAGCCAGCGGGCTGCACCTATTTTGCATATAATTTACATTGGATTTTAATCAGATAAGCACACACCCTGTTTGTTTTTCATACTTATGGAGTGCTGTAAGCGCAAAAACTACATAGCACAAAGCAGTGTATGACTTTATACTCGGTAGGCTATAGCACAAGGAGTGATGATGGGAAGACTGGCTCTGTGAAATCAGAGGTTTATCTGACATCTGGCTATTTTTGAGATGGCCTTATGCATTCTGAAGTACAGATCTGAGTTTATTAGGCAGCTGCAGGTTTGGCTTTGTTCACATTTCAAATGCGTAAGTTTAATTTGAGAAAAATCATTTTGAAGACAAGCCTGCAGATAGCAGATTTCCTGGTTAATTCTGTTACCCATGGGTAATTTAAAACAAACAAACAAAAAACCAATAATAGTAATAAAACAAAACAGTAAACAGCAGTATTTTCTTCTTGAAATGTTGTTTAGGGTATTTAGTTAGTTACATCTGTGATGTAGTGGTTTTAGGTTCTTTGAATTTAGCTGATGGCAGGTTTGTATACAATGCAGAAGTGTTTCCTTTTTTACATTTCCTATGTCTGTGTGATACAGATTTATGCAAACTAAAAATGGGCTAAAATTACTACTTACAGACATTATTAGCTGCTGGAGTTTGGTATAGGCATGCTGTTATAGTATTTGGATTGCTCTGGTTGTGTTGGTGCTGATATAAGGAACAGTGATTTTTTTTTTCCCTGACTTATTTGTCCAATTCAGCCTAAGATATTTAATGGATCTATCCCCGTAATACTGGAGTACCTCCAAATCTTCAACACATTAATCCTCTCAACAACCCTGTAAGGGAAAGAAAGGCTGTCTAGGCTTCTGAAATTATCCCTATCTTATAGATAATGAACTGAGGCATGAAGAGGCTTAATTGACTCCACACCATCAGACAAAAGAGCAGGCTACTGAATTTAGATTTCCCAAATATAAACACAATTTTTGGTCCTTCCCAGTTTTAGTTTCTTGCTCAGGCATCAGCGTTACCTTGTGATCCATTTTTATCTAATTCTTCTATTTAAAACCTCTCAGTTCATTCGAGTCCCATTCTTTCTGGTGGTAGTTCTTGTGGGGTAGTTTGCCAGCTCAGTCCTTTTGGGCTAATTCCTATTTACCTAATCTCTGTACGTTTTTTTAGAAGGGAAGCTTTGGTTGAACTCTCATCCTTACTTGGGATTTGATCAGATTGCTGTTTTGCATGGTATGGATCCTTCAGTAACGCTTGGGGTTGTAGATGTAGCAGAATCAGTGGAAACCTGTTGCACTGTTGGGAGAGTCACAGCATGGGGAGCACGCATGCCATGTCCCCTACGGCTAACCCACAGACACACAGCCTATGTGCACGTGAAGCACACCACCAAGACCCGAGTCTAATGCTAACCCAGCCTGGTCGTGCACCACCACCAGCATAACTCCAACAGCTCAGCACCGTGCCTATGCCGTTCCCCTCCAGGTTAGCTCCAGCACAGGGCTGCCCTGCTTCCCATATGTGGAGCAAGATTGTTCAGCTGCACATCAGCGTTGTCAGCACGGCACGACACACTGTCAATGTGGGCTGCTGCTCAGCTCCAAGATGCTTCCCTGTATCCTCTGGCGCAGTTGCAAAGGGAACAGCCCCACAGGTGGGTATGGGAACGTGATTTTTGTCAACAGTGAAAGTGCCCCGTGGGTAGATGGTATAGGCAGAGAAGAAGGATTTCCATCTGTGGGCTGGAACTCTGGATACAATTGTGCCTGCTGTGAAAGAGCTTGTAACACTTTCTCACTGTAAGGGCTCCATCTGGTGCTCTAGGTGTCTTTAAATGGAAATTTGCATTTACTGTCAAAGCTAAAGTCTACACGCAACACGCAGTCTTATGATCTTCCAGGTCACTACAAATGCTGAAAGCCCTTCCTTCACCTCCACCCAGTAACATAAGGGGCACGTAAAGACAGCAGAATCAAGGGGAAGGGACTTGGCACATTCAACGTCTGTCTCCTAATTACAGGAAGCAGTAATGAAGTCCCATTTTGAGATCCAAGATTTTCTCTGACTTAGAACACAATTTAACTGTGTCTGAGAGTAAGGAAGGTGGTGTTGCAAGGAAGGAGAGTATACTCTTGCTCAAGCAGCCCAGGTGTTGGTCAGTAAAGAGTGGTGTACTTACAGTTCAGCCTCTTAAATTCTAGTGAGAGACTTGCCGGCAGCACTCTCTGCACCCAGTGAAAAGACCATATTCTCTCATCGGGACAAGTATGCCTTACATTGATGTCAGATTTTAATCTGGTGTGTGCAGAGATCATAATAATAGTAAAGTTTTGCATTAGGAGACAGCTATGCTGACTTCTGCCTTGAAAAGTCATGGTCTTGGCAGCTGCTAAGGAGAAGAAATGCACTGACAAACCGCTGCAGTCTGGGATCTAATAAGATTTCCCAACTGAGAAATCCATTTTACAAATTAGAGGCAGGCATCCTAGCATACCTCCCCACCATCTTTCTTGCCTCATCACCATCCTAGCTGCTTCAAGTCTCATCTAGATCAGTCTTTAAACTAAAACAATTCCTGACTGTGCATAAAATCAAACCACTTGCTTAGGTGTCCAGTAACATGTGGGTGTTAGTTTCTAACGTACTCCAAAGCTAGCTGAAAAAGGCTTATCTTTGGCATTGCGTTACCAGAGTGAATGGTTGGCAGAGAAAACTTCCCATATTGTGGTAGCTTGAGGAAGATTTCTCTTAACTCCGTGATCGTGGTTTTACAGCTCTGCTTGGGCCTTTGATCTCTATGTTCTTAATTGGCTCACAGGGTGGTTGTTTACAGTCAACAAGGAAAGTACCTTGAACTTGTCATTTTAATAAACTTGTTACTTGCCAGCTTTTCTATAGGCATCCCAGATGAAAATAAACATCTTTCATTTTGTTTTCTAAATAAGTTTTAAAAATGGTTTCCTAGACAACCTTGATGAAATGTCAACTTCTTCGCAGATCTAAACCCACACCATAAGTATTGTTATCTCCATCCCTGCTGGGTAATTTGTACACTGCAATAGTTTGTTTGGAAACATGCCTGTTGTTCTTTAAAATGTACTTAATGCTAGATTAGAAAACATAAGACTTTTTTTTTTTCCCTGTTTCTACCAGCTCATTTCTAAACCATTTAAAATAAAGAGCTTGAGCATGTATGGTATTTAAAAAACCTTTCACATGATGTTTTTAAAACAGATCAATTTCAGCATTAAAATGTTAGGAATTCAGCCAAGGAAAATTCAACTCAGGATTGTATAGCTATAATGATAATGTATTATACTTGTCTTCCTTGAAAATGATTGTAACAGTAGAGTTGAACCTACTGAATTACATAATTTAGGAGTGTTTGCCAGAATGCTGTTTTAGGGGGATTACTGTGGTCTTTCCTTAACAAAAGCAAAAGGGAAGATGGATCATACTATGAAGGACTTAAATGAGAGAGAACAGTCTTCACAAATTATCTAAGATAACTCATTTGAATTGAACAGAAGGTCATGTGTGTTCATGCCAGTTATCACACTTAACTACTTGGCAGAGTGTATGGGAAGTACAAGAGGGAGATTTTTGCTTTTCCTCTACTCTAACCTGAATTAAAAATGTATTGGCTGCTCATTGCTGACATCGAAACATTTCCAGCTAGCCTGAAGTTAGTATTTGATTGTGCTTTTAATGTTTAAAAAATTAACAGCATGACCTGTCTGATATAAATAATGAAAGGCCCAGAAAAATAAAAGCTACTGCTGCTTCTCTTGGCAAAGCTCTAGGATGTTCAGGAGCTGTAATGCATCTAAAAATCTGGCAGAAGGGCTGTGTGTTTTATTTTCTCAGTCTTCAAAGTGGGTGTTAGACATCTAATGTGCTATTATATACTGATGTAACTGCTTTAAGGCTGACTGCAGGATCTGTGTTCCCACCATTACTCCATCCATTCCACTTACCAGAATCCTTGATTTGAAAAATGAGTTTGGGGACAATTATTTTTGCAACCAGCTGAGGTCCTGATCCAGGGTAGCATGCAGTAGGCATCTAAAGTTCAGAACATAGGCACATTCCTCTGATTTCTTTATCTGCCTTGTGACTTCTCTAGATCAAAATGTATGCCTCAAATCTGACATCTGCTCGAGTGCTTTCCTGAATAGGAAATAGAATAATTTCCTGAACAAGGGTCTTGGGAACACAAGTAAGTGAGTGTAGATGAAGCAAGGCAAAAAAAATGGGCTTGGATGTTACTTGGGCAGAGAGTTGAACAGTAGTGCTCAAAGATTTCTTTCGGGAAAATGTTTTTATAGATGGTCGAGACAATGTTTAGCTTGAGAATCAGCATCAACTGGAATTTGCAAATATTTAATAGCACCCAGCTATATTTTATCCACCTGCACAATTAAGAGGCTGGTTGGATAATCAATTCTGTTTTCATGGGGGAATTAGCAGTGGCTCTGGCTTTTTCAATCGTGGAGGGTACTAGAAAAGGTTAAAGTGTATTGGGTCTTCAGAAGCAACACAGGATCTAACATGGGAAGAGATGAGCGAATTGCTGGTCTCTAAGTTAATAACTCAGATAAATATGAATGTTTTTCTGCTGATCGAAGCAATGTGGAAGTAGAGGTAATGTTTCTATTGAAATTCGGGGTGCTTTTTGTAATCGTGGTATTCTCTGTAACTTTTCCCATCACTTTTCTACTGATCAAATCAAGAAAAAATAGGGTTAAAAATAAGGAGAAGAGAGAACAAGTCAGAAAGTGTGGAAAAAGACCATTTGTGGTATCCTTGAAATACTCAGTAAAACAGTCATTTCCTTTGTTTTCTAATCTTCTAGGTTATCTCTGCAGCAAAGCAACTTTAAAATACTTTTGAGACAAAGAGGCAGAAGGAAAAAAATGAGTATGTTGTCCTCTGAAGAACTTAAACATGGATACAGTGGAAAGGAACAGAAATGTGAAAACTCAAACTGATGCCTTTGCCATGGATATAACCTGTGTTAGATGTTACCAAAACTAAAAATGTGGGGCACTGGGATAAAGCATCTGATCTGAATGCCTGCTGAAAGGCAGCTAAATGGAATGTCCCGTGAGACTGTCTTCAGACATGATCTCTGTGGTTTTACAGCAATAAAAAAAGCTGATTAGTGCCAGGTTATATCCTTCCGGTCAAAGTGAAGAATTAGATAGGGAACGTAAATCCCTGGAGAAAGTTGTTAGAACCTGTCACATGAAAATGAATCCACTTGGCTAACCCCAGAGAAAGCAAAGCTTAAAACCTGATTGCTGTTACTTTAATACAGAAAATTTGGGGGGTGTATGTGTGTGTATTTTTACCTCCTGACCTCTGTTACCAGTACTGACGATACTTTTTATAACCCCTGTGGCTTGAGCCACTGCAGGAAAGTGTTCACATTCAGCTTGGCTCACTGTCGTACAGTCCATTTTAATCACTGTGCAAAGTGAAAGGATAGCAGTTTTACTGTGGTGCTCGGTCTGAGAAAAGGGCCGGCTGTTCTTCAGAGGGATTTCTTGATTCTTACAGATATTTTTTAACAAAGTATAAAGCATACTGATACAGGCCTTTAATGGATATCATAAAACATTCCCTCTTTAGTGTTTTCTTACTGTTCTAAAACTAATCAAATTACCTTGTGTGCTCTGTTTAAATTCAGCTGCTATGGAAATGTAATTAGTGTTAGTATTCTGGAGATACATTGGATGTTGGGAATTTGCTGTGTGCATCCGTCACCAGCTTTTGAAGAATGCTCACGGAGCGCCACTGCTTTTCCTCGCATTGTGGCGTGCTGCTGAATCAAAGCCTGTAATGCAGGCTGGTGGTTATCAGTCTCTCTTTCATGGTGGTGAGCCTACAATTAAATTGCTGCATTGAATGCTCTGGCTGGTTGAGCTTTTTCTCTTACCCTGTGATTGTACGCTCTCCCTTGCTCATTCTCTCTAGTTAACTCTCAATACGCTCCTCTCCTTTTCTGCTTCTGTTTTGCTAGAGCTGCTCAAACTGTTTCAGGTCTGTGCTGCAGGAAATAGCATGAGAGCAGTAATTGGAACCCCAAATAAATATTTGAGGAGAGCAGAGCTGTAGTTCTGTGTTTCCTTGGCACAGCTCTGTTCCTTAGATTTCCAAAGATGATTGTATTTACCCTCAGTCCTTCTGAATCTCTGTAACTCGGTGGCCTTTGACCGCTCTGCTTCGGTGTCTCTGATTTTGGTTAAAGTAACGTTTAGGATTTTGTATGCTGTGAGGACCGATTTGCAGGCTTGTGCTAGATTTTCGCATTTATTTTCCAAATTGCCAGCAGCAGAATTTTCTGTGTCGGTTGCATCTCCACACTCGTGCGCCTTGTTTTTTCAGGAGCATTTATCCGTTCTGGAATCATTAGGGACAGAATTCCTTTGCAGCTTGCATATGCCCTGGGGCTCTCACCCTTTGTATTCCCTATTCCCCAGCTGTTATTTGCGTGTTAACACCTTCTTGTATATCTTTTCATCCTGTCCAAATCACCTGCTCTTCTGTGTGCTGAAAAAGGGGAGGAGACAGAAGTTAAGGACAGTAAGTGGGAATTGGATCAGGTGAATTGCTTTGCAGATTAAAGGGGAGGATGTTTGACGATGCCTGGGTTGTGTTACCATCAATTAAATTCAATATTTACGAGTTGGCAGATGCAGACAAGAGCAGGCTTCATGGTAAATGTAATCTGTGAACTTTGAAGCTTCTGTAAACCTATCAGAAGTGTTTAACTCCTTTTCCTGCCCCATCTGTTTCTTTTTCTTTTGTTCCCTGCTGAAACCAGGTCCTTTGTTCAAACTGTCTTGTTTACCAAAGGATGCTTGTTATTCTTGCCACACTCCTTGATTTCACTACCTTCATGTGCTTGTGCTAAGATACACTTTAACCTAAACCTGTCTTTCCTTTTTGCCTCACAGCTATGCTCCTCTACTACTTCACTGCTTGTACTTAAGCCACATCGGTTCTTCTTGCCATCCTTTGACCCTCACAGTGTCACCAGTGATTAGGCCCTATGTGTGTTATGTCCCTCAGCCAGTGATTACTGGAGAAGCTGTATTTTAAAGGGTTTATTGCAAAAATCCATCTGTGAAAGGCTGGCCAGCAGCCCTCACCATTGCTTTAAACACCTCCTTTTCCTGCCACCACTGTGCACCTGTACACCAGGAGGGACTGGAGAAACAACAGCACATGCTGATAGGATTACACATCAAAATTGCTAGATATCTCCAATTTCTGCTGTGCGGCCTGTTTAGTTTATAGCAAATTGATAAGTGTATGTTAAAATACATGACTAGAATTAACGTGAAAACTGTAATGATTTGTTGTTTATTTTGTCACCCATTTTATAACATCTAGACTTTGGTGCTTTTGATTAGTTTAGATTCCATATCACAGTGGTGCCACCAGGGCAAGGAGGTCACCCATGTAAACAGTTACATGGATATTTTTAAAGAAATTACAAACACATATACATAATGGATATACATATCTATACTTTTATTCATGTAAAACTTTTGAGAACACTTGTCTTTCAAAGATGAACTGCTGATCCTACGTGTTCTTTTTACTCTGGGCTTCGATACGGCCATTTCATTGCTCTTGCAGCAGCACTACACATCTAGACTTTGATGTTCTTTTATGACACTCTTATCCACTAATTAACTTCATTAATTTTGCAATTAGTGAAGTTAATTAGTGGGTAAAAATACTATATAAAACTTCAAAGTTTGCATTTTAATCATAGTTTGTATTAAAAATAATTATCACACCCTTGATTACTAAGCTCAATTCAGTTAGCTCAGACAGGATCGTGTGATATTAAAAACATCTTTGTTCTGTCTTTCTTAGCTAGATAGTAGCATTTTCACTAAGGATTACTGAGACTTTGTCTGGTATCTGAAAATGCAGATACAAGGAAAAGGCCCTGAACAAGACAAAAAATACAGCTTGGTCTTGATGCAACAGACTGGGAGTTGGGTTTCAGTTTGGGTAAGTAGAGAAACAGGTCGGAAATGAGCAGTAAAAGATATTTTAAAAGTTCACTGTGACCGGTAACATATGTGGGAATAATACTTGGCTATGGTCTTTCCTCATTTGATGAGCCCATTCTGGGGTGTATCTGTATGATCAAGATCTCTTGTGTATACATAAAGGGAAAAGGAAAACCCAGTTGCCTAAATGAGGACAGCAAAGGGAGGATGTTGGCAAATTGATGCAAATAGCAGAAATTCATTGAGGCTGGCATGGATACTGGGATGTAGTAATAGTAATAATAAGAGCAAAAAGCTGTAGTAGCAATGGAGGTGTGGGTGACCTCAAGAGCATAGACTCTGTACAAACATGCCATATGGTACCTACAGAGCAGCCCACAGCATTTCACACCATCTCCCTCAGTTTAATGAAAGTAATATACATGTGCATATAGAAGTATGTAAATGAATGCATTTTTTTAAACAGACGGGTGTTCCCTTATAGTTGGAGCCATGCAGAAGGTTTGCTGTGTGGGAGCTCTTAGTTACAGTTTTTCTCCCCGGGAGTGTGACATGTCCTCAGCAGACTGCTCCAGACTATCTTCATCACCTGCCTCTAAGAAGAGTAGTGGAGGTGAAGGGTGGACAACCTGCTCCACTATCTCATGGAAGAGGCGAGATGGCTCCTTGAAGTTGTTTGCTTCTTCCACACATCTCCTGAGCTCCAAGGGGTGGCATGTGATTTGGGCAGGCCTTTGAAGGAAACCCAGTGGCTGGTGGGGTTTTCTTCCATGACCTGAGAGATGGCAGCATGGTGGCTGTTCCTGCCTTCGCTTGGTCTGGTGTAGGCTATAGCCCAAAAGGGAAGTGCATTGCTGCAGTGTGTCTGGTGGCCAGTGAGAGCGTGCCGTGTGTGGCTGTTGGCTCTGTGTCTCAAGGGAGGTATAGCTGAGGAGGCAGGGAGAGGCGACTGAAACAACCAAGAGGACGGGGTGGCTGCCTGACAAGGGGAGGCTGAGAAGGCAGGGCCTCTTCAGTCTGGGGAGGAGAAGGCTGAGGGAGGAAGTGCTTGAAGCTTGCAAAACTGCAAGGCGGTGGGTAATGCAGGGCTGCATTCACTAACTCCTGCAGCCCTAGATCTAGGGGACACTTGATGAAACAAGTAGGAAGATCGGGTTTGAAACGGATGAAAGAAAGTCATCTTCACACAGATCTTCTGAAGCATGCTGCCATCAGAGGCTGGGGAGGCAGGACAGTTACCAGAAGCTTCAGAGAGAAGGATGAGACAAACCCACAAATAAGCAGTCTGCCGGCGGTTTCTGAAGGGAGCAGGCAGGGGGTCCTGAGGCAGCCTCCATGCAGCAGCTTGGGGTGCTGGTGAAGCTGGAGGGACAGAGCAGCAGCCAGTGCCCGCCCAAGCCTGGAGCAGTGTCTGCATCTGCAGACACCATCTCTCTGGTGGTTGTAGGTCCGTGTATAACATTGACAACAGCCATCCAACCTAGCAGCATTACTGTCCGGTCATCACTGGACTGTGATGCATATTGTATCCATTTTTATAGTTTCTTTTATACTTTGAACAGACTTTATAACAGCAATAATATCATTCAGATAATTATACCGTAATTGACCTTGGCGTTGAGCATGCTTGGCTTTTACTGCAGTTTGCTTAATACTTCAGGAAGGTCAATTATCTCATAATTCCCACTTTGTTGGGAATTATTGTTTTAATTATTACACTCCAAATACATAATTTTGGTAAAGCAGTAAGGGTACCCTGGGGAATGGTCAAATTCATGAATGCTTTAAAGAGTTACCAGATTTATCACGTGGGAGGGCTTTTCATCCTGTCATCTGTAGTCATTACTTTTAACACTTATTCCATTTAATTATCACTTAGTATGCTCAGGCCAGGTCTTCATCTGCAGGAGCTAGCATATGGGGAGTTGGGGCTTACAGGATTTGAGAGCAGTTGGAAGGCTGCACAATCTGACCATATTGACTTTTTTTCTGCTGTGTTACTATGTGAATCATCTGTGTTAATGCAAGGAGCTTTCCAGTGGAAGTTGGGGTTAAAATAGTGGTTGTGATTCCTGTGCTTTTTTTTTTTTTTTTTCCAAGCAGTCTGAAGTATTAATTATCCCAAGTAGACAGCAAGCACGCAGATGTTTGCCTTGTTACCGGTGAGAATTTTACGGCTGTGTAAGAGACTTATATTGTCCTCTTTATGATCATTTAATTTGTTCCTGTGTGGCACTGATATTCCACCAGGAGCAGCACCCTTGCAAGTGTTGGAGAGAAAATGGACTGCTTTATGAAACTCCAAATGGCCTTCATAACGGGCGATCTTTTTGTTTAGCACTGTGCTCAGCACTGCCCAAAATACACAGTGAAGTATAGGATGTCATGCTTTAATAGTCTAGTGGAACAGATACTGTGGATCCAGCACTAGAAACAGTTTTACTTCTTAAGCAAACTACATGAACAAGGCAGTGTGCTCAGCCTTTCTATAAATGGATCTGTTCAAATGTTTTTTTTGTCAGCATTCTGTGATGTATTTAACGTCAATAAAAGTGTCCTACCTAAGCAGAAAATGAAAAACTGGTACATTTTGCTAAAATGGAAACTAAATGTAACCTGCTTTCACCAAAGAATATTGTTTCCTATGTCTGATCTAATTATTATATGTGAGCAAACTCTGTGTTGATTAGTAGGAAAATGCTGCTCTCTCTAGAAGATTAATGCATTTTATTGAAAAAACAACACTGTGAAAAGACTTTATTTCTCTATAAATTTTAATAGTTACTAAAATGAGAACTCTGGCCCAATAATTTACAGCCTGCCAAGGTATAATGCTGAATCACTTAATTTCTGTAAGTAGCTATCCTATTCCAGTTTCTTAAAGGCAGCTGTTAGAAGAGCACCGATGTTTTAATTGAGGAACAGAGCAGAGTCTGACAGCTAAATGCTGCACTTTGAAGGTTTCCTTACACAATTTGCAAATGTAAGGATCTCTCTTGGAATCTATCTGTAGGCTTGCGCACACAGGAACCAGGATGCATGTGGGTACAGGACTGTGAGTAGGAATTTTATGTCATTGGAAACCATGAAGACATTGTTACATCCAGGTATTTTTCATTTGTAGGTAGATCCTTACAGGTGTTGATAAACTGAAATGCTATTGTAAACATTTAGCAAGAGCTCAGTATGGGTAATAATATCCCTCACACACGGAAGTTAATAGGAGTTAGGTGTATATCAAAATCTAGACCATAGCCTGTGGGCCAAGCAGTACATGACATATCATTATTACTTAGAGTAAGAGAAATTTAGACCTGTCAGTACCAGAGATCCCATGAAGATCTTTATGTGGCCAGGTGCATTAGATACGGAACAGGAAACAAGCTGGTATTGCAGGGATATTGATTGATTGGGTAACCATGGCTCCATGCAAGAAAAGGGGTGGAATAGTTACGGTGAGAGTGTTTAATTTGTTCTGTAGTAATTGACTCTTCAGGTAAAATAAAGTTAGTCCAAGTTCACTGGCCAGATTTCAGTTTGGAAAATGAGATTCTGCCCGCTTTCCTCACTCCAGTAGTTTGTCCACTCTTCCTACCAGCTATCACTAGGTTAGTTGTCTCCATTTTTTCTGCTAATGTCAGGTGGGATACCGTCTTTTCATATCAGTATCAAGTCTGATCCATCTTTGAAGCAATAAAACCATTAAGCAGTATGCATTACCCCAGTGCCCAATGTGGTGCTCATCCTTTATGTGCTAGTGATAATTAACTACTTTATCATTCTAGTAGGGAGCTTTAATTTATTACTTTATTAAGCAGTGAAATCAAAGATTAAAATGGTATCTATAGCACATAGCTAACTAGATTGTGAAAAATGAAACTATATGGTTTCAAATTTATGAAAATAAATATTTCTGTTTAAATAAGTGCAGTAGTTTACTTTAATTCTGTAGACACCACTCTAATTTGTAGTTTACTGGTGATTATTTTTCTTCGTTTTAAAGTAATTTGCTTTCTGTAGGGTGAAGTTGAGAAATAATGAATTGAATTCACATTACAAGCTACTGCCTCCCAAATTGTAAATGAATATAAATGTAATAGGAATATGCTATTAAAATCTTTTGCAAAAGACTATGCTATATCGTTGCAGTAAACAAATACATTTTTCAAGCCATCAGCTCATTTAATACTGCATTTCTACTTGGCCTTTGTTTTAAGGGCTGCTGCGCCTACTGTAACTACTGTCTCCAAGTGCCTTAACATGCATTGTCTTTTCAGAGCAACCAATAACATCTTTAATTTGTGTCACTTACAGTATAATAGTTGATTAATGATCTCTTTGAATGAGTGAACACATTTTAAGATGCATTTGCTCAGGATAGGAAATCCTTGTCTGCCTATTGTATACTGTCAGGAAGAAGGAAGGATGGGAAATGGGAAAGGCACAGGCTGTGCTCAGCACCATCTTTGTTCTAAAATTTTTGTTTGCACTCAGTGCACTTAAAGGGTAAATAACGATCACCAGTCGAAAAGGTGGAAGATTTTTGCAGATTCTGCCACTCCTTAATCTGAGCTGCTGTTGACAAGATCTGGAAATTTTAGAGAAGTAGAGACCTGGGTGTCCCTGCATGGAGAAGTGTTCTGTCATGTGACTTGGGCAAAGACCACAGCTTAACTTCTGTGGTTAAGTTTGTGGTGTAAGAAGTTATGGAAAAGAAGAAAATCAGTAACAGAAATAGAATAGAAGTTGCACTATGTAAATGCTAATTTCTTGTTTTTGTGTCCCTGGTGGTAGTGATAAAATAAACCTAGGGATGTGTGCACTTAGAACCCCAAAACCAAAGTGCTGTATTGTACAGCTTTATGAGGAACAACAACTGGTTATAACATGTGGAAGAAGAACTCGCAGACAAGTGTTTCTGGATGAACAGGAGGCTCTGAAATCTGGCCGAAAGGACATCTTTAGTTGTTGTTCCTCTCAACTCCTTATATAAGGAGGACAGAGAGATGGAAACAGCGGGTTTTGACTGAGGATTACTTTCATCTTCATTCCTGTCAGTTCCAATTCTGCAAAATGCCTGAGCACATCCTTAGTTATGTATGTTCAACCATTGACTTCAGTGTGAGATAAAGGTTAGTGCATGGTTAAATGCTTTCTTGAATTAGTGCCAAAAGCTGCTGCTGCTGCTGCTAAAATCAATCCCGGAGGGAACGTCATATCTTTCGTTACTTCCTTGTTTGTATACCAAGATACAGGCTCTACCAAGCTCTGAAAATATGGTAGGAGTTGATAAATGTCACCTTTCTTGTTTAAAGAAGTAGAGAAGAATTGCTGGATGACAGTGCATAAAGTACAATTTACCTTCTTTTCTCTCCTGTCCCATAAATGTGCTCTGTAACCATCATTACTAAGTGAGGGCCACAGAATGGCAAGGGACTCCCTGAGACACTGCATTGTGTTTCTGTCTACTGTAGGCACAGCTGGTAATTGGAAAAGGCGCCAGATTAAAGTGAGTTTAGGTGTTTTCCCCTTTTCTTTCCAGTTGCAAGACTGTTCGTTCAGAAGCTTGCTTCAGTCTTCACTAGAAATCTTTGTTCAGATGTTTGCTGAAGTATGACTTATCTTGAGTCATCTTTGTTCTTCTTGTTTTGATTTCTTTGTTCTTTTTGGTTTGATTTCTACACACACACATACACACTCCTCTTCTGGGAGGTCAGTATTGGTTTAAGCCTACATATTTATACAGGAAATGAGCCAAAACCAAGCCAATGCATAGTATTCTTAAAATGGTCCAAAGTAGCTCTGCATTCACCCTATTGACACTGCAGATATCAGCTATTCAGTGATGTAAATTGATCTCCTTTATATATGTCTCTTGCAATGCACTGTGCACTTTTAATACAGGAAACTTGCTGGGTAGCTATCACTGATTAAAACCCAAAGTGCTGTCCATAAGAACAGCTCTAAATCACCATATTGGGTTAAGTTGTATTGAGGGAATGTGAGAAATAAATCCCTGTTTGGAATGAGCATCTGATGTGTTTTCTCCATCTCTTTTCTAACTGCAGAGCTCTTCTGTATCTCCCTCTGCCAGTTTCAGAACAGCGGAAAAGCACAGAAATTCGACAGATTATTCTTCAGAGAGTAAAAAACAGAAAACAGAAGAGAAGGAAATAGCAGCTCGTTATGTGAGTAAAACATTTACGTTGTGCACCGTTAAACTTAAGTGTTCCTCTGTAATTTCACCCATTTCCTACTGCATAACTAATTTTGAAATTGATGGTCAGGTTTTTACTAGATTCTCACTGTCTGCATCTACCATCTGTGATGTGTAGAAGGTTTGGGTGTGTAGGATTGATAATATTTTTGGTAATATAAATACAGAACACCTAGAAGGCAGGGGACAAGAATGGAACATTAGTTAGGCTGGAACTTGATAAATCTGGAGTCTAGCTTGGCTCCAGTTTTTGGTGCAGTGCAACTTTGAATGAGGATTTTCATCCTCTCATCCTCATTCACTGATCTGAAAAAGAGCAAGAGTGCTGTAGCTGTGGGAACCTCTTAAGGAGAAGCGCTATAAGTGACCTAAATACTACAGTTTTATTACTACATAAAGCTTGGTAAAAGTAAAAGCATAGCTGTGAGCAGCTTTGCATTTCATTGGCTTATTTTTTCTTTGTACTTAAGAAACTTCAGTATATTAAGTGTATATTTTTTACACACTGTGATTTGTCATTGCAGGACAGCGATGGTGAAAAGAGTGACGATAACTTAGTAGTTGATGTTTCCAACGAGGTATGCAGAATGGTGATTTTTTATACCTTACAATAGCAGGGGTAGGGTGGTGGTGTCTTCAATGATTTCTGTGCTTATTGGATATGAATAAGATTACAGCCTTTGCCTTCCTAAGAAAGCCTGAAATGCCTGAGGGAATCCAGTCAGGTCTTTCTTTAGAATGCAAATCAGATCTGTAACACTTATTTCTACAAAGGACCTTTTTGTTTCTTGTATGCACCAAAAGTCTGCTTGAGATATTTGAAGCCAGCCCAGCACACCAGATAGGATGCAGCTTGTAATGTTATCTTTGTTTTCTTTTACTCTGGCCTTGACTTCTTTTGTGAACTTTATCAGGTCTGCCAAGTGCCTCACACCTTTCCAGTCTGTCACCTGAAAAATGAGATTTATTTACCTATTTCAGTATTCATAGATTTTTAAAAAAAGTCATGTTTAATGACATCAAATTTTAAGACTTTCTTAAAAAAATAAAAATCTTTCATTATCTGTCTTGATTTTAAAATTTTATCAACTAAATCACTTAAGGACAGAAGGAAGATGTCACATTCTATGACAGAGCTTCACTCCAAAGTGTGAATTGCTCAAGACAAGCACTAGTGGCTAGTATGAAGTTTTTATACTAATCCACATTGCTGATGTTTAGGATCCTTCCTCTCCCCGGGGGAGCCCAGCACACTCTCCACGGGAGAATGGCTTGGACAAGACTCGACTGCTGAAGAAAGATGCACCTATTAG
The DNA here is from genome assembly GCA_013399475.1 of Chauna torquata. NCBI lineage: Eukaryota > Metazoa > Chordata > Aves > Anseriformes > Anhimidae > Chauna > Chauna torquata. The sequence continues at coordinate 140,314 of VXAL01010219.1, read as the reverse complement.
TCCGGCGTCTATTGCGTCCTCCAGCAGTACTCCTTCCTCCAAATCCAAAGAACTTAGCCTTGTAAGTGCTTCTGAATGCTCCTGACCTATGATAATGCACTGAAACAGATGCTTACCAGATTTCTATCTGGACATAATTTGGATTTCCACAACTATCAGTAAAGCATTATGAAGCATTAGTTTCAAATTTTCTTTTTTAAGTTAATTTTATAAAACAGTAAGGAGAAAGTCCACAGCCTTTTTTAGGTATAGGAAGAGGTTATTTTCACTGGTGGTGTGGGTAGATGATAGATGTGCTATGCGGAGAGATGTTTTTCTCCTCCCCCATATGAAAAACTGTCATTCTAAGAATAAATAAGAGTACACAGGGGTTCCTTGAGCTGTTTTCCTGTACTGTGGTTTATAGCAAATTCAGTTCCTGCTTGGATGTGATTTGGTTGTTAGCTTTGTTTGAATTACCAGGCTATATACAACAACAATAATTTTTATTTTCTATCTAAAAAGTAATCTGTCATTTACAAGAGCCTTCCTTGGCTTGCATCGCAAATCACAAGGCAAAAAAAGAGCTGCCAGCAAGTTGGGGGTATTTGTTCTTTTCCTGTTTGTGATCACAATTAATCACATTTCTGAGCTGTACAGTAACTCCCCTCTCTGTTCTTCACAGTTCATGGTATATGATTATTTAAAGAAATGAAATAAATAAAAAGAAAGCTTAAAGTGAATGTAGTGCTCAGGAAAGGTGATGGAATGACAGGTTCAGGCTCGGGAGTCAGCAGTTTGTCTGATGAACAAGCTTGTCACAAGAACAGCACTGCACAGTTCCTGACTTAATACCCATCACTGTCTCCATCCTATGTTACTAGCACCACGTCTGGGTGTGAGTTGTTGGTCAGTTGTGGTTTTTTTTTTCTGCTATTCTTGTCTGCCAGGCAGCGGCCCCTCAGAGAAGCTCACAACGTGAGCATGCCCTCCACAAGCAGACCAAGACCACCAACAAATTTCATATGTGCTGCCAATGTAACTGGCAGACAGCAATGATCTTTAGTCATTGACCTCATTCTGAATCATGCAGGTGCCCCAGGCAAGGAAAGCTGTGAAAGCTATAGTTAATTCCCCAAGCCATTCTGCCTTCTTCAGTGTCTCTGCAGGTTCTCTTCATTGCCAGTGACTTTTGAAACCCAAACCCAAAAACAAGATTTCACTGATCATACGTGCTCTTGTGGTCTTGCACTCTCTTTGCAGCCAGTAGTCAAAAAATTAACATAACTAATGCACTGTTTTCACTTTTCCTTTTTGGTGATTAGAATGAGAAATCTACAACTCCTGTATCTAAATCAAATACCCCAACTCCACGGACTGATGCACCAACTCCAGGCAGCAACTCCACTCCTGGGCTGAGGCCTGTGCCGGGCAAACCCCCAGGTGTGGACCCACTAGGTGAGTATCGGTCTGTCTCAGTACTGTGAAACTGCTGCCGTTCATCCCGAAACTGGTTCCCTTTCAAGGTACAGTGGCAAGGAAGTATGTTGCAGCTGCTTAAACTGGATGCTGAGCTGGTTCTTCAGCACTTTAATGCTTTCTCTCTCTCTCTCTCTCTCTCACTCTCTCTCACTCACTGTTTGGGAAACTCATATTTCATCTCATGGGTCTGGGATGGCTGTGTGACTTCTCTCTTTTTTCCTTCGATAGCTTCAGGTTTGAGGACACCTATGGCAGTGCCATGTCCCTATCCAACTCCATTTGGCATCGTGCCACATGCTGGTATGAACGGGGAGCTGACCAGCCCTGGAGCTGCCTATGCTGGTCTGCACAATATTTCCCCTCAGATGAGTGCAGCAGCTGCAGCAGCTGCAGCGGCAGCAGCTTACGGGAGATCTCCAGTGGTAAGTGTTTGCCGCTAGTGTGTTTGGTGTTGAGAGCAATTCATATCAAATGTAAGACCTGTGGGGTTAAATCTTGTTCAGTGTCTTTGTAATTAGGGAAGTATGCTGTGGAGAAAGTGAATTAAACTGTCTTATTTTGCCTATCTCCATCTTTAATACACCTTTTTGTTTTGCTTGGGAAAACTATAGGTTGGTTTTGATCCGCATCATCACATGCGAGTTCCAGGCATCCCTCCCAATCTCACAGGCATCCCAGGAGGAAAACCGTGAGTATCAAACGTTCAACTTTACAAATTACTCATCTGTTGAAGTTGTGTTCCCTTGCTGGTTTGAATTTCCCTTACCTACTGAAAATTATTGTGTGAATATGAATAAATATAACTGTTTGACAAAGGAAGAAGAATCTCTGTTTAATCTTAAAGTTTTGTTTGTAAATTCGTTTTGAAGACTAATAGCAGCTGGCAAGTATTGGGTGGTGAAGAGTAGAGGAGACACAAATAAATGAAAAAGAGAGCTGAGCTTCAGGGTGTTACGTGCTGAATCTGACTGGTTGGTCTTATATAGAAACGCAAACTGGAATGGGATCTCAGCTTTCCATCTCCTCTGTACTCTGCTTCTCAGTTTTAAAATGATTTCTTTTTTCACAAAAGCCTTGCAATTACTTGCAAACTTACCAGCTGCTATAAACAGCAGTGTGCAGAGAAAGGAACACTGAAATGTTTTATTTGATTGAAAATACTGGAAAGAGTTATTGTATCATAATGTTCAAATTCATCCTTGATGGAACTGACCATAAAAGGTGACCTGCTCTATCAGGCATCACTTGTTGTGAGCCTCAATAAAAGAATTACACAGAGATGAAGAACTCTGTGCTCATATCCCTCTTGAGTTAGAGAGGGGAAAAAATAAAACAGTGATGCAAACCATATTGATCCAGGCTTTATGTGAGGGTCCTCCAGTTCCACTTCCACATGACACTCATGGGAAACAGTGACTTGCTAATGATGCAGAGGTGGAATGGCAGGGGACCTGGTCTGTGCCATTACTTCTCTCTCTGTCTTATATGAACATGTTTGTGGGGGAGTGGGTGGGAGGTAGTCACACACCTGCATGCATGTGAGTAAATGCATATGTTTACCTGCCAGTGAGCTTGTGCATGTGCAGGACTAGTAACCTATCATGGGAAAACTGATCGGTCCTAGTGCCTGTAACTCCTCTTGTACAAATGTATCACATAAATCATAACCCATGTCCAGCTCTCAGACTGCACACACTAGTGTTCACCTCGGTTGACTTTCTGCCAGTTGCTCTACCTTGGTAGGTTGTTGGATAAGGCGAGTTTGGAAAATGTGTGCAGCAGCTTCCAGATCAGCTGTTTGCATTAAAAATTCTGCAGGGTGCAAATTTTTATTCTACGCATGCAGTGGGCACTTAAAAATTTCATGATGTAATGTTCAAATGTTCGCACTGTTTAAGTTCATCCTTGGTGGAGCTGGCTCCAAGAAGGGTGACCAACTCTGTTAGGCATTCCTTGCTGTGGCCTGAGAAATGCGAATTGTGCAGACCTCCCTGCTCAAAAATCAAGTGTGATGGTAGTGGGGGATTAAAACATGAGGAAAACTGAAATCAAACAAGTTCAAGTTCTGTTACATCTCAAAGGTTTTTGAATGTCATTGACATATTGATGACTGTTTTAAATGACAGTTGCATTTAAGTATTTGTCAGCCTTAGGATCTGAAACCTTTGAAATCTGTGATTCCTTTAGCACGATTGCATTGTTTTTCTTCATTTTTAGGTATTTTTCACAGCTATCATTTGGGATTGTTGCTTTCTCATTTACTCTTCCTTTTCCCTTAAAGTAAAAGTCGTGTAACTCTGCACTGTTGAGTGTTAGTTGAAATGGAGCAGGTAGCGTGTGGTACATCAGGGATCTAGCTGCTAATAATTCTCTTTCCACTTTGGACATATCTCAGAGAGCTGAGGATAGTACAATGTATAAATAGAAAATGTAGCTAATCTGAAAAGAAGAAAAAAGTGCTCACCGATTGTTTACAGTGTCAGATATTTGTAGGTTATTTAGAGTGCTTCAAATAAGCAACATGCAGTGTGAGTTCTCAATTTTTTTTAAATGTTTTTTAAAAAAAAAACCAACACATACAACAAAGCAACAGAGAATAATGGTAGAGTGAGAATAATGTACTCACTGATAGCTCCAGAACAAAGCTTTATTTCTGTAATTGTTCAAATTTGTTCCCTATGTACTTTATAAGCCTGGCAAAAGCTCTCTGGCTGATGAAAATATATACTGAGTGTTCAACATGGCTCTGCAGAGAGTGACTGAAACTTTACACAGAAATCAGAAAAGATGATAATGAAGTTCCACTTGTTTTGTTAGAGATTTCAGCTTCTTTTTTCAGAACCTCACTGCAGCAAACAGGAATTAAGGAGATAATGAGGAAGATATTTCAGATTTCTGTGGTGATAATTGAACCCAAGATTCTACTCATATTGGCAGTTAGCTGCTCCTGACAACCATAGAAATCTGTCCTACCTTTCCTGAATGTGTTTAATGTCAAAAACTCGAGAATGATGATATGATCTGTCACTCAGACCTGCCAGAACAAGAAACAGAGGGCAGGATGAGAAGAGTGTGTAAAGCTCTGGGAATTGGGCAGAAAGGTGAAAATGCAGTTGCATTTTATCCTGCTGAAAATTATTGTTCTGATGTTAATGCAGTATGAATCTTACATAACAAATTCAGTAGTTGAATTCTGAAGTCTACCTTCTTCAGTGACTTTGAAGCAACAATTAAGGAAATAAGCTTTCTAAGTAGTACCATACAATAATTTTTTTTGTGAGCTCTTTTCATCCTCACCATTGTGACAATGTTTTTTTTCATCTGTACTTCTGTGATGCTTTAGGTCCAAGGAAATTAAAGCTTTCTGTTAAGCATACCTTTGTATGTGTAGGTAAACCCTCTTAAGTTTGTGCTCTCGTTAATAGATGTGATGTGTCAGGGAGCATCTAAGAACAAGACAGTTTCACAACTTAACTGTTCTCCTTGGAAAATATTTTGAGATGAAGCTGTTGATAGGTTATTCACAGGTGGCATAGCTGGTAGTTACACAACACATTCTTTCTCAGTGAGAGTCCTGATTCTGGCAAGAGAAATTGGGATTTGTAGTTGTTGTGTCATCTCCACTAAACAACAAACAAATGAACAAAAAACAAAACAAACAAACAAAAAACACAAGCTCAAAGGAAGGAAGAAAATTCAAATGCATTTTTGCTTCTCTGTCATGTCAGATGTCAGCAAGTGTGCCTGAGGGCTTAACTCCTTGATGATGATGTGGTAGTGTTTTCACTGCACCCTTATGCACAGTGCTTGGCAGTTTCACTTGAACTGCATGGGACCTGTGGTGTGTTCGGGACAGCTGGGCAGCAGTCCAGCTGAAGTCCACAAATTAGAGTCAGTAAAGGAACAACCAAATGTCCCCTGGCACTCAGCTAGCCCCAGTGCTCTGCAGCAACAGGCCATCTATTTCTGTCTTCCAATGGGCCCTGACCATGGGTCCTTCCTTCCCATCTCTGCAGGCAGTGGTCTCCCCACACGTTGATCTGTCATGTAACATGCCAGAAACTGTAATTGCATGAGTTGTAAAAGCTCGTTTGATTGGTAGATGGTCCTTGGCTTGCCACATTAAAAGAAGAGTACCCAAGTGTATGCTTTGAGATCCATACTGTAGATATCTAAATAATTTCTTGTTTACATTATTGAAAAAATTGCAGAAGGAGCTAAGTGAACAATCTGAATGTCTGCAGTGGAAACACATCTATAATTCAGTTTTCTTAAAACAGGCTTGAAGACAAACTTCTTCAGTCTCTGTCCTCTCACCCGTATCTTTTTTTTCCCCTTAGAGCATACTCATTTCATGTAAGTGCAGATGGTCAGATGCAGCCTGTTCCTTTCCCTCCTGACGCCCTCATCGGTCCGGGAATCCCTCGCCATGCCCGTCAGATCAACACTCTGAACCACGGGGAAGTTGTGTGTGCAGTTACCATCAGCAATCCCACAAGACATGTGTACACGGGTGGCAAGGGGTGTGTCAAAGTCTGGGACATCAGCCACCCTGGCAACAAGAGCCCTGTCTCTCAGCTGGACTGCCTGGTAGGTGAATGACAGCATATGACGGTGGAAGAAGATTGCAGGTTGTGTTAAGATTGAAATGATACTGTTAAGGTACAAAAAACAGTGGCTATTTGAGTGCTGTCATTGGTATCAAAGCTTGATGTTTCATTTGTAATTTTGTTGTTTCTTTTAGAATGGAGTTTGAAGTATGTTCCTTGTAGTACTTGTCTTTTTTTTTCCCCAGTGAATCAAAACATTTTTAATATCCTAAAATTGTATCGGTAGGGGGAAAGATCAAAGACAGTACAGCAGATATTGTTTATAAACTTTGACATTTGTTGGCAATGTTAAGGCTTGATATCCTATCATGCTAAAAATTGCTGTCTTGCAGCTGTATTCTCAGAGAATATTTGAAGATTGTCACATGTTTTTTGCCTGTGTGTGTGTGAATGCATTGCCCTGTCTTAATGTGACAATTAAAAATATCCCTGAGTGTTATTCACAAATTATTTGAATGTGCTAACAAGATGAACCATTGTTAGCAGCTTTTCTCGTGTCATTTACCAGTTCGTGGTAAGATGTTGCTTCTTGTTACGGAGGCAGTAAAATAAGAACTGTGCAGCACATGTAGACATTTAATGAATTGCTACACAAATTGCTACACAAATGAAGAAAATTGCCCAAATATTTTTCTCTGACATCTCCTAGATGGTGGCAGCAAGTCTCACTGGAGCAGAGCAGGGGGGTGTACAGTGAATTTGGTACTCCCCCATGGAGAGAGGTTAATGTGCTGAAATAAACAGATATGAAAATGTAACTTTCTACACAAGCTGTTGAATATAGCTATCTTGAATTGTTTGGGGTTGGGTTCAAGTCTTTGCATTCTGATGCTAATTAAGATTAAATATCTCTCACTACTGAATTTTGTAGATCAAGTTTAAGTACTTCCCTAATGTCATGTAATTTTCTGGCATTAATATACTTTATCATTGTCATAAGTATAAATGGCTCATTAAAACCAGGAGGGAATACAATACTTTTATGGATTTCTGCTCTCATGTTAATGCTGTTTTCCTTTCCTCATGAGTAATCTCTTGATGGCTTCTGTCTCCACAGAACAGAGATAACTACATCCGTTCCTGCAGATTGCTCCCTGACGGCCGCACCCTGATTGTTGGTGGGGAAGCCAGCACGTTATCCATTTGGGACCTGGCAGCTCCAACTCCACGCATTAAAGCAGAGCTGACATCTTCTGCACCAGCTTGCTATGCCCTAGCGATCAGCCCCGATTCCAAGGTCTGCTTCTCTTGCTGTAGTGATGGGAACATTGCAGTGTGGGATCTGCATAACCAGACTTTGGTAAGGTAGGTCGATAGAACCAGATCATCAGGTTGTGAAGAATTAATTCGACATAGCCTTACGTGCTCTTGTACATAAATGCACTCTTTTTTTCATGCTGCCAGCGTAGCTGCTCCTGATATTTCATTGCTAGGCAATAACTATGCTAATACTTTGACAAAAGTCTATATAATTGTTTGTAGGTTTTGAGAATTTCATAATTTCAGGTCTACCGAACAGCCCCCTAACTATATTCGCTTAAGATCATCTGGTGTTGACACCAGTAGGTTTTTTGAACAGATGGATTTCTTTGTTTCCTTGCAATACGCTGTGCATACACTCCAGTGTCTTTAATCAGTGCTCCACCAAATATATCTCAGGTTCAAATGTGTATAAATTACTGCATTGCACACTTCAGCTTCTTAGGACCATGGGTTGCTGCTCAACACTAATTTACAGTTAGCTAGAAGTACACCTGTACAGACGTCTGTGCACTGTGCTGCATACATGTTATTACATGTACTATTTCAGTATTGCATGTAAAGGAAGGCTTTTACCCTCTGATGCTCCCATCTGGACAGCTTCTTTTAAAAATAAATAAATAAATTTTGTTGGTGTCCTTCAGATTCTTCTTAAAGCAAGTGAATTTTCACAATCATGCTACATTCTTTCAGGGGAATTTGGTATTTCCAGTCAAATGGTGGGTATCACGTAGTCAGCAACAAATATCCTCAGAATACACAACTCATAAAGCATGCTTCTTGAAATCAAATTAACACTCAGCTGTCTGGCCTGATTGATTGCTTCATCAATTCATTGCAAAACTTAAATGGTCATCCTAGAGTTTAGATTATTCCTATATTTCCACTGGAATCTACTTTTCCGTCATCTTTAATGTCTGGGTGTAAGAGACCAAAAGAAAAAGGAGATATTTTGAGTACGTGATCAGAACTTACTCATTCCAGTGTGAGAATGTGTGAATCTTCTTTTGATATTTTCAGGCAATTTCAGGGTCACACAGATGGAGCCAGCTGTATTGACATTTCTAATGATGGCACCAAACTGTGGACAGGAGGCTTGGACAATACAGTCAGATCCTGGGACCTCAGAGAAGGGAGACAGCTCCAGCAACATGACTTCACATCACAGGTTCAATCGTAGAAGCTTTGGCATGTTAAGAAAAATCTGCCATGGTTTTCTAAAACAAGCCCTTTTTTTTTAAAAAAAAAAAAAAGACTCAAAGAGAACTCCAAATAATTTTTCACTTAGTCTCACACTTTTTTTTTTTTAATGTGGCAGCTAAGCATCTTTCTGGATTATGACTATTTGACAGATTAGTACTTCTCCCATGAGAGCAGTGGAGAATCCTTTTTATAAAAGAGTTGCCAGATTAAAGTGTTCCTGTACGCAATCTGTTCCCATTGCTGTAGATCCTTGTTCAAAAATATTTTACAAAAATATTTTTAAATGCTGTCAGATAAGGTAGGACATTAACTTTTATAGCTCGATTCAGTGCTTTGCTATTACATTTTTAATTGAGCTTTGTTTACATGAGCTAATTTATCTTGATTACTATAGTAATTGGATTATCATGTTTTTAAAACTGTGGCAGACCAAAATGTGTTTTAGCATAGTGTTAACAGTGTAGCAAGAAGTCGGTTTTGAATATCTCAAGCTCATTCCTTACTGACTGAAGCATGTGCTGTGCTAATTCCAGATCTTCTCACTGGGCTATTGTCCAACTGGCGAATGGTTGGCTGTAGGAATGGAAAACAGTAACGTTGAGGTGCTGCATGTTACTAAGCCGGACAAGTATCAGCTGCATCTTCATGAGAGCTGTGTGTTGTCACTCAAATTTGCTCACTGTGGTAAGCAAATATTTCTATGCCAGTATTTTCCTTCCTTCCTTTCTGAGAAATTCATTCAAGATCACCCTTAGATGAAGGTAGAGAGGTTTAAAAATTAAATGTTAAATTTAAGTATTAAATTATTAAAAATAAATAAATAAATTCTCTATGGCTGCTTTTTTGTGAGAGCTCCTTATGTTGTCATCAAACATCCTAGTGTAACCAGATGAAAACTTGATTGTTCTTTGGATAGGTTTTTCATTAATGTGTGAATGCGTTATTTTTATGACTGATGTGTTTCTTGGGGTGCATTCCTTGAAAACAAAATCCAACAATAACATTTAAACAATCTGTTGCAGGCAAATGGTTTGTAAGCACTGGAAAAGATAATCTTCTTAATGCCTGGAGAACACCTTATGGAGCCAGTATATTCCAGGTAATAATCTCCTAAAAGCTGTTTTCCACTTTACAGTGCGGTGCGGTAGAGCTGCACATCTCATGGTCTGTCATTAGTTTAAGGAGTTTTTAAATGGAAATTCTTGGCTAATTGCTATGTTCCTTTAAGACTTTGTCCGTAATTAAGAGACATGAACTTTTGTCCTTTCTAATGTTTTAGTGATTTATTTCTTACAATGAAGTAACCATTTATTCTGAAGTTGGTTTTGATACATTTTTTTCTCACCTTCTTGTGCATATTGATGCAAGGCTGAACATGAGCCGGCAGTGTGCCCAGGTGGCCAAGAAGGCCAATGGCATCCTGGCCTGTATTAGAAACAGTGTGGCCAGCAGGAGCAGGGAGGTGATCATCCCCCTGTACTCAGCTTTGGTGAGGCCACACCTCGAGTACTGTGCTCAGTTTTGGGCCCCTCACTACAAGAAAGACATCGACGCCCTGGAACGTGTCCAGAGAAGGGCAACAAAACTGGTGAGGGGTATGGAACACAAGTCTTATGAGGAGCGGCTGAGGGAGCTGGGATTGTTTAGTCTGGAGAAGAGGAGGCTCAGGGGAGACCTCATTGCACTCTACAACTTCCTGAAGGGAGGTTGTGATGAGGAGGGGGTCGGCCTCTTCTTCCAGATAACTAATGATAGGACTCGAGGTAATGGCCGCAAGTTGCGCCTAGGAAAATTTAGATTAGATATCAGGAAAAGCTTTTTCTCTCAGAAAGTGGTCAGGCACTGGAACAGCCTGACCAGAGAGGTGGTGGAGTCACCGACCCTCGCAGTGTTCAAGAAGCGCCTGGACAAGGTGCTACAAGACATGATTTAGTAGCTTAGTGGGTAGTATTGGTGATAGGATGATGGTTGGACTAGATGATCTTGTAGGTCCTTTCCAACCTTGTGTTTCTATGATTCTATGATATTGCTGTAATACAGCACCCAAGTCATCTTAGGTTAGCATTCACTGAATGTCCTGTAGCTAAACTAGTGAAAGTTATCTTCAACACATGTAAAGTCAGTGGATTGGACAGGTAGACTGCAGAGCTAAAGACTGTGTCCTTATGGAGGGATCCTATGGGGTGTAACTGGAAGTTGTCACCTTTCTGTGGTTTGTAATCCCTCTGTGTCCAATTTTAATGACACTTCAGTGCCATTACAGAAAAGCAGGATTTTTTGCATGTCCTTCTCTTCTTTCACCTACAGGTACTTCTATGCTGAGAATTTTTTGAACTGTTAGCTAGTGTTCCAGGTTAAGTGGTCAGGTCTCACCTGTGCTGATACCTGCCATGATTCTGCCTTTTGGGAGAGCTCAGTTTGCCTTGGCATGAGAAGTCTGAGCTCTGAGTTTTCTTAGTGGAGAGCATTCAGCTCTGGAACGACCTCCCACAGAAAGCCTGAGTTGTCCTTTCAGGAACACATCTCACTTGAAACCGATGTCATTCCCAGTGAAGCTTTCTTAATGAGGGGTAGAGAAAGAAACTTCTTGTTCAGTGCAATGGAGGTTTCTTTGCAAAAACTTAGCATGATTGGGTAGTATTTAGCTCTTGCAGTGACAGGCAGAAAAGAAAATGTGAACATATGTATAGGAAACATGCACTAAAACAGCAAGTAAAATACGACAATACATAACACATCATCTGAAAAAAGATAAAACAGATGGGAAAGACAAAGCTACTGCATCCTGTTGTATCCTATCTTCCATCCACCACAGTAACTTTTTTATGTTTGCATCCTCCATGATAAAGTAAATTCCTTTGTACAAGAGTTTTGTCTTTGTTGGGCAAATACTGAGATGAGATATAGTTCCTTCTGTGGAATTGTTTCATACCTGTAGGTAGTAGGGCTTTGTAATGCTTCTCTGTAAGGTTTTAAAAAAAAAAAGGAAAGGAAAAACAAGATGATATCTTTTGATTTATTTTTATGCAAAAGCTAATGTATAAAATATTAATAAGTGCTCGTTGCTTGTAAAGTGTATAGAAGAGAGTGCTTGTTTTTGATGAATTGATAGATTATCTTTAGGTCCATAACATTAAATAAAACATTCACTTCCCTTTCTGCTGCCCTTTTTTGTTGCCATAGAGCTTTAGATGAAACAAGTTTGGAGAAACAGTCTTGTAGCAAAAGTTGCCACCCATTCACTTCAGGTCTGAACCTACAGTGGTGGTATTTAAATAAGCTTTCTGTGTATTCCCTTGTAATAAACTCTTCCGATTAATCTTCAAGCCCTTCTGGATGGAAAGTTTAAAAGATGTAATTTTCCTTTTTTCTTTTTCTCTTTTTCTTGTAGTCCAAAGAATCCTCATCTGTGCTTAGCTGTGATATCTCTGTGGATGACAAATACATTGTCACTGGCTCTGGGGACAAGAAAGCTACAGTCTATGAAGTTATTTATTAGAGACAAATCTGATTGCAGGCAGAACTCCTTCTCCTAGCACTTTGCTGTATTTCATTTTTTTCCCCCCTCTTTTCTAAACTGAGAACTTAAATGCTCATCGCAGTTGTGGAATTTATTTTTACCCTCTTAAGTTGCTATTGATTTGCAAATGCTCATTAACAACTTGTGATACCAAATTGTCAGATAGCTACTTGGAAGATTGAATAAGCGTACTTAACAGTGAACTTGACTCTTTAATTATGTATTATAGCTGTAATGTATTTATTTTGTTTAAAGAAGGCTTTCTAACAATGAACTGACTAAATAAAGCTGTCTGGCCCGGCTTTAGTTTAAAAGGTGCATTGTATACTTTGTGTTTTTGCTAGTGGATAAATTGGGGATTTTGGAGAAGGATGTTCAGCAGATAGTGAAAGTTACACTAAATAGACTTGTAGTTTCTATTTAAAAAAAAAAAAAACTTTGTTATATTTTTTAGTCCTGTTCTTGGATGAGACCTCTAAGTGTTATTACAGTATAATTATTTGGTGGGAAGATGCTGTAACTTAACTATTTTAGACAGTCTTGGAAACTTAGGAAATTGCAAACTGTAGCCAGTAATCTACATGCCTGTGATGAATGGCAAATTCAGTTCACATCTAAATTAAATTCACTTTAAGTAAGAATGTGCTAATTGCTATATTTGCAATGTTAATATAGCATCTTGTGTACAGATTTGTTCTCAATGCTTTTCTGTTGATGAACATATAGCATTTTGGTGTCAAGCTAGGTTTTTTAATATAAACACCTCTCTTTGTTATATTGTAGAGAGTACAATAAGTTGCCTCAAAGAATCACCTTTGTTACTTCTGGAAACTTTTGCAATGTTTCCTTGAAAATGGGGATATGTGTCTTTGGGCAATTTTTCAATTACAAGAGATTATGAAAAATATTTGATATGTTCTTTGGAAACTGCACTGAAATAAGAATGGATGCCTACCAATATACAAGCTACAAAAGCAATGACCTCTGAGGTAGGATTTACAAGAGCACTCATTCCGACATACAAAAAGGAATGGATTCTCACTTGGGAAAAGGACTTGCTTTGTTTGCCAGCAGTTCAATCCAAGTCTTGATTGGATGTCCCTAAAATGGGCATAGACTGAGCCATTGTGCCAGAGACAACGTGTTATCTTTTTATGTTGTTGTTGTTGCTGTTAATCTATGATCTGTGACTTTTTTTTTGAATGCTTTAAAAAAAATCTTTAAGTCTGTGGATCTGCTGATGTACAGTGCCTTTGCTGCTATGGATCAAAATCAAAAGACCCGTGTAGATAAATCTTATTGTATAAGTAGAAAATTACTTAATTTCATACTAGAAATGGATTGATGCTGCAAGTTAAAATGGACTGTTCATTGAAGTTCCAAATGTGGTAGCAAAAAATGGTGTCTTAAGTGCTTAGTGTTTGATGTCATTAACAGTTTCGTAATACTCTACATTGTAGAAAGATTTTGATACTAAACTGTGTCATTGTACATAGTTCTAATGCATTGTATTGACCACCAGTACTTCTATAATGGTAGATTATTGTTTGTGCATTCAGACTTTTAAGCATTAAACATAAGTAACTTCTAAGATGTATTTTTCTAAGTCTTTTTTCCCTCCCTCATTCTTTTTGTGTACAATAATCTCACTTGTCTGCGCAGAATGCCGTTTGTAAGGAGAACTGGCATTCAGTCAGAGAGCGTGCCAGTACCGATACTTGCAATTTTGTCACTGATAGACAATGTCAAGTTTCACAAGTTTTTCCTAGCCAGCTAAATCAGTGAATGTATAATTTCTCAAGTTACTTGACTGAAGTGATTCTCAGCTCTTGGAGGTATCAGCTGTTGGAGGCTACAAGACTTCAGCCATGTCACCGAGGACTTTGCTACCTCCTGTTTGTGTAGTTTCTCATCTGATATAAAGCTTTGTATTATCCCATAACTCCATGAGAGGGAAATTCAGAACAACTCCAACTCCCAGGCCTGCTGAAGCATGCAGAACTCAGCAGATATGGGGAGGGGTGATGCTCTGAAATGTCAAACCTGGGTTTCCTCATCAAGGGCTAAAACCTGTTCATACCAGTGCAAAGACTTCTCTTAACTACAGTAGGTTTTTGGTTAAGAACTCAACCCAGCTTCTATTGAGTTATGACACAGGTTAAAGTGAACTAGGAGAAATTATCGGGGGAAATAAAGTGCACTAGGGGAAATACTGTACACTATTCAGGGAGAAGGAAGTTGTACTAGTCATAATGGGAGAAATGGAAACAGAAAAAATCCAAGTGGAAATTGGAATTAAATCTTTCTCCCATAGCTTATATCTGAAAAGTGGTGTGCATGTTACAAACTCCAGATGTGTAAGCCTGTCATGCTGTGAAGTCCAGCCTATGGTAACTGACGTTTCATGAACCCCAGGCTGGGAAATTTTTACTTTTCTGAAATACTAAAACAAAGCTTAAACTGATTAGGTCATTTACCTGCATTGCAAGTGACCGGGTAATACTTGTCAATGGAGAAGACTGTGTAGGGAAAAGCTGGTGTTTTTCCCTCAGAGCTGTCAGATTCCTTACAGTTAACAGTGAAGAGGAGTTTTCCAGATGTCCCCCAAAATAACATAAGTTTTCACTCACACAGAGATTCTGTCCTACTAAGTACAATAAAGCTTCATAAAGATAAACACTGTACAGATGCTTTCTGTTAATTGTTACTCTTGTCTGAAGAGATATAATTTACCTGTTATAAATGTTATATTGGAGACACCTTTTATTTTCAAAGCCATTCAAAAATTTAAAAGGCTAGGGGTGTACTTCGTTTGCTAACAGAAGAGAAACCACCTACTTAATGTTTGCAGAGGATATTGTATTTTTGTGTAATAGTTCAGGGATAAGAGATTACTTTAAACCCCTAAAATAAAGCTTTCCTTTAAAAAGAAAAAACACTGCATATCTTGAATTTGTACCAGAGCTCATTTTGACATAAAAGTAATACAGTTTTAAAGCAACATGCCATATATCTGCTTATTAATATTTGTATTGATGGCTTGTAAACAGCCTAGGAATTAAATGCTTTAATCCAGGATTATCGCAGTTAAACATGTAATCGTCCTAATTTTTCTCCCCTTCAGGATTCAGTGCAAGTGAGAGGTGGTACAGAACTACTTTCTGTTTTTCAGTTAGGCACGCGTAGGGTTACCTTCTCTTTTTCATTCTTTAGTTTCCCTTGGCACTGCAGAGCACGATTTTGTGCAGAAATGTTTTGTTACACATATTTTCTGTACCACAAACATGTGGCCAACATTCTCCATATGATAGAGCCATTGTTTTTTTCTGTACTCTTTTTGCCTTCTCAAAAGCTTTTTAGTGCAATGATGCATTAGGAAAGCCATTTCTTCCTGATCTTTCTGTCTTTTCTCAACGGCCAGTATAGACATGTTTGGTGGGAGTACTTTCCATCAAAATGATATTTTCTAAAAATATGCAATTTTAAATGATATTTCTCCTGTGTATTCTTAGACAAAGTTGATCTTTCCTATTTATTTTTAAGCTACTCAGTTATATTATATACGTATATATATATAAAACCAGCTGTGATTCTTCTGTATGAGGGGTTTTTAAGTCTGTACTAGAATAGTTCAAACAGGACTTTGTTTTCACCCTGGCACCCAAAATATAGAAAATTCTTTCTTCTTCCTGAAATGCTGGTGAGTATATGAGTTAACAGGAAGGTTAGCAGATCTAGCTTTGCAGATCTACATATACCCGGAGTATACTCTACAGAAATACAGGTCAGAACCTTTGCGCAAGTGAACATAGCTGTTCTGAAGGCAACAATGCTCACATGACTTACACAGAGGAAATTCTAGCTCATTGCTACTGCATAGAAGACCTAATCAGACTATTTTTTGTTGGTGGTAGTGGTGTTATTTTGTTTTGTTTTTAACAGTTTGGAACTTTGAGCCTCTTCTCTTCTACCAGCATCCTTATTTGTGACCATCCCCACTGAAATGCTGATGTGGCTAGCTTCTATTCAAGGATTTATGCTCCGAAAGAATGAAAAGCAAAACATTTTTACTTAAAATATGGTTAGGTTTTTGCATGTGCAAGAGTCAGGAAATTCAAAGCAGTAGCTTGGTCTGCAACTGTTTCTCATTTACACTGAGCTTCCTCTATCTTTGTAGTACCAGCTTAACACTGAATACAGCAATACAAAATATGCCTAAGAACATCAACTATGGCTGCTGTGAGAAACGTCGCTTTGACTTTTTCAGAGCAAATGCATGCTGAAGAGCTCAGCCTAAGAACTGCTCTTACAAGGGATATGTGGGAGGAGTAGTTGCATTCAGTATTGAAGACCTTTTCTAATATTAACATTTTGTAGTGACCACAGTGGCGTTGAAGTAGATTTGGCAATGTGCGCTTGACATGCAGCCAGCCAGTTCGGCCATGTATTTACGTGAGAATCCCCTTCCCAGGCATAGCACGAGATGAATCCTGGAGTAGCGTGCTGTACAAGATCATCTCTGACAAGCTCTTAAATAATGCACCTGCCGCATCTGCTTTTGAACCAAGAGTTACTGAACATAGCCCTTGAGATTTCACGTTTCTTCCGGTATTTGGAGTACAGTGTTTCCACCTCACGGCAAGAAATTTTTATGTCAAAACCAATAAATGTTCTTACTCTTACCAAATGATTTTCTGTCCCAGTTACAAGGAAACAGTATTATAGTGTCTTTTTTTATTATTAAAAATGGTGTTATTCTGACATATACAACGTGTCCATAAACCTGCCATCAAGTGCAAAGAAGCTCTTCTGGGGGTCACTTTGAGTCACATGGATGCGTTCTAAAATGTTGCAGAAATACATTTTTTCTTGCTTTGGGAGAATTAACCAATGATATTGCATATGTAGTATACACATCAAAGTGAGGGACTTCTACACCCATGTCTTGGACTTAGAAAATTACCTTAGAATGCTAAAATGCATCTGAAGGGTAAAATCAGTAAGTACAAATATTTAAGGATTTAAGAAAAAAAATCTGCTGTTCTACAGTAATTATATTGACCCAAACTGTCTTTTAATGTCATATCAAGGTAAGCATCTGTATTACACCTTCTTTTCATATTCAAATAAAGGAGAGGGTGGAGGAATTTAATGCTAATCTTTGTCTTTCAATCAAATATGTTCTTTTAAAAAATACCCCAATGTTAGTGCTTGGAAGAGTAATTGTCTTGGTTTTATTGTCATTATTCTTGAAGAATTTTATAACAAATGTGCTGTGGCACAATCCACAGTAATGGTATAAATGGGGATAGATAATAGGGATGCTATTAAAAACCAGGCTTCAAACAGTGCTATTGACATAATAAAGTCAGCGTGACCTGGTGGTCAAAGGTATTACCTCATTTCCTGAGCAACAGTAACCTGGATTTTTTTGCAATACATTTGAATGCATTTGGTTATCTATCTGGTGTGGCTTAGGGAAATTTTGATGGGTTTCAACAGTTCTGGATTGATTTTTTACTGTAATTCAGTGTTTGTTTGATGCAAAGAGTGGTGCTTTTTGATGGGTCGGGTCCCTGGGTCACAGTCAGGAGGTGTTGGGTGGAGTGGGTGGCCCCACTTCTGCTCCAGGGCTGTGCTCTGCCTCCTGGCAGGTAGTGAGATGATTTGCATGAGCCCTGTGGGAAGTGTTGTTACATTCTTCTGCATGAAAGTTGTCATGTAAATACTAGATATCCTTTATTAATAAAAATTTTTCACAGCTGAATTGAAATATAGGGAGACATTTTCTGTTGGGAAAAGAACAAGGAGGACCTCTGGGGAATCAAGCATTTCAACCCCTTATCAAGTATGATAAGTGTGCAAACAAGGGAGTTGCATAGCTGCTTTATAGACTGCCAGTCTTTTGCCCAATAGCTGGAAGCTGCTAATGGGATGGGGGAAAAGAAATCCTAAAATATGTGATATGAAGATAATAGACTTCCTAGTGTTTCAGCATGGCTTTAAGGTATTAGGTATGAAGTCCAATTTAAATTCATTTTAAAATAAACAAACATGAATGCTAGTGTTATACTAAAGATGGCATGGTTAGCCATCTTACGAAAAGTAAGGTAGGTTGAAAGAATGAAGATAGCTGTCAGGCTCTCTCCTTGGATCAAATGAAACAGTAGTATACACAAGATTCTGCTCAATTTACAGTGTAACCTCCTAAGTGTGGACAGTGATGTTAATATTTCAATGAAAATCTTTTTTTTCCAAAGCAACATTATTGTTATCCTCCCATTTCCTCATGCACATTTTGCCTGATTTAAAAAATTCCCATCTCCTTTGCAGATTAGCTTGTTTCATTCAGACCTTTAAGAAACAGTCAAAATAGCTTCTCTATGTTGCATCGTGTTTCTGTGTGCATGTGTGCGCATGTGACTTTGCTGCTGTTTTCTCGCTCCTTCCTCCCCCACTGATAAATGTCCCAAAGCTGAAGAGATGCTGTTGCTTGTGGCTTGGTCTGGATCTTGGGAGGTAGCTCAGTGAATGGGAGTGGAAAGTGTTTACAGGATTTGGCTGGCTGTAACAACTGCTGTGACAGCTGTTACAGACTCATGTATGCCTCCTTCTTCCTTTGAACGGTATTAAATAAAGAGATGCAATAGGAGCAGTCCTCTGTCTAGCCGACCCTTCTGCTTTACCAAGTTTCAGAGGTGCTCATCAGCTGGATATGACGGAGGAGGAGAAGGAGCAGGGTGTCCTGGCTGGGCCCAACATGCCAGTGGGAGACAGCCATGAAAAAGACAAATGTGATCTAGGAAGTGTCAGGAGAGACATTTGCAGCGGAGAGATGGAAGTATTGCTGCCATTATACCAGGCACTGGCGAGACTTCACCTGGAATAGTGAGTGCGAATCTGGTTTCTGCTGCTCAAAAAACTTAATTGAAAATGGGACTAATGGGGAGAAGGGCCTACCAGGCAGACTGGAAAATTGAGAGGATGGATACTGTGTCGTGTAAGTAGAGTTTTAATCTAGCGAAGTGGCAGGCTGAGGGCAGATACGAATGTCATGTAAAAATGCTTCAAATGTTTATTCATCAAGGGTGAAAAGATATTAAAAATGAAAGATAACTCTAGCACAAAAAGCACGTGAGGAAAACAGGGTAGCCTGGATTTAAAGAGGCTCCTGTCAGAGCAGGGAGGTCCTGGAGGAGGCTTCCGATCCAGAGGCAGCACAGAAAATCACACGCTGCTTTTAAGATGGAGCATGACACATATCTGAAGGGGTGCCCGCAGTAGGAGGGCAGTGGAGTCCATAGCCCCGGATGTCTCCTCTAGTCTTTCTTGTGTGTTTGACCTGCATATATAAAGGGTGTTTAACGGTAATGGAATGAAGTGATGTTTACTTTGAGAAAGGTTTGGTGTGAGGGAGGGAGAGGAGGAAGGTGGGTGAAGAGAGTGGGAGAGAAGGGCTGTCAAACAGAAAACATTCATTTGGAGTGCTTCACTGCTGCTGAAAAATGAGTGCTTCTTGCTAGGTCTATTTATTATGACACTGCTTATCTAAAAACAATAGTTAAAAAGAAATCTGCACATTATTCAAGCTCTAATGCAGCGTGTTGCAGCCTACTTAGACTTGCTGGGTTTGTACTCCATCAACCCAGACAAGTGATCTGGTTTCTGTTATAAGCCAAACTGTTTGGATTTTTTTGAGCTTGGAGACATGGCAGATGCTTCTCCTCCATTGCTGTCACTGGTCATGTCTGGCGCACGTGGGCTCAGTGGAGTATCCCATACTGCAGCTCTGCAGACTGATAGCTGTAAGCTGCTCAGAGTAACAGCAAGAGAAGAGTTGGAAGATGGTTTTTTGCTCCACAGGAGGAAGGCAAGATGATTACAGCTGGGGGTTGTCAGTTGTACTGGCTGCTTACTGTGCACTGCTGAGAGAGATGTAGCCTGGCGACAAGGATAGCTGAGAATTCCTTCACTTACCATGTCAGGAAGAGTAGGGGAAAATGGTATTAAAAGCCAAATTGTTCCATTGGAAACACAGGCAGCTATCCCACACCAGGCTAAATTTTATCAGCCTTGTCTTTGAGATCAGGCATTTCTTTTCTTAATGCTTAGCAAAAGGAAAATTCCTGATATCTTGCCAGAAGTATTTATATACTTTGGCTGGGCAAGGCTGCAGCTGGAGAAACATGAACATGCATATACAGGCTTTGATAGATCATCTAGAGAGTAGTTTCGGATCATCTAACTTCTTTTATTCCTTTTTTTTTTCCTTTTCAAGTATTTTCCGAAGCTGAACACCAGTCCACCAGAGAAATAACTACCCATCATCTTTCGTAACTTTCTGGAATTTAAGGTACCAAAATGCAAAGGTATCAACAGAAGAAGAATGTGAGCTGAGTTTTATGTGGCCTCACACCATTTTTAGGTGTGAAACAAAAAAGTCTGATGCAGCTGAAGTTAGGTGCCTGACTATTTTCATACTGAAATATGAAAGATAGGTAGGGGAACACCCAGAAGGCAGAAAAAAGTACAGGTCTGAATTTTCTAATGCAGAAAACAGTCATAAGGGTGATTGCAGCTGGCATACCCAAACAAACAAATAAGTAGAAGACAAGAACAACCCTCTGCCCTCCTGCACCTTGAGAGTATGTAACAGAGAACATGCACCTGTGCTCGGTCACTCTTGTGTAACTTTTCATCACTCTCTTGCAAGGGCTTATGAGAGGAGACTGCTGAAGACTCTTCCGGGGGCCTAAAAGGATAGTGTGTCTACTGCTAGCTCTGTGGTAGCACTTATTCCTGACATCTTTTATAGCAGCTTTCCCTTAGGGAATCACCTAAAATAACTAGTGACATTTATGTAGCACCTTCGTCCAGTGTGCTTGACAAACCACAGGCACAGTCCAGGGAAAGCTTTATTTACTGCTGAACTCCAGCCATTGCAGCTTTGGCAGGAGGCAGCCACTTAGCAAGGGTACACTAAAGAATAAGCAATGCCATACGAACTCTTTTGAAAATATAGGACAGCTACTTCTTGCTGCTGGTAGGGAAGTGTTCCATGCTACACTCGGTCACGCGAGCAGGTTCTGATAATGCTTCATGTTTATTGTGTTTCTGAACCCAGTTCTTCACAGGCTGTCAGAAAGGTTTCTTGAGAAGGAAGGACACAAAATGGTCATGGAGCACTGAGGTTTCTCTTGCTGATCTCACTGAAAGATTGACCCACATTGGTGGCATCGAAATATCTGGGATTTAACGAGCATCAGTCTTTCCTGCCTGTCAGTCCTAGCTTGGTGTTACATGTCTGGGCACAGATGGACTCCAATTTCAGAGACACAAATACTGTATGGGTTTCACCCTCACATGATCTTGCAATCTCCTCTCACTACATCTCACCTGCAGCTCTGTGACTTCCAGCATCAGTGGAATTCCCGTGCATATGGTGATGCTATGAGAGGCAAGGAAATCTACCTTTACCCTAAAGCGTCTAAACCTCTTGTGTCCTGGATTGGTTGTAAGATGAGAGCATTTTGAGTTCTTATGAGAGCTTTTTTCTTGGCCATCACCACCTCATCTGAGATATGCCCTTCCTCTGAGATATAATCTCAGTGAGTCTTTCAGGAAGGGAATTTGGTCCTTTATGTTGCTTTCTGATAATCTTTTTCTACTAGAAAATAAGTCTGATGTAGACCCTTTAGCTTCTCAGGACAGCTGCCTATTGTGTCTGACCAAAGCCTCACAGCAGCTTGGCAGCTTCAGGTTTTGTTGTACTTGCAGCTCAACAAAAAGTACAAATCTTTTCATTACTTTTTTTTTTGGAAAGTACAGGCATAAATGAATTAGAGAGTAAAAAAAGAGTTAATTCCTTAAGGAATTTAATCCTTTAATAACATAATAATTATTTAATAATTTAATTATTGAATTTGTTGAAAACATATAGAGTCTTTTCACATTTAAAGGTAAAGGAAAATATTTCATTATCTGCCTTTCACTCCACATCTTTACATGGCCCTAGCCCGGACTGGGGTAATGAGAAAAAAGAAGGGTTCTTGTTCCAGATTAACTGTTCAAGCCACTCAGTGGTATGACTTCCACAGGATGTATGCTGCATAGTCTCGTTTGGCAGCCCAGCTGGATGAATATTTGTTCTTCTATTAGCAGTCTTTTGCTTTGTTTTGAACCATTTCCTTAATAAAGTTGCTGGTCATCCTTGTTTTTTGGGGAATCGCTAGGACTGCAAATGCATCAAATTACAGCTTGCTAAAATCCTAAGAAAAATTAAAAGAGGAAAAGCCCCCCAAACAAATTAAAAACACCTCATGAAAAATGTCCTGTTTTTCCTTTATAGAAAGCCTCAAATAATTGACACCGATTCGCTTTTTAAACTGAATTTTTAATTTTAGATGAATTTTTAACTGGAAGCTTTCTCATAACTCAGAATTCAGTTTCTGCTGAAATGAGGACATCCCTTCCCACATGAAGGGGTCCTGGGCATCATCCAGGGTGTAACGGGAGCCCAAGGTTCAGCCCTCTGTTCTGCTGAACTCAGTGGAAGAGCCTGGACAGCGGCATTGCCAGCATGGCAGGATACTGACCCCAGCCATCAGATGCAAGTGTGTGTGTCTATGTCTCTCTGTCCTTTTCCTATCTTGTTTCCTAGGCTGCAGCCTCTTTGGCTTTGGGGAGTGCCTTCTGTCCTCTGTGTGCAGTGCCTGAGCCTCTTTGAGGTCTTCGTGCCTCATCAGAACACAAATAAATGTTGTGTTCTGCTTGCTGTGTCTAGAGATCTAGACTGAACCATAAGTCTAAACATCAGTCTGAACTATTTTTTGATCTATTTTACTGTTGATTGATATAATAAACTTTCACACCAATTGATTATAACGGGTCTGGGACCATTTTTGTTTTGCTGTTTTGGGGGCTAGGAAATATATCAACTCCTACTAATCCTATTCTGACCAAGCTAGAGGATCCTAAAGCGCATTTGATGTTGCTTTCTGTTACGATATGCATACCATGGCTTCAGCTGGAGTATGGGATACTAGAGCCTGATGTAAATCATGCTCCTTTTTTTTCTGTAATGTCCATAATGGATCAGTTATTCCACAGTGACTCCTAGTCAAATATTCCGATAATGTCCTCCATTGAAACCTACAGATTTTTTTTCTGTGAAGCTACTTTAACTTAGCTCTTATCCATTATCAAAATATAGTTGATAAATATACTTCTTTATGAGACACCTTGATATCTATGAATTAGAAGTGGGAAGTGTAACTGTTATCTTTTATTCAGAGATTCATTTATAAACTATATAACATTATTTCAGTGGATGATTACATAAAGAACAGAAACATATTTTGAACATATCTGCTTCAGGAAATTTGAGACCAAAAGACAGTCCAATGTGAAAACCTGACACATCTATAGATATTCCAGAATCCAGAATGCTTGCACATTGTGTCTCATTATGCGGGATCAGGTATAAAACGAGGTATGTCCCTGGGGGATATCATAATGTCTGTCAGTTGGCATTTGCCTCACACTATGATGTTACTCTTGGATGTACTATTCTCTAAGGAGGACTTAATGTAACATGGAGGCTTGTAGTAGTTTCCCAGGCAGACCAGAAACTTAAAATATTAAGCTTACTCTGAGTCTCTAAACAGCCTTCTAATAAATAGATGATCACAACTGGAGTCTCGTTTCTCTTTTTCTGAACACAGATTCCGGATGGGTGAACTTCAACAAAAGATCATATTGTAGTTAAAAGCCTTCTCCAGTCATTGTTATGTGAATGGAGGGCATAGGAGCAAGTACATAATAACTGTGTCTCTTTTTTTCTTTCAAGTGCATCCTTGCTCCTCATTTATAGTAACAGGCATTGTTAGTGATGGAAGTCTGTTTATCATATGATATTTGGAGTCCTATATACTTTCTGTTCCATGAGTTAAGGTAAAAGCACCATTTTCTGTGAAAGGAGATGGCTGAAGTTACTTGATGAGCTCTAGGGGTTAGAAGATGCTTCCATTAATTTACACCGATCTCCTTATTTGCATTTCTATTCCAGGGTCTGCTTTATATGAAACCAGTAAAAATATATTTGTTTTTATATTTGTAAGAATTTGAGACAAAAATGGTGTCAACAGGATTAATATTGTGCAAAAGTTGAAGGAAATGCTGGGAATCTGTGAAATTATTTTTCAAGATCCCCCGCTATTGAAGAGTTTTAAACAGCCTTTTAGTGATTACATGATTGATTACATAAAAGTGTTTCAAATTCTTCCTTTGTTACAAGTTATGCGTGGTGAGTAGGTAGATTAATGTTTGCAGTAAATCTCTTTATCATGGTAAAATAACAGAATATTTATAATTTTCCTAAAATGTATTTGGTTTTCAATAGATGAAAGATTAAGAAGTTATTTCTCTAAAGAGANTTTTTTTTTTTTTTTGCGGTTGCTAAACCACCATCAGCTGTATAGAGACTGTTAGCCTATTTAAGTGTTTTACCTATCCAATAGATAAATGCTTTCAGTTGCATGCGGATAAGCTACAAATGAATGACAGGTATAAACCAAATACTGTATCTTGAACAAAAAAGCTATCGTTTTCATTTGGAGACACCATATATAGTGAACAGTTTACACTGTCTCTTTTTCTGATGGCTTGTTTACGGCTGAATTCTTCTTTTTTTTAGTAAGTGAAACATCACAAGGTCATATGAGCCTTTATAATCCAAGAAGCTGAGGTAAAACATTATTTTCTATATAAGCATCTGTAAATTTTGATGGACACAGACAGGGTTCACCTTGTTCAGGATGGTCTGTGGGTGGCCTAGGCATTAGCTTGAATGTGTTTCTGATAGTCGAAGAATGTGATGCTCCATTTTGTTCTGAGCAGAAGTTACAAAATACTGAAAACTTTGTCATCTCTTTTTAAAGATGCAATCAGTTGTAATCTGCTTCCCTCCTTGCTGCAGACAACCTTATTTTTGCAAGCTGCTGGTATTTCTTCCCGGAGAAGAAGGTTTTGTTCCACTTTGTTTTGCCTTATTTTCCACAGGACATCAGTTTTACCAAATAAAACCCCTCATCAGTGCAGGCAACTACCTGCAGAATAGGATGGTGTGTATAGCTGTGGTGCTCCTCCCAAGACACTGGTAAGACTTCTGCGTAGCTTGGCAGAGTCCTGACACTGTGATGTCATTTAGCCCAAGTAGAGCAGTTATGCTGCTGGAGGGCAAAATGGGGCTGAAATTTGTTGTTGCTGCTTTCGCAGCTCTGTGTTAAGATCAGTGCTGTCCGACAGATTGGTGATGTGCTTACATCTGTTAGCCCCTCCTGCACCTTTCAAGCTTTCAAAAAAATCTGGTATTTGATACTGAAGTAATTGACACTATAACTGTTCTCTACAAAATTCTTTTGAAATGAAAAATGAGCTATATCTCTCAAGTTGGGTTCTTTTACATAATACATAAAAGGTGACTATGTATAATAATACAGTAGATGTGTTCACTCATTATGCTATAATTCATTTCATGTCCTATTGTGATGTGCCGTTCTGTTTAATATCTGTAACTTGCTCAACTGAAGCAAAAAAGTAGCAGAGCTGTAATCCAACCATTCAGAATGATATAGGGTGATATATTTTTTCTTAAAGGTCCAGTCCTGTGATTTTCATCTAGTCTTGCTTGGGCAAATTGCCTTTTAATTCCATGTATTTTTGCTTAGGGAAAACAAACAAACAAACAAACAAAAAGGCCCAGCAACAAAACAAAACAAAACAAAACACCTTGTTTTCATCTTCACAGAACAACAACAACAACAAAAATGGTAGAAAATTGACACTAGCTTTGGTTTATTTGCATGAGAAACAAGTCAAAAGTGAAGTACACACAGGTGGGAAAAGTAGTGATAAAAAAACTTTTTCTTTTATAAGCAATGTGTTGCTGAAAAGAGTGTTCAAAAACATAATACTTATTTTATGTAAATATGTATCTGCAAATGCCAAGATACAAATATGAAGACAATTTTTGTTTATGCAGATAATACCTGTATACAAAAAGCTAGGTCTGCACTCTCCAGAAAATAGATGAATGTTTAATTGTAATCAACAGCAAGGATAGATTCATGATGTTAAAAATAATTGTTATTATAATAGGACCTATTGTAGAGTAAGCAGCAATCTCCAAGACAGTTTGATCTGTGTATGAAATACTTGAAATACAGAATACAAAATGATGTTTACTGTTAAAGAAGGAGCTCATAGTTT
The DNA here is from genome assembly GCA_013399475.1 of Chauna torquata. Classification (NCBI taxonomy): domain Eukaryota; kingdom Metazoa; phylum Chordata; class Aves; order Anseriformes; family Anhimidae; genus Chauna; species Chauna torquata. The sequence continues at coordinate 113,992 of VXAL01010219.1, read as the reverse complement.
AAGCTAAACAAAACTGGAATAGGATTATTCTGTTTGTATGCTTTTCTTTTTCAAATGTCCAAAGAAAACTGTCAGATGAATATGGTTTTGAACATGGCTTTCTTTCTTCAACTTTAATTTCTTTATGTAAATACTGCAGACAAACCTAAGTGGATGAAGGCCTGATTTGGTCAGCAGACAGTTCCCCTTGCAGGATTGTAAACAGTCATTTTTTAATAGGGTATTGTAATGTATTTTTTTGTGGTGATGGGAGCAGAGGAAGAAAAAGAAGAAAGTGAATAGCTTTCTCTAACTGATTTCACAGACGAGTTTTCCTCTTCAACAGAAAGAGAACAGATAAATTCCACTTATCTGATCTTGTTCCCTCTGAATTCCTGCCAAAGGTCTTAAAGAGGGTGATCTGAGGTTTTCTCACCATTCAGACGTCTACTTATTGATTATGATATGGCGTTTTGTTGTGTATACTCACCAAGGAACTTAACCCGAAATGCTTTTGGGTCAAATCAAGTAATTCATGGAAACAGCAGAAGATCAAGAGCTAAGCCATGCAAAACCACTCTTGTGGTACAAGTGGCTGGAGCTCAAGAGAGTGGAATTTAGCTGCAACTACGCTTATTAACAAAAGAGTATTTCATAACATTTCTTGTCCTTTTCTTGTATAGGGATGACAGGGACTTAGTGATTTCTAGTGATGCCTATTGAGATGACATTGCACGGTTGCGAAAAAACGTTAATCAATTTTCCTAAAATATGGAGACATGCTTTAGAAGTCATACTAGAGCCCTGGTAACATGACTTCTCGAAACCACAAGAGTTATGAGCAGGTAAGACTCTTGCCAGATGGGTCATGTGTTGCAGCTGCAATCTGCTTATAGGCAGAGCAATAAACAAGTGTAAAATGTATTTTCTATCTCAGTTTACTCTTTACCACTGGGGAAAGAATCTCTTTTCCCCTGCTCAGCCTACTAACACCTCATACTTTTTTTCTGCATTAAAGAAAATATCTATTCCATTCCAAAAGTCTTTTCCTTACTAATTCACTGTGGGTGTGTATTTTGTACTAAAACCCCAGTCCACGTCCTGATCCTCAACACATATTGCTGGCTGGGAGAAACTATTAAGTGAAATGGAACTAGTTGGAACTAGATGATCCTTAAAGGTCCTTTCCAACCCAAATCATTCTATGATTCTATGAAATGAAGTGAGACAGCAGGAAAAGAAGTTGCACCTATAAAGACCAGTGTGATGAGCTGGGTGAGTGGGTACCCGGCCCTGATGCCGTTTGCTGCCACTTTCAAGGAGACCTTGAATTGCAGGAAGGCAATGGAGAAGGAGGATCATCTTGCAGCGCTTTCAAAGCTTCAAAAGCTACTGCTGACAGGTGTGCAAAATTTAGAGCAATGTGTTACAGTATCTCATCCCTAATTTAGAGCTAAAGCATGTTTCCAAGAATACGCTGACTGTTGCAGTAACCACCAGTACAATGCTGAGAAAGCTCCTCTCAGTGAAAGCAGCCACGTTAGAGAATAGCTCTTGCTATGGGCCTAAAATCAGTGCTGGCTGCCTGCCAAGGGGCAAATGCTTTTGGCAGCTCAGGAAAAGGATCCACAAAAGAAAGTCTGTTACCACAAGAACAACTAACACTTGCCTCTGGAAATACATACTGGTTTGTGGAAAACCAATTAAATACAATCACTGAATCCTTTCAGTGTTTTTTTTTTTTTTTCCCCATTTGCATGGATTACATTAACAATGTTTCAAAGTGTAAAAGCTGTATTTTTGCTAGTATGAAATAATGAGATTCTTCAGACTTACCGTAGGTCATGCACTATTTTATGCTGTTCACATTGTGTAAAAATATATCCTTGTTATACTCTGGAAGTGAAATAAAGAAAACAGTCCTTTAACTGAGCTTAAATTCTTATTAGTTTTATAACAAGTATTAATCACTTATAAGATAAAAGTATTAACCACAATAAGATTTAAATAAAAGAGAGCAATTAGAGGTAATACTTTCAAAGGCACCTGGCCGTCTCATTCCCATTGGCTTACAATGGAAATTTTGTCAGCTAGAGTACTGAATTGTGCTTTGAGACTCTATCCCTCACTCCTTTTCCAACACTAGGATAAAAGTGAAAGCGCGAGTGTCTGCACTTGAGTGTTTGGACCTTAGAGATCTGAAACCTTTTGGACCTTAGAGATCTGAAATAACCTAGGCTGGAAAGACTTCCAGTATGTTGTACATGCTGATTTTACTCTGGGAAACAGATTTCTTTACAGAATATGTTTGTTTTAGTATGTTTTCAGAGCTGTATGCCATAGTATCATGGTTGAACTTTTCTGTGTAGTCTAGAAGAGAATTACTAGATATTTGCCTAGTGTTGACAGACTCTGACTTTACATACTCACTTTGTTTGGAAAGCTGAACTGCATCAGGCCAGTTGTGTAGTCTGAAACCACATTTTTATTAAAAGTTAGTAAAAGTCTTTAAATGTTTATCAGGGCTATCAAAGAGGATGTATTACATATATAGTTTGTATGTAGATAAATACAGCCATGTGCAAGTTTCTATGGCAGTGATATTCCTTCTGACTGCTATCTCAAGGGGTGGAATAGGTGACATAATGTGGACTTCTCACATCACAGAAGGGTGAGTGCACTTTGGGGAATATCTCATGCCAGCCACATACTCAGCCTGCTCTGATTGTCTAAAAGATATATATGTATATATTTTTAAGGTGTCAGTTTTAACCTCTCTCTCTCTCTCCCCCCAGCCTTTCTGAAGGCTGTTTTTTTTTTTTTTCCCCTTTTGACTATTAGCAAAAGTCATCAATTTTTTTTTCTTTAAAGATATCATCTTGCTGATATGATTCACGTCTACCATGAAGTGCTGGTTCAACCAGCTTGTGTATACAATGGAGTAGTTTTGTTGTCTGATGAGATCTATACACCACGCAAATCACAGACCATGTTTATGGAACTAGTTGTTTTTCACTCTTTCCATCCCATTTCTCCCTTTGAATCTTTGGAAGCTTCCCAAGGCACCTTCTATTTTAGTTATATGATAAAAGCAGAATACCCCTCTTTCCCTGGTGAATGTTTTTTAATGCCTTGGAAAACCTGATAACAAAATGCTTTACATTACTTTGAGGAAAGAACGCTGATGGTGGTTGAAGTTCATAAATAATAGCTCAGAAAAACTTGGATTCAGAGACTGAAAATTAGGATAGCCTTTATTATAGCAGGTAAGATGGAGCCATGTGAAGAAGGAAATGGTGCTGGGAGGGACTTCTCTTTGTGACTATCATTTAAATAGGTTTTCAACCTGACTGCTGAATCCTCCAGTTGCTTAAAGCATCCTTTACAGGTTACGTTTCTTCCCTTCCCTTCCCTTCCCTTCCCTTCCCTTCCCTTCCCTTCCCTTCCCTT
>VXAL01010219.1:88756-110470 GCA_013399475.1 Chauna torquata | reverse complement strand
CCTCCCCTTCTTTTTAAACAGAATCAACTAAGGCCCAACTTCAGGAAATTACTCAAGCACATATTTTGATCCTTTTCTGTCCAGGACAAATCTGTACTTCTATAGGATGGAAAGCTTCATATACACATGTTCTACAGAACTTGTCTTTTTATCTAACATTCTAATTCCCCAGCTATTTTATTTGTTCCTTATTAGTGTATTGCATGCTTGTATTCCCTGTGTAAATACTTAGGTAATTCCTTTCTGAGTGGAAGAACATGAGACATGCAGATCTTCTGAAATAGAGAAGAGAGATTGTACCTTGCTCCTTTATTATTGGTTGTATGTCTTATTTTGTGATGTTTCAGCATGAGTATTAAGAGGATATACTCAAGATTTGGTCAGTCTCCTGAAGGTTCTCTACTCAGAAGACACTGCTGAGCAGCGTACTATTGCTAATTTTCTTAGAATGCAGACTTCTTGGTTTTCAACCACTCTTTGGAGTGCTTATGTGGTTATAGCTGGCTGAGGTCACTAAACTGTATGGTCCTGAATGCTTATCATCACTGGTGTTCCTGGGATCACAAAACTCAAAATCAAAGGGACAAGCAAAACTGCTGACAACTTTTTTAGCACTTGTATAGAAAATGACATTCTGGGAATAAAATAATTTTTATTTTAATTTGGTGAACAACTGCAAGTGTAGTTTTCAGAATTCAGAAATCTTAATTTACCCAAATTGCAGCTCTGTTCTTTTTCAGTTTGAGAAAATGTTCATGACTGTTAACACAAGAATGAAAAACATGGGCATGAAACAGATGTTGCTTTGCCTGCCAGACCAAGAATTGGCTAACACTGAATGTACCTCTCTGTAGTCCCCACAGATAATGACATATTTCTGAATGAAAAGGGTGTGGATTATATCTTGGGGGCGGGGGGGGGAAGACTTTTAAATATTTAGATACATATATATACTTTGTAATTCTTAGTACAGGGGCATGTTCTTTGAATATTCTGTTTTTGTTTTTGTTTCTCAGCCTATGTTCACTTAGTATGCCCTCAAAAAGGTATTTACTACTTAAGTGGTGTTTGGAAAATAGCTCCCCCTGTAGAAATTGTATCCCTGCTTTGTCAAAGTGGTAGTATTTCCAGAATTAAGTGTGATAAATAGACTTTCCATTCAATAATTGAATGTCTTTGCAGGGAGGGAGGTCTCTTGCAGTAACCCCTCCGGTGCTTTTCCCAAATTAGGTAAACTTCTAGTGTTCTCTGCAAGTGAAGATCAGTGTAAAGCATGTCTAAAGGAGGCCACCATTTCTAAAGAATGATAAACCCCAGCACTGCCATTGCTAGTAGCTAACATGAGGGTGAGTATGGATAGCCAAATTAATAGAGACATTTTGCACCGTGCTCAGCTACTTCTGTGTTTCTAATAAGACACTGAACTGAAACTCAGGACATGGCGCTTACACTTACTGGTACCATGAGTGGCCTCCAACAGATTACTCATGTCACACTTTTTTGGCAAAACACTTGAACACAGATTTATGTCCCAGTGATCATAAGGTGTGTGTCATGGAATAGAAGAAATTGTCCCACTGCCACTTAATATCTCATGTAAAAATGAGGAGAAACACCAATGTTTTTTCTATCCCTCTTTTTCTACCTGGTTCTTTTGCACTGTCAGCTTTCCAAGGCATGGATTTTCTTTGTATTGGAGAAACACGTCCTCACTGTAATGCACGTTTGCTCGGTCACTTGGTTCATGATTATCAGCTGTCATCACCAGCTCCCTAGCTGTGGTTACTTTTCCCTGAGATTTCTTGGTACAACTGTTTGAGTGGGTATTCTCTAGCCTGCTTCAGCCAAATCACTAAAAGACCTAATATTGATCCTATTTGTTATAGCTAATTTGGATAATTTCTGCTCAGATGAGGTCATCTTGCAGGAGCAGCAATATCACCTGACATTATGTAGTAGTCAGAAACAGGGAGTGGTTGCATCTTCTACTGATACAAGCACAGTCTAAAGCGTTTTACGGGTCCAGAGTTCTCTTGTAAGCATGATAAACACAGTGCAGCTCTTTGTACAGAGATCCTCAAACAGTACAGCTATAGGAAAGTCTGTCATGCTTTCATTTCCAGTGGTTGGTCTGTCATCAGGCAAGTGAAATAGTCCTAGATGTACCTGTTACATTTATGAAATTTCAGACTTTTTTCTTACATTTGCATATAAATATACTCACACATATATATATGCTTTATAGTATGCTTTTGTCTTGGACACGTGAGATTTTGGCAGAGTTGCATATTTGTTATTTTTGAACACTTAGCCAGAGTATTTTGTATCCCAAAAACATACATATAATTTTCTGCTTTAAAGCCCTAAGAAGTTATTTGTCAGTCAATCAAAATATAAATGTCAGAAATGCTAGAATTTAATTTTCATGACTGAAACTGCCAATCTCTCTTTCAAGACAGTAATATTACCTTTTCAGTCTTACTAGCTTTCTATTTTACCATTTAAAAATGTAATTTCATACAGAGAACATATTTAAGAGCAGCATGAGATTGCATGATTATGTTCTGAAAAGTAATGAAAACCATATGCAACAAGTAGGAGACCGGAACCCGTAAACACACCTTCTATTTACACCTTACATGTAAAAATTTAGGATCAGCTCTTCACGCAAATCTCTGTGCTCATTCTTCTTTATAACATCAGCCTTTGAAATGACAAATTGAACTAAATGATATATTTCTAGGAAGTGTGGAGAATAGATAGATCACACTTGGTTTCTTTCATTCATTCCATCAGTCCTGAGCCATGCCCTTCATCTCATTCTCCGGCTGAATTTATTTGCAGGAATTATTTTGAAGATTGCTGATGTGTTCTGAGCTTGTAACAGATAAGGTCCATAAAATAATTGCACCTCACTTATAAAGATGCTATCTAAGATCTGAGTAGACTCATCTGTTGAGTTTTCCACCAGCTTCAGAATTCCAGATGGTGATCTATACATAGGCCTGGTTGGCTATCACCACAGCCTTTTTGGTATTGCCAACTAAAAATCATCTTCAGGCAAGAGGTGTTGAAAACCTCTAATTATCTCTGCATTTTGCTCCATATTCTGTTTCAGTGTTGACAAGGCATTGCTGTTGCACGTTTTCAGTTTAGTTTTTAGTTTGGAACAGGCAGCTGCAGCAGATCTTTCTCACTTGTCTCAATGCATTCTTTGCTTTGGGATTTGGTTTTGTTTTGATTTTTCTGACAGTTGATCTTGTTCTTAGCTTATTCCCGTTTACAATTTTAGGCTTTTTTTACAGTTACCACTATGTACAGACATGTATACACATTACTTCTCTTAGCTTTGTGAGGATAACTTTTATTTTAATTCCTTCAAACATGTACTATATTTTACATCATCTGTCGTTCTTTGTGAAGTTTTCAAACCTTTACATGATGCAGCACATGCAAATTTCAGATCCCTTAGTTATTCCACTTAATCTGCTAGATTCCTCTCCGAACATGTGCGATTTCTCCTGATCACAATGGCTGATCTTGGAGGTGCAAACATGTACTCAGGTGTGTGAGCTTGTGTGTATACATCACACACAGACCTGAAGACAGATCTGCTGCAGTCCAAAGTACTGTATCAACACTAATGGGTCATTTTGAGTTATCTAAAAGACAATATATATATCTCAGATTAGAAATTAACTCACCAGGTATTAATAGAAGTTATTTTAATCTCAAACATTTTTTTCAGACCCCTCAATAAAGTATTTTTAGTTTTCTCTAAAATTTTGTTCTCCATGATATCTACAGAATTGGTTATCCTAAATAAAACCACTCTCTTATCTTTCTGAAGGGCTGTATGTAGAGCAGAAAAAGAGTGAAAGACAGAAGGCAAATGTGGGAGCTCTATGAGTAACTATAAGCGAGAGTGACCTGGTTGTCTCTGCCTGTACTCAGCCTTGTGTATTTGCCCTCATCCTGGAGGTTCATACTTCCCGTATTGAGAGAAAAGCTATTTGTTTTTGCAAACTGCTTTGGTCCAGATGAACCAGGTTAGCTGAAACTGTAGAAAGAGTAGTTCAAAAGGAGCTAATCTGATTCATTTCGGAAATCACATGTGAGGGAGCTCAGCTGGAAAATCTGAAGGATAGTGACTTGCAGCAGGAGGACGTAAGGATCAGCCAGGGGAAGCTGAGCACAGTAACTTCCCTATCCAGCATGGCAGGGTCTCAAACTCTCACTATAACTTAATCATCTCTCTTCTAAGAAAAGACAAGCTCAACCAACCAGCATTATTGCTTTTGTCATTTCCACAAATTCCCATGTGTTTTCAAAAAAGAACAAAAAGATTTTAAGGCTTGAATGTTTTAGATAAAAATAGTGCACTGATATTCTCAAAAATTAAAGAAATGGGAAATGAGGCCCCAAAGTACCATGTGATAATTGTCGAATAATTGATGATGACTTTTTATTTCTTTTCTGATTTCTGCATTTTGGTGGAGGGGTTTGGGGATTTTATTTTATTTTATTTTATTTTATTATTATTTTTTAGAACATTTTGGCCCATATAAAAATATGGTTAGGGATTTATATTTCTCTTTAATGTGAGCTAAGTTTTTATTCAGTGACTGATGTTTAGATATGCTGACTTAAAACCAAACCAAGTCAAGCCAAAATTAAAAAAAACTGATTGTCAAAACAGTCTAGTACTCCTTTGGTAGAAAAGGTGAAAACACAAAATGATTGCTTGTGCAATGTCTTGATATCTATGTCTCCAATTCTTTTGACGCAGGTATAATTAATAGCATAGTAATGGTGGCTACATCAGTGTGAGAGTCCTCTTCCCCTCAATAGGCAGGGGGGCACACTGTTAATTGCATGATTCATAGTGCAGTGTTTGACTTTCCCAGGGCTGTATGCCTGTGGATATGGGCATCCTGCATGCTTTCTGGCCAGGAGATTGAGAGAAACTGAAAATGTTCATCTTGGTGTTATTAAGTTGAATGTGATATTTCCTGTTGATCTGGTGAAATCAGGACTGGAGCTTTGTGTAAGCAATAATATTCTATGATATGTCAGTTTGCTGATGATAAAACAATCCTACTGTGCCGCTGTAAGTGCTCTCTAAAAGAGAAATAATATGACAAACATCAAAAGGTAAGCTGACACAGTAAACAATCATCAATTATTGAAAATAATTCTGTGAAAAACTGCAATACTTTATCAGTTTCTAACATGAAATATGAGAAAATTAATTATTTCAAATCGCCTTCACCTGAAATTGAAAATTAAGCAGTATGTTTCCACTTTAAAACTAATCTTCTTGGAAGCTCCTTTCATTCAATACTAGTGAGTTTCTTTATTTTGTACTGACTCTGTAGGAGTACAAAGGTTAACCTTTGGTCCTCTGCTTCTTCTGGAGAGTGCAGGTACCTGCATTCTTGTCTTTGTAACAATTGAGCCTTGTGCAGCCTTACTTGTGCAAGTTATCCTTAACAGAGGACAGACATATTAGGGTAGATATTTTTAGTTCACTGAGAAGCCACCCCACTCAACTCCCCTTCTGCAAAGGTACTTTATGCATCTTGTGTTACTGTTGAATTCAGTGGCATTATGTGCATGCCTGAGTATGCGCTTGAGTACATTGCTTACATTTGTCCTGATATGAGACTTGATCTTGCTGTTATTTTCATGTGAATGGTGCCAATGTTGTAAGAGTCTCTTTAAACTTCAAATGGGTAACCGCTCCTTGTGAAAGTAAGTGCTTCCAGGACTACACACTTGGAGTGTGTAACAGATATCCTGTTTTCAGTCTTATTTGATGTACAGGGTAGCCATATATCTAATGAGATGCACAGTAGACAAGTACAGTAAACAAACCAGGAGAATTGATTCTACAACCCTTTTCCCGCCTACAGCACAAAGTACTGCACAATTAAAATTTCGTGTCCTCGATGACATGTAACCCCAGACACAAGTTTACTTGATCACATATTTGAAATAAATAAATGAATAAATAAATAAAGTAGGATTACACAAGAGTGAAACAATACATTAACCTTTCTGTCCTTTTCCCCAGGAGAAATTGTGCCTTAATGTAAATAAGTTGCTACTAAATTTTAAAAATATTTCTGCTTGGTCTTAATTCTAACACCCTACAAAATAAATAAATAAATAAATAAATAAGAGGAAGAGAGAAGAGAAAGCTTTTAAAAATATATAAAATGTTCTTTTTTTTTTTTTTTTAAATTCGTTGTCTTAGTGTTTTTATGCACCTGGTAGCTTGGCATAGCAGTTCATGGGTGAACATCAATGCCATAAACTAGCAAATCAAAATATAACAGGCAACAGCTGTCTTCTAATGCTGCAGCCATTTGCAGACCACAGGAGGTGGAAGAAACACCAGGGAGAGTGGATAAGAACCCAACATCAACCCCCTCAAAATGATTTGAGGTGGAAAGTGGAGATATTCAGCTTTTTCTTAATTAATTAAATTATGTGATTAATCACATCGTATGTGGAGTTAAAGATCTTTCCATTGTCCAGCTGTTGTTGTGCCTCCAGGGACAGCCAGGATACAGGTTGTAAAGGAAAGGGAAGCTGTGCTCCAGTGGCATCAAGTGTAAAACGCATAACAGCTGTGAGGCTTTGGATGTACAAGGATGGGAATGGTGGCCTGGAGAAAAAAAGAGGCTGAGAGGGTGAGCCACAGAAGAGAAGTGTTTTCCAAAATACAAGGCAAGCCCTTTCCCAGAGGTGGGTGATGGAGAGCTCAGCTAGCTCTGGCCTGGTCACATGGGCAGACAAGGAGTGGTAATGCTACTGTTTAGAAGACATTTATGTTAATGTTGCCTTCACAGTTAACAAGCTAAATCTGCCAACAACTAAGACTTTTAAATATTTACTACTTTGCTTCTAAGGCAATCATTTCTGACAAGCTAGGAAGTAGCATTAAAGCACTATGGAAAATGGTTTATAATCCTCTTATATTTATCACTCGTATTGCTGGGGTCAAAGATGATGTCATTTTTCAATGGTTGACAGCAGCCATATGCTCTGAAATTACAAATACTGGTAACAGAAACATTCACTTGTCAAAAAATCCAGATTTTTTTTTTTTTCAAGTGCTTCCTCTATGTGATCTTCCAGAGTTCTATTGTTTCCCTCATGAAATAAATACTAAGTGTTAATCCTTTTAGCCTTGTTAGTTGTTGCAGAGTTGTATAGAGCTGGTGTTCAATCCTCATTTAGTTGTTTTCCAAGCAGTGTTTAAAAAATACATGGGCCCAATATTTTATTTAATGTCAAGGATTTTTTTTTGTAATAATTCTTTTCTGCTCTTATAAAGGGATGATGGTAAAGTATCTCAGTGTAAAACATTAGTAAGATATTCTTTTTTTTTTTTTTTNTTTTTTTTTTTTTTTCCCCTAGAAATTATAATAGGATGTGAGTCAGTGAAGTGGGCAAAAAATTTCACTTGCAAAAATCTCTGTTCAGCATAGCACATAAGTAGGCACCTAAGACACTGTAGTTGGAGCCTAAATTTAAACATGTACTCTTGTATTTGTTGAATCCCATTCACGATGCACACAAGTATGTTTATTTAATGAACAATCTTTTTTTAAACTAGTCAAACCTCATTCATTTTGGTTCCCTTTGTTAAGCATTTGCTTTTTATCCAAATGTTCTTTTTGACGAAGGGCAGTGAGAATTCTGTTCCACAATTATGACTTCATGATTGTGAGAATTCCATTGCAGCAAAACTGTTGAGAGCTTGCAGTGTTAGTTGCCGTATTTTCAATCTTATCTTTTTAACTTGCCTCCAGTAAAAGCTGGCTTTATTAACAAGCTGGCCTTAAAATAAAGGCGATACTGAAATAGAAGATAAATCACAACTATAAACATCATGATTGTTTGCATTACTTTGTACACAGTAGGTACACTGCTCCTAGGTAAGAAGTAATTTTTTGGGAAATTAATAATCCTAATTTTAAACAGGGATAAATTACATCAATGGGAACCATTTTATATCAGGCTATCAATGCTATACCAGACATGAGAATATGTATTTTACCAATAAGACAATATTTGTACAGAAATTCTTATTGTAGAAAAATCTGTAGAGGCTGTCTGCATTGGGTTTATGTGGTAAAGGTTTGGTAGCAGGGGGGCCACAGGGGTGGCCTCTGTGAGCAGAGCCCAGAAGCTGCCCCATGTCAGAGAAGAGCCAGCTCCAGCCGGCTCCAAAAGGGACCCGCTGCTGGCCAGAGCTGAGCCGGTGAGCAATGCTGGTTGCGCCTCTGGGAGAGCAGACTGAAGAAAGGGAAAAAACTGCTGGGCAACAGCAGCTGGGAGAGAGAGGAGTGAGGAACAGCCCTGCAGACACCAAGGTCAGGGAAGAAGGAGGGCAGGAGGTGCTCCACGTGCCGGAGCAGAAGTTCCCCTGAAGCCTGTGGTGAGGCCCACGGTGGAGCAGGCTGTCCCCCTGCAGCCCATGGGGTACCACATGGAGCAGATCTCCACGCTGCAGCCCGTGGAGGAGCCCACGGAGGAGCAGGTGGATGTGGCCTGAAGGAGGCTGCAGCCCATGGAGAGCCCCCGCAGGAGCAGGCTCTGGGCCAGAGCTGCAGCCCGTGGAGAGGAGCCCACACAGGAGCAGGTGATCCGGTGGGAGCTGCCACCCGTGGGGGACCCGTGCTGGAGCACTTTGCCCCTGAAGGATGGACCCCGTGGTACGGACCCATGTTGGAGCAGCTCTTGAAGAGCTGCAGCCTGTGGGTAAGCCCACGCAGGATCCATTCGGGAAGGACGGCATCCCGTGCGAGGGACCCCACGCTGGAACAGGGGCAGAGAGTGACCACAAAGGAGCGGCGGAGACACAGCGATATGGGCTGACCGCAGCCCCCATTCCCCGCTCCCCTGCACCGCTCGGGGGGAGGAGGTAGAAGAGGGTGGATGGGGGGAAGGTGTTTTTAGTTTACGTTTTATTTTCTCGCTGCTCTAGTTTGCTAGTGATAGTAATAAATTATATTAATCTCCCTATGTTGAGTCTGTTTTGCCTGTGACAGTAATTGGTGAGCAACCTCCTTGTCCTTTTCTCAGCCCTTGAGCCCTTTTCCTTCATATTTTCTCCCCCTGTTTCGTTGAGGAGGGGGAGTGAGCGAGCGGTTGTGGTGGAGCTCTGCCGTTCAGCTGGGTAAAACCACCACAGCTGTCCTAGAAGGGGTGGAGCTGGTAAGGATGTATGACCCTGTCCCTTTCCTAGTCTCATGCGCTGGAGTGAGGGTGGGTGATTGGGGTGTGGTGAGGTGGTGGCACCCCTGCTGTATGGCTTGTATGATCAGGACACACAGACTAGCAGTATATAACCATAAACAGGGTGTGGCATATATTCCCTGGTGCTCACCATAGTTTCTCCAGCCCTATCTGACCAGCATGTTATGTTGTGGAGAGGAGAGGAGGGGAGTGCAGCTATGGAGCCACTGGGTGAAGGCACTAGTCTCCACTGGGGCTGCAGGGAAGTGGGTGACAGAGAGACCAGGTGTCTCCACAGCAGCTGTCTCTGAAGATGCATAGTCAATGGCATGGCAATGGCCCACCACCTGAAGATGTGGCTGTGTGCTGGAAGCAGTAAGTTCTGCTGCTTTTCTTCGCTGGGTGCTTTCACGCTGTTATTAGTCCATCCCCCAAACCTCTCAAACAGCACATTATCCACTTCCTACATAGCTTCCTTTCAAAAAGGTTGGATCTCTTTTTTTTTTTTTTTTTAGCAAAAATAAAACCTTTTTTCAGCAGCTGGTTTTTTTTTTTTTTTCAGTTGGAGTATTACTTCACACCAGATCAAAATATTAATCTTGGTTTAAGTCTGGGCTTATATAAACTGCTTTTATGTGTCCCTTAGCCCTTCTGTTAACATTCGTAGATCTTTATGAGAAAGTTATTTTATTTGCAAGCTTTCAGGTGATCCCTGCCAGACTATAAAAAATGCAAATATCAAGAAAAATATTGACTTATGTAGTTCTACTGTACATGCTAGTGCTACTTGGGGAAAGCATCATATTTGTCTGTTAAATTTAAAAGAATAGAGAGAGATGCAATTGCTTCTCAGAAAATAAAATAAAGACTATATTTCCTGGAAACCGAATACGAAGTCCAGCTTTCCTGATAGCAAGCATCATTTCCTTTTTATTAATAGATGTTGTTAAAATTGCTGTTTCTTATTAGCTGGCAAATATTTATTAAGGAAAAGCATAGTAACAATCCTGAAACATCTGTGTGTGATGCATGTCTACACATACAGAGAATTTTTACAGTGCATCTTTACTTAAAATAGAAGAAAATATATTACGAATAGTGAAAATAACACATTATTAGACTAAAAGTCTGGTACACTGAGTTCCATTTGAAACACGCTTCTTGTGACCAATTTACAAATTTCTCAGAAAAATACTTATAAGAAATGATTGCATACAGATAGTCACTTAATTGAATCACTCTGTGATAAATTTCCTGCAGTATTTTAACAGTTACTGTATTGACACACTTATTCAAGTTCAATATTACTGTTAATTTACATGCAATATACATTGGATAAAAAAGAAAACAAAAACAAACAAACCAAAACCAACCAACCAAACAAAATTGTTAATCTTGGTGGTCAAAAACTAATTGCCACAGACTATAAATCCTGTATTGTAGCACAGCATTTTAATACCAATATAGTTAAGGTGTTTGTCAATCTTGCCATTTTATTTATCACTTCTTTCAAATACAAGTTAAATAAGAGATATGTGTCATGCACTCTTAACCTATGTCTTTGGGCCTATAACCATCATAAAATTAGAATATGGAGTTTCATATAATCCCAAATAAATTCAGCAGCTCGGTGAATAAACTTCATTATGTGATTTAAAATAAGATCCCCCTCTGGGCTGTGTAAAAATCCTTTTGCGGTGATGTGCCATGTAAATAAGCTCCACAATTGCCCACTGCAACTCTTTTTTCATCATTATTAAATACAAAAGAAATTCCTGCTTTTCTGAACTATGTTGGAAGAACTTGTAAAGAAACATGACACGGCTATTTCTGCAGTCATCTTTATCACTATATCTTGCTGGAGCATTCCCTTTACCTTCGCACCCTTGGGAGTTGAGTTTTCTGAATCCCTTGTGTGAATTAACAGTGTTGGCTTTCCTTCATGATGAGAGTGGTTCTTCACAGTTTGGAATCTGGAATACTGGTAGTTTTAGCTTACCTGTCATAGCGGAATCAGGTTCTGTGTACTGAAGAAGTTTTGAACTTGAAGAATTCTGTGACTTGATGCTAGACTTTCTGGCAGAATATTACTATTTCTTTCCAAAAATGTACAGCCTTGAAGAAAGGAGCGTCAGATGTATAACATTGTTATGTGGATTAATCCATTAATCATCAATCCATTAATCCATGTGGTTTTGGTAAAACTGCAAATTAAGTGATTTGCAATCCAGTAGTTGAAATTAGATCAGAAGAGTATTTCCTTCTCTCAGAAAATGTTAAGTCCTCAGTGAAATAACTAAAAGAAGCAAAGTAACTTGGGAAAGAGATACAGAATTTTCTTCTATTTTTTAAACTATATTATTGAGGATCCTAGTTCATGAAAATAGATACATCAAAACAAATAGAAATGTTGAATTTACTAATTAATAACTAGGAGGCAAACTGCAGATATTCTGGTAATGATGAAACAAGATGAAAGCAGGATATTATCTGATTTTCAGAAATGAAATAAAAACAGAATAGAGAGGTAAGGAGAATAACTGAATGACAATGTTTTAAAATTCTATTTTGCTGTTGTTACTGTAAACAGAAATATTTTCCACCACTTTTATAAATCAAACCGGACTAAATATTAGAGAAATAATCTAGCCATATTTTCTGAATTTCAGGAGAATATTTTGTTAAATTTGTATCTCTTCATTATTCTGTAAACTGCAAAACAGTACTGTTGAAAATTTTGTTGCTATGAAAGGTGTATTTGTTTTGACTACTTCAGCTGAGGAACTATTGTTCTTTTGCTAAAAAAAATATCCCTGTATGAACAATTTTATTTCCATGCAAGTACCTTACACAGATTTCAGAATAAGTCTGATCCTTGCTGACTTCTGCATTTTAACTATATTTTCTTTTAGTGAAATCACTAAATTTTCTTTTTATACAAGTAAGGCCATCATTAAGAAAAAAAAAAAAAAAAAAAAAAAACTCATGCTGCACAGATAAGTTCCAGAAAAGCACCAAAAAAACTTGTTTTTCTAATTATGTGGGAAACTTACTCCTTAAACCAAGCACTTAGAAACCACACAATGGCAAGAAACATGAATGCCTTGCAATCCAAAGCATAACATTCACAATTCTATAGCAACAAAGGAGGAATGACTTTTTTTTTTTAAATTATGTCAGTTTTTTAGGTCAAGGTGACATCAAAACTGTCGAAGAAGCTCAAGTTATGGTCTGTGAGTCATTGTTCACTCTTCTGTTCAAAATAGTTTTCTGGCGGGTCTTATGTTCTTCAGTAACTGTAATGGAAAAGAAATAAAATAAAGCTATGAGCTATGAATAGACTCTTCTTCCTCTTTCCCCACTGATCTGTTAGATAATTAAACATCTCAAAATATCTCAAAGGTTCTCTCAAAATATGCCTCTGAGAAGCTAATATGAACAACTTGCATTTTGTTAATGATAAAATTAGTCATGAGAGCTTTGTAAAGTACAGCTTTTTATTTCTCTTTGATGGCAGGAAAAACTGAGTTCAAAATCTGTGGCAGAAGTTCAGCAAGGTTATATAAGGACCAAACTGTTAGACAATTGGCAGAACAATCTTTCCAAATTAGGAAAATATTCCTGTGTATTTTTGTGGATTGTACAAAATGTAACTGATCGGTTATATTGTAGACACCTTCTGTATCGTGGGGGCCTTCAGTTTTAATGGATAAATAAGAGCAAAAACTTCTGAATGGGAAAATCCCATGCAGAAGATAAAGGGTGAGACCTGTGTTAAAACACTGAAGAATTAAAATGAGTTTGAATATATGGTTGCAATATGTTGCTAGACGTGTCTGTGAAAAGTAGAGAGGTTAAACTCCTCACTGACCTTAAAGGGGTACATGGTAATGCTCTCAACAGATATTCAAAAATGTGAATTAAACAAGCAGGGCTGAAAATCTATTTTTACATAGCCAGCAAAACAACAATACAATTAATCAATGAAAAGGACTTTCATTACTGTAATTAGCTTAGTTTGTTGTCTTAATCATGAATAGAACTTTCGGTATCTGGCTTGCTGAAATTACTGCTTATGCAGATTTGGTGAACAGTTTTGGCTCAGCTCAAATACTGAGTTAACTTCATAATGGAAAGAGCATTTGTGTTTGCACCAAGAATGTGTGAGAAGTTGACACATACAGCAAGAGAGAGATCTCAGGATGCGGATCAGCCCTTGTCCTTATTGTATATTTTTGGCTTGTTTACTCTGTCCCATTTCTGGAACAAACTCAGCAAAGTTGCTGTGCCACAGGCAGCTCACACAGAGTGAGGTACCATTACCAGGGAGCAAATTGTCAGTGGGGAGAGGAGCCTCCCCTTGAAAAACTGGGTTTGCATAGAGGTACTCTTCTTTTTCAAACCTCTCTGGACCACTAGCTATAACATGTACCACTGCAGGTGAATTTCTCTCCAGGAATTTTGTGGTAGGATCAGTGGGTAGATTGCCAGCAAGCGATGGAATATGAGAGACCATTTCTGCTTTACAGAGCAGGAGAGTTTGAAACCAGGGAGGGGCTGGAGAGCAACCTTCCTTGTACCTACCAGACCCAACAGTCTATTTTTCTTTGTCTGCTAGAAATGACCTTTTCCAAATCTACTGCTACAAGGTTGGTGTTTCTTTTGTTTGTTTTGTTAAAATAAGTGATCTGGCTCTGCATTGCTGCTCAAAATGGGATATAATGTCTATTTGCAAGACACATTTTATGTGCTATTTTATAGAGCTGACTGGAAAGGGAAGAAGTATGAATGTATGAATATCACCACTGTGACAGCAGTGGTGAATCAAAACCATAAGTGGGGTTGATGTGAAAGAAACAAAGGACTTTGAATCTGATTAAGCATTACTCAGAAGCTCAATGACCCCAAAACTGGTGCAAATATTTTCTTTGATTTATGGAGAAATGGATTTGCTTTCCCACACCTTGCATGTCAAATGCCAGATCTGCCAGTGCTGAGTTTCATCTTCTCTCCCCTTCTGTTCATAGGAAACCCTTGTATCTGTATGAAGTCAGCATGAAATCATAGGTCGGCTTAGCTGCTCTTGTACGTGAAACACCCGAGAAGCTTGTAATAAGCCATAAACCCAGTTATTTTCATGTTTGTCTTGCATACTGTAAGCATGTTCATTATTTTATTTAAGGCTTTTTCTTTGTTTGTTCTTGATTGCAAATCATTTATATTCCTTTCCAGTCAGAAAAACACCTGATCAGAAAGTCAGAAAACCAACCAATGTAAATCTTCCATATTCTGAAAATATACTTTTCTTTCTGTTGGAGCTCTTCTGTTCTGAAAGGGTTTAAAAAAGGTGTAGGTCAAAACCTTTCATCCGTTTAGCAGAAAGGGGTAATAACTATGCTGCAAGTGCCTGGGAGAGAAATCCCTGCATAACAAAATTTTTGTTTTATGACTCTTGGCCCTGGACTCTGACCCTCATTTGTGCAATAGGGAGTATTGCACAAAGAAATGCAAAACTTCACTCTTAAGCACTCATTTCTTCATGGTTTAGAAAATGTGAAGGCTGTTATCCCAACAGCACCAATTAGTGGGTTCTGTCAGCAGAGCAGAATGTGAAAGAAGTAGAAAAGTGGATGAGATCTCTTTCTCATAATTGCTGGGCTGGAACTGATCCACCTTTCTCTACCTCCTGCTGTACCAGCTACTGTAGATAGCTTAGGTGTAGACAATATGCAGATGTTTGGTATAAATATCTTGGTGATATGTTGCCCAAATATCCTGATACTGGAAGGTATCAAACATCTGCCTGGGGAAGACCCTGCTGACTGGAAACTAGCCAACATTATAACCATCTACAAAAAGGGAATGAACGACAACACAGGAAACTACAGACCGGTTAGTCTAACCTGAGTCCCTGGAAAAATTATGGAGAATATTGCCCTGGGGGATATTGAAAGTCAGTTAAAGAACAAAGCTATTGTCAGGCATAGACAACATGGGTTCATCAAAGGAAAATCCTGCCTTAGTAATTTGATCTCCTTCTGTGATAAGGTCACCCACTTGGTGGATGAAGGGAAAGCAGTGGACATAATTTTTCTGGATATTAGTAAGGCTTTTGATACTGTCCCTTACATCAGCCTTCTGGACAAATTGTCCAACTGTCAGATAAACAGGTTCATGCTACGCTGGGTAATAAAGTGTATTGAAGGTAGAGCTCCAAGGATTGTAGTGAATGGGGCTACATCTGGCTGGTGGCTGGTCACTAGTGGTGTCCCTCAGGGCTCAATTCTAGGGCTAGTCCTGTTCAACATCTTTGTCAGTGATCTGGATGCAGGAGTGGATTACATCGCCAGCAAGTTTGCTGATGATACTAAACTGGGAGGTGTTGTTGACTCCCTGGAGAGACAAGAGCCCTTGCAGAGGGATCTAGATAGACTGGAGCACTGGGTGATTAGCAACAGCACTGTGTTCAACAAAGGAAAATGCCGGGTGCTGCACCTGGAATGGAGTACTACTGGTCACAAGTACAGACTGGGAAATGAGTGGCGGGAAAGCAGCTCAGCAGAAAGGGCCCTGGGGGTTGATAGCAGGCTCAACATGAGCCAGCAGCGTGCCCTGGCAGCCAAGAGGGGAAATTGCATTTTAGGATGAATTAAACACAGCACAGCCAGCTAGTCAAAAGAGGTGATTCTCCTGCTATATTTAGCATTGGTGCAGCCTCACCTTGAATATTGTGTGCAGTTCTGTGCCCTACAATATAAAAAGGATGTTAAGGTCCTTGAAAGCATCCAGAGGAGGGCAACAAAGCTGGTAAAAGGGCTGGAAGGAATGTCCTGTGAGGAGAGGCTGAGGACACTTGGGTTGTCTAGTCTGGAGAAGAAGAGGCTGAGAGGTGACCTCGCTGCTCTCTGCAGCTTCCTGAGGAGGGGAAGTGGAGAGGGAGGTGCCATTCTCTGCTCACTGATAACTGATGACGGTTCTTGTGGGGACATTACAAAGCTGTGCAAGGAGAGTTTCAGACTGGACATTAGGAAAAATTTCTTTACTGTGAGGGTGGTCAAACACTGGAACAGGCTTCCTAGCAAGATGGGTTGATGCCCTGTGCCTGTCANATTCCATTCCATTCCATTCCATTCCATTCCATTCCATCTCCTGTCATTCAGATTAGTCTCTCGGTTCATGGCGACAGTCAGTGCTAAGCATCTCACAGAGATGAACTTTCTCATAGGTTGGATGCTTTTTGAAGAGCCATGAATGATATTGCACTATATTCAAAGTAAACAAGTCCTTCTTCAAAAGGATTCATCATATTTCATGTAAAGTTTTAAAAAAATCCCATATTTTCTTAACAGCCCTTTACTGGGAAATGAGGAGAATAAGGAATGAATAAATAATTAAATTATGCAGCTCCTCGGAACAGGCATTCATTTATATTGGATCAAAGGCAAATGCCCAGATAGTGATATAGCCTTGAAGACTTAAAAAGCTAACATTTTTGCATTTATCAGAATAAATTAATTCCTGCCAGATTGACACATACAGGTGTCTCCAGTCTCTTGGGACTCTAGTCTACATAGGATCACATATCTTTAGCTGAAGGTTGTACAATGCTCAAAATATCCAACTTTGTGGGCTCTTTCATAACTATGATGTACAAGGCTAGGTTCTTTGTAACAAGGACTTTCATTTAACATATCTTTGCATGATGGCTAGGGCAATTATATATCAGTCTATGCAAGTCCTTGGATGAAATACAAATGATTAAAAATATGACAATTTTAGAAATATTTTGAAAACCCATTCCTTTTATTTAAGTAGAGTCTGGGTACAAAATAAAGAATTGCAACAATCAATCATTTTCTTAGATGGTCATTCTAGATGTAAATGTGCCCATATTAAATTTAAAGAAATTTTGCCACTGGCTTAAAAATTTTGCCTTTTTTTTGTAAGGTGTTGCTGAAGAAATATATCAGACTTCCCTGTCTGGTTCCTTCATTTATGTTGTTCACCAGATAAATGAGATTCTGAAAAAGGCTTCCCAAATGGAACAATGGTACAAAAGTGGTTTTGGTTGTATGATGAATTTACGTGAGGAGTTGTATGTCAAGCTCTTTCTTGCCAATAAAATATAGATCTTATTACTAGGCTTACACCTATGTACTTTAGTAGAGATATACTTTACACCATGTATCTTACCTTTGCGTGTACTTATGAAAGAAATCACAATACTCAGCTACTGCAAGACCTACTAACGCTATTTGTAAACTTCTTATTTTTTTTAAATGAAACAGATGCTAAGAGTGAACATTGCATTATTTACAGTGCTTTCAAACATTTTTGGTTAAAGAAATAATGCTGAGTATCTGTGGATATATTTCACTCTTTCTAAGATCTTTACTCTGCATCTTTATTCCGGAGGACCATTATTCTAAAAGATCCAAACTATTAGTTTAATCTTTTCCTAAGATGGAAATGTCATGCAATTTCCCATATAATGTTGTTGTTGTTTTGTTTTCAAAATAAAGGCAATCTAAATATTAGTATGAGATAAAGGAAACCTACTGACCTCCAGAGAGTTAGAGGACCACTTGACTATGAATAGTACAATGCATAAGACAAGTTCTTTATTAAACAAATAAGAATGGACAACTAAACAAGTAGGATATGTGAACGCACCAGTCAAAGGGGTCCTACAAGTTGCAACTGTTGAATTAAAACCTTAAAAAAAAAAGCTATAAATGCTATACAGGCACCTTGTTCATTGACTAGTTAAATTTCAGTTGAGCTTGTAAGGGACACTTCACTACGCAAGGTCAAAAACACAATGGACTATTGTTACATGTGAAACTGGGCCTAGTTTATTTGGAAGAGGCGTATTATTTCAAAAGAGGAAGTAGGTGAATAAAAATTCTATTTCATGTTCTCTGGAGACCAAAAAGATGTCATCACAGAGGAACTAAAAGAAATATGTTCCAACTCATGTCAAAGAAAAAAATAAATATCTTGAAACTGTTGTAAGGCAAATTGTCACCTTAGAAGTACAAAATCAAAGCTTAATAATGAAGAAGCAACAACTTGTCCCTCCACTAAGTCTGGTCTAAAGAATCCTTCAGTCTATGTTAATATATAGATAAAAGAACTACTAAATCTAGTAAGCTGTAAGACTTCTTAGACTGTGGTATGATTTTTCAAGTGCTTAGAAAGATTATTTTGTCTGATAAGTAAACTGTTGTATTCTTTTTGACAATGATTTTCTGTGGTCAGTTCATTATAATTAGTAACATTTTGGAAGAAAGTTCCAATAAATCACCCTAATTCTTTTCAAAATGTGCAGAAGTTGTACTGCAAGATGTTTACCATGACATTTCTATGGATAAAGAGATAACAATAGCTTCTTGGTATTTTACACAACCTTTGTGTGTACTGGCACCATTTAAGTTTAGACTCCTGACCCCCGCCTTTTTTTTTTCCTTGCTCAAACACTTTGTCCCTGTGGATTTCAGAACATTAAATAGAACTCTAAAGTACAGTGCATGATGAGAAGGAGAATGGATAGATTAAGACTGTAAGAGTTATTTGTGAAATTTGTAAAATCAATTCCAAGCCTCCCTACTGCTTACTTATTTGCATGTAAATAAAAAAGATTGAGCACATCTCCTCATGCAATAGTTAAAATGCTTCTCTCTGCATAGTTTTCATCTTTATGAGTGATGAAACATGCTGTAAAGAAAGTCAACATGTTTCCTGTCCTCATCAGGCTAAAGGCACAGATCAACACAATTTACTTGTATTTATAAATGCATTATTTTATCTTCTAAACATGTTCTTATAGGTTGAAATCTTGCAATGTGACAGAAAGTAGCAGGAATTATTACTTAACCAAGTAATAGTGGTCTACAGGAGAGCGGAGGGCAACAGACCATGCTGGACACGACCGACAGGTGAAGAAATATGTTCTGGGATGCAGTTCTTGGGTGTGGAGAGCAGAGAGTAAAGCAGGAATCCTCATTGCACCTACAGGACTGGCAGTGGAAGGCCAGATATAAATAAAATATCTGAAAGACAAATGGAATCATTATTAATGTGAATTTGTGAAGAAACCTATAAACAGATAATATCCTTAGCTCTAATACAGCAAGTACCAGAATATGTATTTAACTTTAAACGTGGGAAGAGTCCAGAGAGAGATCCATCCTCATTTAAGCGTTGTATTGAGACATGGTTTGAAAATGTTTATGTCTATCCTCTTTCAGCTTTGAAAGCAGGAGATTCTTACCCCAGCCAGACCACTTGTAACTTGCCAGTACTACTTTGCTGGGAGGTACCTTTTATTCTGATCAAAGTGAGTTATTTTCCCACAAAAGATATGGAACCACAGATGAGGGTGGGCTGTGAGAAAAGTATAGGTACTGCCTCTGAAGCATAGCTCTTCACAGAGTGTATCAAGTGTTGTACTATATGTGACTTAGCCCTTTGTTCTGGATTGCAAAATGAAAAGGACCTGGGCATTAAGTGATTTGGCTCTCCACAAAAGAGTCTCAACAGGAAGAAGTGCCTCCTAGCTCTTCTGTTACTGGCAGAAGACTAGCTAAAAACAGCCTACTCAACATCCTGTTACATGAAATTCCCAGGTTATTGTTGCCAGTCATGTGCTGAAACAAAATCAGTTCCACTCAGCTTAAACATGTGTGCTCTTACATAGACAGATCTGGATTATTAAATGTGGCATCATTAAAATCTCTCTAGATGGGTAATTAACAGCATGAAGTAAATTAAGCAGAGACACGCTGTATCTAATTTGAGTTACTGTACACTAGTTCCTTAGTGCGTACCTCTAGAAATTGGCATGATAGAATGTAGAAGTAATTTTTCTTAATAAGAAAAATTAGTGGCAATGTCACAGAGCCATTGGAAGCTCATGCCATGAAATTACTGTAGACATCTGACACATCAGAATGCGGTCAGATACCCTCACTGCATCTTTATAAATAGGATATATGTATACTTTAGGGTGAAAAACTTTTCTCCTCTTTTTCTGAATTATTATTCTAAAAAAGACCATACTTTATAATGTATTTTAGATACATGATATATGATTTGTTAACCTCTTCAGCATCTTAACTATCTGATGTGATCACGTCAGCAGAAGACTGCAATACAGGCTTTAGGAATGTGTGTTACAGCAGGGTAAATATCTCAAATGCAGTTCTCGAGAATGAATATCTACCATAGGCCAAATGCAGGACAGGTAGTGTAGCAGTGTGAAGATGCCTCTGTCAGCCATACACATCACAAATATCTGCGGGGAAAAGAAATATTTTCTCCATAATTCACATTGGTGCTGCTTATACTGGTGACTGAGAAAGGCAAACCACTTTGGATTCTGTCCCTGCAGTCAGAGGAGCTTGCTTTGTGCATAGTGTTGCTACCATAGGTGCGTTTCTATTGACAACGTCTCTAGAGCAACAGGAAAATAGGACACACAATTGTAATTGCCTGATACATAATTTTGGTTCTTGGGGCAGTCTGATAGTATCCTTAAGTGGACGAATCACGTGAGTTACTTTTTCTGCTGTTGCCTTACATGGCAAAGAAGTGTTTTACAGGCAGGTAACTAGTATGTATTAACTGATTAGTACCAAAAATGTAGTATAAACACAGCACTTTCAGAGTTAGTACAAGGTAAATCAGATGAGGCCAACTGCAGGAGCAGGGTACAGCTCTGACCTTACCTAGATACTTCACAAGAAACAGTGAACATGCTTTGTCTGGTGTCAGATTTCTGAGTGAGATAATACTTTTTTTTTGTTATCTAGCTATTGAAAAAAACAACAGCTTTGAGTTAGTCCAGAGAAAGCCTTAATGCTTGCCTTTACTAATTCACCCTCAGGGGAACTTGCTGGTTAGAATGTTTGCTGCAAAGGTTTTGTTTAAGCAAACATATGAAGTGTTCATTGAAAAAAACAAACTTTCAGAAACATAATTCCTGATCCTGAGTGTTTTTAATAGAGACCATTGTTTAAGTGCTACTCCCCACAATTGAAAACCATGACGTCTCTGCCCTGTTAACAAGAGTATCTCAGTCTCCAAGTGATATTTTTCAAGTTCAATCATTATTCTTAGAAATTATAAGTTAGGAAAAAATTCTTGATGATGAATTAAATTAAGGCAACTATAAATTGGGATGAAAATCAGAAGTTTTCACTGAAATGCGGCAGCAAAAAACAACTGTATTGACAACTCAAACTCTAGAAGTACTTTTATCCTGAGAACTTGTTATGACTATTTTGTTTCACCACAGTTTTAGTTTACTTCTGCCTTTCACTGTTACTACCTATTGATTTTATTAAGGTAGTGTCAATAGACATCCTTTGTGAATCAGAACCCCATTCTCTTAGTCTAGGTACAAACACATTACAAGTCATAAAATTGTGTAATCTGAATAACAAAATTTCGTTTTCTCAG
>VXAL01010219.1:50822-64388 GCA_013399475.1 Chauna torquata | reverse complement strand
AATCTTTGAGATGGATTTTTCCTCTGGATATGGGTAATATACCTAATATCTGTAGCTGACAGAGATTGTTGGTAGATAGTTCAAGAACAAGAATGTGGCAGAAGCAAACAAGGAAGTAAAAGTCCATCATTACGAAATGCTTTAGACTTTTATCTGATGCCAGTTCCATCTGTTGCAATATGTGTCCGTTAGTACTCATACGACTCAACTGTTTGTTGAAATAACATATTAGCATTTAACCTGAAAAAATGAAGTTATTCTAAATTTACATAAAATTATGGAGTAAACTCTAAACAGGTCGCCCTAGAAATGTATAATTACACTCAGCAGTCCTGTCAGCATACATAGAAACAATTTTATTCCTAATCATCTTCTGCTTTTATTCACTCAGGAATGTATCATTAAAATTTCCACAGAACAATGAACCTTAATAGGTGCTAATGCAATTGTGAATTGTAGTAATTGTTACCTAAATTAATCTCTGTACATTCAGTTTCTTGTTGCCCTATGCAAAAGGAGTGTGAAAAAGATAATATAAGAACTGAAATATGTATAAATTATGCCATTCTTCTAGGCAGTATTTTGCTACAATTAACTATTTCACTAAGAGATTTCTATGGATAAATCCATTAGGATCATTAGATGTGATTCTATGTAATTTTCATTTAAGTTGTTTAATTTTTCCCTTACATTGCTAGATCTAGGAATTTGAAAATGAATAATATGCATTAATGTATACAGTTTATAGTATATTCATATGTAAAGGGTTCTGCACTCTTATCTCTTACATTTTTGTTCTTAGTTCTATTTTCCCAGTACATTTATGTATTACGGTACATTAAAGTGGTATATTTTTTAGGTCCTTGTCTCCCTAGAAATTTAGTGATTTAAAGGCCAAGCTAAATGTTAGAAAATCCTTCTGCAAAAGATAAGGAACATCAAGCAGCTCACTTTACTGATCAGTGAAATGCATCCATCACTTGGGTGGAACAGGGAAGCTGTTTATCAGAATACAGGAACTCTGTGCTACTGGAGGCAAGGCAGGATGACGAGTGCCATATTTTGCTGAAACTACAGGTTGAAGAATTTAGAAAGATCTAAACTAATTATTAAGACTGAAATTTGTCTAAATTTGTCTGTCTTCTAATGTACACATCACCAGATGATAAGTAAAGACCAAAATAGAGATTTTTTTTGAGGTGAGATGGCCTTAGACCTGCTTCTACAGATTTTTTTTTCAGGGAGCAAGCCTTCTTATCTTGACAAACAGAGATTGTTCCTTTCAATGAAGAGTCTCAGCTGGAATCTCAGTTGTGATGATGATTCTCATTCAATGAAATTGTACTTTTTTTGATGATGTCTTCTTCCAAATTACTGTTACTAGTGTTGAACTTTTTTTTTTTTTCCCCCTCAGGGTAAAATCTGGCTTTTTCTTGGCCCATATTTTGAAATTTTCTATATGTTCTTCATTTAAGAACCAAGTACCAAATATGTATTCTTGCCAATACAGCCTTCCTTGCACATATTAGCCATATGTTTTCTTAATCCGTAATCTGTTCCTACACTTGCTCCACCCTGTTCCATGACCCTTCACTATGGGCAGCAGAAGGTTTCATTAGGAGAAAAATTACAAAGTTGTAGTTTTTGAGTAGAGGAAAAAAGTTCTGGTTCAGCTGTTGTTCAATTACTGGTACTGGATTACTTTCACCCCTGAACCTCGTCCATTTTTTCTATTGTATCCATGTCCATGTCAATCGCAAATATAGCTGTGATATATGACATGAATGATAACAAATCATATTGGATAACATATTAGAGGAGTACAAAGCACATGTGATTAGAGGTCTTAATACTGGGATTTTATTAAACTAATTACTTTTCTTTTTAATATCAATGTTGATATTAAACATGCATGATCAGCATGATCAGAATAGTACAATCTGATTTGAAATTAAAATCTGGAATGTCAGAGATAACACGAGAGATCAGTGAATAAGCAATTTCTTGAATAACTCAAATGCTAGCAACATTCCAGCAATCAAACATTTTCGCTCATTCCTGTGACTTGCTATGGGAAGTCTCACAGCTGTGATGGAGTTTAGGTATAATATATTTATTTATACATTGCCTCCCATCTAATGTGGTATATTTTCATAGAACTAAGCATGTGTAGGGTTTTATGATGATTTACAAACCTAGCAAATTCTGCATTACAGCCATGGTGTTCCAATATTTTGTGCCCATCTGGAAGTGGTAGGAGAAGATTACTGTGGGGTCTGAAAATTATTGCACATAACTATGCATTGCTAACTAGCAATTTCTATTTCAAAAGATTCTGCGTGAACGTAAGTTCCTGGTCACAAATGATGGAGGTGAACTCTTTAATTTCTTTTCAATAAGACTCTAGTAGGAGAACAACTCCCAAGGTTCAGTGCTTCCCTGGGAGATGAGAAACCAAAATTCAAAAAGCTGATGTACCCTCCCAGACTGCGCACACATACAAGGATGGAGAAAAGGAAGGTAGGAAGGCATTATTAATTGTTGACAAACCAATCCTCAATATGTTTGTCATTGAGATAATGCCTTGTGTAAATTCTATAGAACAGAGGAAATTACTCCATGCTGGGCTAGAGAAGGAGCAGATTATTTAAGTCAGTGTTCAAGGGCCTGCAGTTCTTAAAAATTATCTCTTTGTTGACCAGCATGGTCTACAGACTTCCAGGAATGTAGCAGACCAGGAGAGAGAATATCTGAACCTTGCATTTACCTATGTCACTTTGTAACACTATACAACAGCAGTGACTTTATGACTTTATGGCTCCTAATCACCTCACTTTTACCCACCTACCTCCTACAGCTTTGGATGGTCTCTGACAGGCCAAGAATTCGTGTTGTGTTATACAATAAGCAATGTTCTTAGATATCTGACTGTATGTATAGGACCTTTTCTCCAAAATAAAATACAGACGTGTGATGGTTACTGTAAAAATCATAAGGTTTGCATACAGGTACAACACACAGATGTATGAAATATCAGTTCCTTGCTGCAGAACAGAAGCTACTGTCAATGATGTAAATTCACCGTAAAAATGATAATAGTTAACACTTATAAATGGGAACATCATGCAGTGTTTGATCTTACTTAACTTAGAAATATAGCAACTTGTACTTTCTAACTTTGGATCTTTACCATTTCACAAGACTTTACATTTATATTTTCATAAAGGAAATGCATAGTTTTTACACTTTTCATTGGGAAGAGTAGTTGGAGAATCTGAAATATGTTTCTTGTGTGACTGTTTGGAATAGTGGTTCAAACTTGTTGCAGTGGGAAAGTTTGATTTCAAGCTTGTTCAGTGTGTTTCTGACTTTGCAACTGGCCAGCAAGTGGTCTTGGTCAAGTCATTTTTCTGTCTTTGTCCAAGTTTCCTAGCTTATGAATTTTTATCAGTCTGTTCTGATGTAAAGTGATAAGGATAAAAAAGTGGTAGCATTTATTTTTAACTATGCTTATAATCTACCTGTGAACAAATGTAAGTTACATTGTGATAACTCTTAGTCATTATCCCCAGTTCCATTCTCTTCTTTTCACCTACCAGGGGCATGAGGGAGTTTTAAAGATATTTTAAAGATACTGGATATTCTGCATATTTTAGAGTTTGTAGAAAATTTTCATATCTTTCAAAGAGTAATATTTCTTTCAGCCTGGTGTGACTGTTTGGATGAAAGACTGCAGCACAAATTATCATTTGTTTGTTGGAAATTTTAGTATAGTTGAGATAAAATTGGCCACAACCCTGAGATATTCAGAGGATTATTGTAAGAACAGCAGCCTTTAAGTTGGAGTTACTGAAAAAAAATACTTTTTTTTTTTTCCATGTGTATAAAAGAAGAAAATTACATTAAGAAACAATAAGGCATAATTGCCTGGAAATTATTATAAATCAGGTAGCTGATCCAATAATACAAAGTATATTTAGATATTTCTTATGGTGGCAGAGTAAATTAAATCATATTCATTAAAACAAAACAAAACAAAACAAATCAAAACAAAAAACAAGATTCATGCAGCATCTAAGTATCTCTAGAAATCCTAGATGGTGATATCCATGCTTAGCTCCCAAGAAAGAAGTGCCTGTGTCAACTGCAGTTAGAATAGGTTGTGATTTACTGCTTTGGACTGAATTATTTGCACTGCTGTGGAGGAAATATGTGGGAAGAAGAGATGAAAATTTGTCTGCTAAACTAGTTGACTGATGATATACACATGTAGAAAGATGTGCTGTTCGCGGGACATCACTTATGAAAAAACAGTTGTCTTTTCCAGATTTTGTAGATGTTGCTTCAGTTAAACAGAGTAAATATGAGCAAACTGAAGATCAGGAAATCCTTTACCAAAAAAAAAGGAAAAAAAAAAAAAAAAAGAAATTGGATGCTATTGCTATGCATCTAGCAGAGTGACATATTTTACCGGGAAAGAATATTCTTGCTTCGGAGGAAAGGTCAAGAAAGAATTACTGGGCAAAAAAGACTAGAGCAACAGATAGACAAAGTGCAGGCCATTCTGAAGAAGAAGAGTTTTTGTGATACGATTAATACTGGGAAAGAAGCTATGTGAGTATTTCAGAGCATTCCTTCATGAACCTTCATATAGTGCGGTAGTAAGTTTGCTCTGACTAGCAGCAGTAAGGGTATTATCATTTTATTACATGAGCACGAGAAAAGCCTTCATTTCTTTCTGGGTTCATACCCCTGCATTTTTCATACAGAAGAATTCTGACTTGGAGGATATCTTAAGTACATTTGGTAACACAAGCTTTTTTTTTTTTTCCCCTGAGATTCTCTTTTCTGTGTAATACAGTATGTACATTTTGCATTTTCTTGTTATAGCACAGTTCATGGATTGAAAGACTTTTCAGGGTGAGGCTGTTGGTGTCACAAGTAGTATGCAATGACAGGTTTTTTATTTCTGCAAAAATTGCTAATTGATTCTCAAATTACAAGAAAATCAAAACTGGTATTCAATTTTGAGCCATTTTCTCAGAAACCAGGATGAAAATAATTGCAACAGGAAAACTGTTGCAGACTCTAATGGGGTCAGTGAAGGCTTACTGTTACCCTGTGCTTTGCCAGCCTATCTGTTGTGTTTACTTTTTGCTTCAGGTCTTGACTTTAGTCCTTGACTAACATACTGGTGTCTGAGGTCTGTAACTGGCCCTAGGAGGTCTGATTGCTGTGCCTAACCGTGATCAAAATCAAGTAAAGTATATTTTTCTATAAAATAAATTAAAGTAAATATAAAGTAAATTTGTCTATTGAAATTAAAGTAGTAAATTAGCTTTCTGCTGTAGTTATGCTCCTGGGATAATATTAATTTCTGCTGAAAAAAGAAAAAACACACAACTTTTCTCACCATGATTCAGGACAAACCCTCAATTTTTTCAAATTTTGTCAAAATCAAGGAAAACAAGTCCAAACCATAGCAGCTTTGGGTGGCCTATTTGTGATCCTGACCAGAAGTGTAGGTTTCAAACAAAAATTCAAGCTTCCTTCCAAGCATTGCAATTCAAGCCTGGCCTAAAGCACTGGTATTGTTGCAACATCTGGGTCTGAGTCCCTCTCTGGACTGAGTGACTTCAAATCTTGAAGCAGGTTATGAATTCAGCTTGGTAGTATCCATTCATTCCAACATGAATGCAGAAACTGCAATGTCGAACTTTGGAGAAGTTTGGTGACATTTCTTACTCAAAAGTAGTGAAAAAGGAGGAAGGGGTAAAAAGTATAAAAGAGGAAAAGGGATCAATTATCTCTTACCAGAAACTGGAATTTGATCTAGACTTTGTAACTCTGCTCCCATTATTTCCTCTCCCTGTACTTTGGTGTCGGACTCAATGGACTAGTGTTATGGGTATTCTTTAGATTCTAGGTTCAAATACTTGGATGTCATGGCTACCGATATTTATAATTTAGCATTGACCAGAGAGGATGCAACACAGTAACCGCTGGATTGTCAAGATCCTTTTTTTCTCTTGTACATGAATATCTTTGAAAGGAACAACTTATCAGAAGAGTAAAGTGAATTTGTCTTTTCTTCAGTTGGTCAAAAATGTCTTTGCTAATTTTCTAACTTGTTCAAATCGAAGAAATTTTCCTTCCACTTTGCACACACATGCTGGTGTAGCATCTCAAGTCCCCACGTCCCCCAGCCCCTGTCCCTCTCTTTTTTTCCTTCTCAGATCTTGCTATTTCATAGCAATGATGTGTGAGATATTCAAATCCCTATCCCTCGTTTGGATGACAATGATTGTAATGAGAACTGAGAGAAGCTACTGGCACAACATGAACCCAGTCCCATGACAGGGATTGTAAATGATGATTGTAAAACTGACACCTTTCCTGAACCTGTTTTCTTCATTAAACAAACAAACAAAAAAATCTTAAAAGCTGATTCCTGGAGGCACCCCTGCTGGCACCAAGTGTACAAATAATGTTTGTATTCCAGTTCCAAAAAGAAAAAGAAAAACAAAAATATTTCATTGAAAACTGACAGCTTTAATGAACTTTAAAGGTTAGCCCTGATGCTAGTTAGCATATCTATTCATGTCTCTATCAGTCTATTGAATTACTCAGCTGAACACATGCACAAAAGCAAAACTAAGGATAAAACAGAGAACACCAGTATTAATAATTCATAAATACTAGAGGCTTCTGGCTGACTATTTTTTTTCTAGGTGTTGGAAGTCTGCTAAGAACTGAATCCTGCTAGCTCCTAAGTTACTTTAGAAGCTCACAGAACGACCATGCCCAAGAATGTTAATGTTTCTGTAAATGGTTAGCTACCAAAACATATCGTAGATTTTCATCCCCTTGAGCACTTGTTCATGTTTCTTTGGATTACTATAAGGTAGGGCTTTTCATGAAATATTTAACTGACAGTTTTTATATTTGAATTTCACAAGCATCTGCAGACCATAAAAAGCTCCAAATTCAGCCATAATCCTCTGTTACAAAGTAAATCAGAATTTCTGAACAGATTCCAGATGCCAATTATGGTATTAATGAGGATATACAACCTCTTTCTCTGCCTCAGCTGGATCAGTAGTGATACTGCTCTTGACAGGTTAACCTGTCTTAAATTTTTTTTTGAGAAAGAAGGGGGAGTAAATTAAAATTTTGATTATTAAATCTTCCGGTTGAAGGCTGAAGCTATTAACATTTTTTGGAATTAAATATTTTTCTGGGAACAAGTTACCGTGAATGTTGCAGCTGTTGCCTGACAACGAATTGATTTCAGGCAGTATTTATGAGGGATCGAAAGGCAAGCTTTTAGCAATTAAGATGGTTTAGTGAAATACTCCAGTGGTGAGCTGGTAATAGTGGGAGACAATGCAATTCAATACTAACCCCTCCACTCAATCAGTATAAAAGAGTAGTGGCTGGGAAATGACTGGATAAAAGCTTTCCTTCACCAAGGTTTGACTCCCTCTGATTCAGTCCAGGTATAATCCCAGGTGCAATCCACTCTGCCACATTGGAAACTTGCTTACTTTCCACATAGTCGGAAATTGATATATACCTACTGCTGGGGAGCAGACTGTGCGGGGAAGCAGCCCCCTTTCAGTGGTGGCGAGGCAGTGCAAAGTGCTTTCATAGCCATCTTCATCGTTGCCATATTGACAAACAGGATCTTTGGAGGGGAGGAGCTGAAGTCTTTACCTTGAATTCATAGCTAAATCTTTGTTGTACTGTGACAGCAGATTGTTGCGGGGGTATGTTCATTGACAGCACAGCTCTTTTGAATGACAAACTTGCCCTCGGGCAAAAATTTACTACATCTGGTAAGTGGCATTGGTTTAGACTGGTGCAGTGTTATATCCTTTATTATACTGTCCAGCTCCACCATCAGGTCAGTAAATCAGACTTTTGATGTTTGAAGAATAGCCATGACGTGAAATTAGTGAGATGAGAAATATGATGCCTTTTCCCATGGGACACCTGGAAATGCTGTAGTCAGGGATTTAAGGAAAACTTCAGAGCTTGGTTCTACACTGCTTTCAAATAACTGTTAATGTGACTTTCGTAAGCCAAATTGATTCTCAAAGATTTACAATGGTGCAATCTTATTCCCTTGATGGGCTCACGGATGTGTATCCTATGTTGAAATGGACACTGGTAGGAATACAGAGAAGAGAAATGAAATATTAAAAGTCATACTATGGAAAATTATACAAACATGATATTAGACCCTACTCTACTCATAAAGTCCAGTTTTTTTCCTTCCTATGAGGGCATAAGCACTCACATAATTGCAAAAAACAAAGGACATATTAAGAGATTTCTTAGTCTACCTGCCTTTGGGAGGTTAGTTCTACATTGATACCTGCTATCTGACTGAGTATGTGTGTCTGTAGTCTACTGATACAGCAAAGTAAAATGGGTTACCTTAAATCATCACAAGATTTTTATAACAGACACTCAAAACAATTCACCATACCTCTACCAAGGTATAGTATTTGATTGTTTATGATTATATGAACACACACTTAATTTTGTCGACTTCAGTGGCATTCTTTCACCCCAGTTTACCTCAGATTTACTGATTACCCATTTGCCCTTGACCACAGATTTAAGTACATTTTTTTCATTTTTCTATGGTGTTTACAACCAGATAAAGAACATCCCTGATTCTGAAAAAAAATTAATTTTTTTTTCTATCTAACGCAAAGCTGTGATGTAAAGTCCTAAATGCACATGTTCTAGTTTATCTATTGCAATAATTCAGAGGAGAAATTACTGAAATCATGACTTTTGTTTTGTATATTTTAAGTAGAATTTTTATATCGACATCTGTGAAAATAACCCTGGAGCAAAAAAGAATTGTATACAACAAAGCGTCTGGCATGGCACTAAATAAAGTCAAAATTACACTTTTTTACAGAAGAAAAATTTCAGCTGCTTCTTATTTTTTTGTAAACTACATTCATAAGAATGTATTCTCATTTTGTTTAGGAAAACCTGACTAGGTGAATTGCTAACTACGAGCAATACTTTTTGGAGCATTGGAGACTTTTTTGTCTTTATCAGAGAAAAGAACCGAGAAGCTCAAAGACGTATTTTAATTTTCCAGTTTGGCTGCTGAATTGATTGTTTCAAACAAACAAACAAACAAAAAATAAATAAACAAACAAAAGGCTCAAAACCTGGTTAAAGTTATACAGTTGTTCAAAAAACGCAGCTGAAATATTTTAACTAAATACACAACAGCCACAGGTAGTTTCCAGCAAAAAGACAGCCATTCCACATACATGTTCATTCTCTAATGGCAGTGATTGCCCTATGCATCCATACCTGCCTAAAAAAGTGTGATGGACTGCTCTTACATATAGAAAGGGTTCTTCAATAGCAGAAGAATACCATTCAACAGTACCTACTGTCTATTTTTATTGCAAGGAGAAGATCTATTTTTCATTTTTGGGGGGCCCAGATTGTTGATCTGTTGTTACTACTTGTTCATTTTAGTCATAGGGCAGATGATCCATCATGTTTCTTTATCTGCACTACCCACAGACTATCTGATCATGGTGTTTACATCAAAATGCCAGAATAAATATCCATGAAGAAGATGTGGAGGTGGAGGAAAAAAAGGGTGTCACAGTGAAAGGCTACTTCTCACAAAGAGGAGAGACTGGAGAAACTGTTCCCTGTAGAAAGATGTTTGGGAAGCTGCAATGGCACTGATAGTGGCAGAAGGAAGGAGTAGTACAAACTATGCGAGGGTGGTAAGCTGCAGCAGACGTCATTGGGCCTATCCTCCATTTTGAGAGTTTGTGTTATTAAGAGGACTTTCTGATACTGAATCTGCACTGGGCTGGTCTAGCTTTGGAAGCTTTTCAGAGACAGCATTTTCTATGCTATATAACACAGTCTAACTAAGCAGTAACATATGCTGCCAAGAAACCTTCTCTCCTTTTTTAACTTTCTGAGGGAAGCCCCTTCCATGGAAAGAGGAAAACAAGTCAGTGTTTCCTGCTCCGTTGCAGTTTAAAAGGAACTGGTTTGCTTTGTGGTCTCCTGCAGATGGAAGTGGCTCCCGTAGAAGGAACTCTTACTGAGAAATAATGGGAAATTACTAGTAGCTGCTCAGCTGCCACTGACATTAACTGAAACTCTGTGGTTAATTTCTTGCCCACAGCCTTGAAAAAAAAGCCCCTGAGTGTGAATAGGGTCATAAAAGTTTCATATGGAATTTTCAGCAGTAAAAATGCCTATGGTTGTTGTCACATGTGTTAAACCTCAGCCCTTTTATCTCCATTTATTCTTCAAATGAAGAGAGTTAAGATGTCAAGAGCCTTTTATTTGATTTATGTTTCAGGCCACAAGCCTCTTTTGGCCAGTGCTGCAGACTTATTCTAGTGCAGCCCCTAAACAAGCTCTAAAACATGCCTTTAAGTTTTCTGTCTTTTAAAGAGACCTGTCTCACAAGCTGGGATTTGTCCAAGGCCCTCTCCACTGTCTGCTGTATTTTTCCTGCTCACAAAGCATTTCATTGGCACACTCTAAGCTCCCAACCATGGAAAGATTGATAGCTGCTTTTGAAAAAAGTGTCTTTTATGACTTCTGTTCTTCTCCTGAACAGATTCACTCTTTCTTACCTCATACTTAAGCTACGCTTATGCTCTACAGCTAAAGAGTGTGCGAGGCACAGGCTGGTTATGCCGAACTAGAAGACAAGAACTGTTCCTAGCACAGCACCAAGCCTGAGCTAGTACTTAGCACAGACTTGGCTGTGTCAGAATTAGATCAGCACAGCCAGTGCCTGTATGGACACAGCTCTAGCAACTGCAGATCTCTTCAGATAACTTGCTTTAACTATGACTCTTCCTGCTGAGGTATGGTCTTTGGTAAATTTTGTTTCCATCTTAACTGACATAGAGATGGTAGAGTGCAAGTGGAGCATGAGGGCAGAGAATGACTTAACCTCATGAAGGAGTAAAAGAGTTACAAATCTATTTTTTCTTTTGGACAATATTTCCTTTCATATTTCCTTCAGAAACATAGATATGAGCTTATTGACTGTCATGGTTTTGGCTGGGACAGAGTTAATTTTCTTCGTAGAAGCTCATACAATGCTGTGTTTTGGATTTTTGATGAAAATAGTGGTGATGTTTTTGGTTGCTACAGAGCAGTGTTTACAGAGAGCCAAGGACATTTTTTTTTTACTTCTTGTGCTGTCCCGTCAGCAAGGAGGCTGGGGATGCACAAGGAGTTAGGAGGGGACACAGCCAGGGCAGGTGACCCAGACTGACCAAAGGGATGTCCCACACCATATGACGTCATGCTCAGCAATAAAATCTGGGGTAAAGAAGGAGGAAGGGAGGGACATTCAGAGTGATGGCGTTTGTCTTCCCAAGAAATCGTTACGCGAGATGAGTCCTGCTTTCCTGGCAGTGGCTGAACACCTGCCTGCCCGTGGGAAGTACCAAGTGAATCCTTTGTTTTGCTTTGCTTGTGCACGCAGCTTTTGCTTTACCCAGTAACCTGTCTTTATCTCAACCCATGAGTTCTCGCACTTTTACCTTTCCGATTCTCTCCCCATCCCACCTGGGGAGAGTGAGCGAGCTGCTGTGTGGCACTGAGCTGCCTGCCGGGGCTAAACCACAACATTGACTTAGCTTGTGGAAAATATTACTTTAAAAAAATCTTGTAACAATGGTCTTAATCTAGTTTTCTGTGGGTCTACTCTTCACAAAAAAATATTTTTGGATAATTTGTTCATCTGGGGTAGGGACAGTGTTTTCAAGAGTTTCATTCTTTGCCTTCTAATGAACTTTGCTGTAAACTGAATGTTCTCTTCATTTTAAAATGTAGACACCTTTCAATGATATGAATATCTTTATGCACTCCTTAGCTTCAGGAAAAACAAGTCATTTTTTTTTCATTTTTTGACCTATTCAATGTCCACAATTAGGTTTATTTCCATACGAAGACCAGTGATGAGTGATGTTGCTCAGGGGTCGGTATTAGGACGAGCACTATTTAACATCTATGTTGGTCACATGGACTGTGGGATTGAGTACACCCTCAGCAAGTTTGCCAACAGCACCAAGAGGTTAGATATTTGGTGTGGTTGACATGCTGGAGGGATGGGATGACATCCAGAGAGACCTTGACAGGCTTGAGAGGTGGGCCTGTGCAAATCTTATGAAGGCCAAGTGCAAGGTCCTGCACCTGGGTCAGGGCAAGCTGAAGCACAAATACAGACTGGGTGGAGAATGGGTTGAGAGCAGCCCTGAGGAGGAGGACTTGAGTGTGTTGGCTCATGAGAAGCTCAACATGAGCCAGCATTGTGTGCTTGCAGCCA
This sequence comes from Chauna torquata, assembly GCA_013399475.1. Lineage (NCBI taxonomy): Eukaryota > Metazoa > Chordata > Aves > Anseriformes > Anhimidae > Chauna > Chauna torquata. The sequence continues at coordinate 52,027 of VXAL01010219.1, read as the reverse complement.
AGAAAGCCAACCATATCCTGGACTACATTAAAAGAAGAGTGGCCAGCAGGTCAAGGGAGGTGATTGTCCCCCTCTACTCCACTTTTATAAGACCACATGTGAAGTACTGCATTCAGCCCTGGGCCCCCAAGATAAGTAGGATGCAGACCTGTTGGAGCAAGTCCAAGGGACAGCCATGAAGATGATGAGAGGGCTGGAGCACCTCTCCTATGAAGACAGGCTGAGAGAATTGTGGTTCTTCAGCCTGGAGAAGAGAAGGCTCCATGGAGACCTTAGAGTGGTCTTCCATTACGAAAAAGGGGCCTACAAGTAGGCTGGAGAGGGACTTTTTACAAGGGCACGCAGTGATAGGACAAGGGGTAACGGTCCTAAACTGAAAGAGGGTAGGTTTAGATACGATATTGGGAAGAAATTCTTCACTATGAGGGTGGTGAGGCAGTTGAACAGGTTGCCCAGAGAAGTTGTGGTTGCCCCATCCCTGGAAGAGTTCAAGGCCAGGCTGGATGGGGCTTTGAGCAGCCCGATCTAGTGGAAGGTGTCCCTGTCCATGGCAGGGGGATTGGAACTAGATGATATTTAAGGTTCCTTCCAACCCAAATCATTCTATGATTCTACGATTCTATGATCCCATTTATGGACATATTTTCATGGGATATACATGGGATGGTTGTGGGGACCCACTGCATGGTGTTGAATTTGACTCATAAAGGTGAGATAGGGAGACTGTTTTCTTTAAAATCTGGTTGTGGTGCCTGTCTTTAGAAACACATGTACTTCCTGAAGAACGTACTTCGAAACCAAATTCTGCTTGTGTCCTGTTACACCTCTGGGATAGTTATGTACTTTATGTATTGCATGAAGAATATATGCTAAGTGGTGGAGTTCTGACAAAGTGCTCACCTAATGCAAATATTACTGTGACACCCAAGCCAGAGCCAAGAATGAAATCTTGTACCAAACACTATTCAGGCAGGTAACAGTAGATAGGTTCTATGTTTAACTATGGATATCTGAAGACTACAATCACTATAGAAATCTGGAGGGATATATTAGGGAGTGTGAAAATGTTGGGAGAAATAACAAAATTAATTCTTTTAGCTCTGCAATCCACTGCTTTTATTATTCTTTTGCTACTGTATCTTGTTTATTTTTATATCTTTTTTTCCCCTGTTATTGTTGTTGCTAGCTAGTTTTTTTTTTTTTTT
>VXAL01010219.1:16360-50464 GCA_013399475.1 Chauna torquata | reverse complement strand
ATCTGTACATGATCCCTTGTTTCTCTAAGCTTGCACTATCTCATAGCACAAAAATTTTGGTTGGCTGTAACTTGATTACTCCAGAGGACAGGCTATTAGCAGAGTGAACAGGAATGAAAAGAAATAAAAAAAAATAATCCAAGATAGTGCCATAGACGTGGTATGCAATGCAATTACCACAGCTTGGTCTACTGGAAAACTCTATCCTGGGATCCCTGCTGTGCTGCAATAGGGAGGTGTGATAAGGGAAGTGTGGTTTAAGGGGGCCTCCCACAAGGTCTGTCCCTTTGAGGAGCAGTATGGGGGTGGCATCCTGTGGTACCTGGAGGTGGTGTGGGGGGCCTAGCGGAAGCTGTGCCTCGGTTGCAGACACGAGTACTGCTGTACCAGCTGCCTCTGGAGCCTGGCAAGCAATCCTGCAAGCCCTTCTGCAGGAGCGAGAAATGCGATGTAACAGGTGTTATATTTCAGGCTGAATTTCGTATTCTTTGCCACGGATCCCCCACATAAATTTTGTCTGTGGTTTTCTTCTTTTTCTTCTTCTTCTTCTTTTTTTTTTTTTTCCTGGGAGTTATTTGTTTTAATGCTCCTTCTATCTTCTACTTTTTAGAAGCATCCAAGCACACTCAATGAGGTGTCCCTGTACCCTGAAGTAAATTCTTGGATTGCCCTTAGAAGATGGAGCTACCACCCCTGCTGAAAAAAAGATCAAAAATGTCTTGGAGGAGCACTCAGGTAACTGTAAGACTGGAGCTTTAATTAAATGAGCTCTTTAAAAATTGTTTTGGCCCTCAACAATTTTGTAAACAGATGACTTTTTCTAGAAGTCCCCCTTCTTCTGTTTGATGGTCTTTCATTTTACTTCCAAAACTACAGCTCCCAAGCATTTTTGTTCAACCCACCCTGCATTCTGCTCCCTTTCTCCCTTCTTATGTGACTCAGATGCTCTTTCTTAAGTGTCTCTGAGGTACTTGTCTACCTCATTTTACATACCAAGTTGTTTTGTTCCCTGCACTATGAAGTTTGATGGGCAGGAGTGTGTGGGTGTTATGTTCAGATGCCTTGGGTCTAATTTCCTTTTTATTTGGGAAACCTTTCTTTTAACAAATAGAAGTGATCAAACGGACTTAAACAACAGCTTTATGGTATGAAGAACATTAGGAAATAGTCACTACTATGTGGAAGTGATAATGAAGTGAAGTGTATGAATTCTTGATAACCATTAGTACAAAAAAATGTTCCTTTTATAGCAGATCCCCCATTCTGAGATGACAGCTTTTTCCTCTCTTGTGAATATGAAGTGCCAGATTATGAATTCAACAGCTGCCTCTTTTTCAGGGCATTGCTTTGAATCTGCCCTGCCCTGTCAGTGCACATTATTAGCATTAAACACACATGCAGCACCATAAATTTACAAGGCGCATGCCCTGTCTGAAAGCTTATAGTTTAAATGAGATATGAGAAATTCACAGCAAAACACAGGACAACAGTTCAGGAAAGGCAGTGTATAAGGATTATTATTCATGATTTAAATAAAGGATGAAGAACTGCACAAAGAGTACTAGGAGAAATTTGAAAAAGAAGATGGAGGGCACTTTATAACTAGGAAAAGAAAAACTGCTCCAGACACAGGACTGTAATGGATTTGGAGATAACAGATCAAAGGTTTTCATTAGTGAATTAGTAGCCAGGTTCCTCTCTACTTTCTGCTGATCCTTCATGAATATGTTTGCAGTAGCAGTCCATAAAAAAATACAGTCTGGGTTATTAAATAGTAACCCAACATCTTTGGTTCATAAAGTCTTCAGATCACAAAGCAGAGAGAATTAGATGATTATTTTGATGAAGTATACATGTTCCATTAGTATACTTTTAGTTGGACATGCCTTACTAGCTGCTGTCAGAGACACTTTACTAGGCTAGATGAACGATTGATCTGACCTGCTTCAGTGGCTCCTATGAGTGTTTCTTTCCCTATCAGTCCTGAAAGAATGTGTCTGTTCTTCTGGGAAGAGTAGAGAAAAAATTCTGGGAAAGTGCTAGAAGATGTGAGCATCCAGGTGGCTCTGTTTACACGCCCAGTGAAAGGAGGGTAGTTTGGTAGCATGAGGGAAAGTGGCAGATGTTCTCATATTCAACCTGCAAAAAGGGGGTTTTCCGTGGTGGACGGGAGAAAAAGTTAGCAATGTATAACTCTGCTATGAAGACAGTCCTTCATAGTGGTGCTAGTGGGGAAGAATTGCCATTTAAATGAAAAATAACCTAAGGATTAAATGCACTAGGTCAGGAGAGTAGCTTCTTGTGGATTCCTAAGAGGTTCAGATGGGAAGATAGAAGAAGAACCTGGCTGAGAATCAGCTTCCTGCTGTCTTCTGACCATTTACAATACTGAGCCATTTTATTTTATACTTTGCTAGCAAAAGTAGGCCCACAGTAGTCACTATAGCAAAATGCAGCATGAGGTTATTATATTGTCTTCAAAGTGGGCAGCTCTCCTGTGGCTTTTGTACTAACAGAGCAAGGAAGCTAGGACATCTCCTCCACTTGCCTTCATCCTGGCAGCTGTGGAGCTGAAGTTTTTATTTCCTTTTGCTAAGTGACGTTGCTAAGTCACTCTGTTCCTCGTATGTAGTAAGTAAGGTGCAAACACAGGACTACGTATCTATTTACAGGTGGGCAGTGCTTACAGATAAGGTATATTTTAGGCTCTCCGTCCTCGCTTGGGATTGTGTTTCATGGCTGAGCTGCAACTTTTTTATTTTGTAGTTTTTTTAATTCCTAAGCTTTTAAAAAGTATTTCCAGTCTCTTACAAGGTAAGTCACTGAGATACTTTCAAATTCAAGATTTCACAAAGCTTTTTCCTTAGGTTGTAAACATCCTCTCTTGTTTGGAGATTGATCACACTGTTCCTAAACCACTGGCCTATCTAAATCATTTCTTCCAACAACCTCCTCCATCAGTCATTTTCCAGTCACCTAAAAGTGCCCTTAATTCACCACGGATGAGTCCCATTCTGAACATGTGTCTCAGCTGGCAGAAAATGGCAAGGAGTCCCCAGTTTCTAAGGAACAATGTGTTCCCCATGTGCAAACTTCCCCCAAATGGGTCTACCACTCTCCCATTTATGATTCTGGGGACAACTCCAGCCCTCTCTCACTTCAAGAAAGATTCCAGATAGCCTGCCCTGGCCTCAGAGAACCACTGCTTTATCACTATGGCTTTTGGTGGTCATCCTAATTCTCTTATCACATGGAACCACCTCTCCCTCTTGAGTAGAGACAAAGTTCAGTCTTCCAAAGCAAGAGAATTTTCAAAGCATGATTTCTATAACAGGTAAATTGATGGATCGGGGAAGCAATTCCATAACTTCCTAAGAATGTCTTTAACACTGGGGCTAAAAAGACTTAATCTGTAATTTCAGGAATGCTTGTACTTGAACCTTAACATTTCAAAGTCATAAATATGTGTATTCTTTAAAAAATATTGGTGGAACAGAAATCTTTTCTGGTAAATATGATTACTCAAACCTGGTAGCTTTGAAGTATATTCCTCTTCCCCACCTTGCACTTGTTCCACTAAAATTTATTTTTCTATGAACCAAAGCTGGGTAACATTTTCAGTGGGACAGCTTTTTTACCAAAAGCAACTCAAATTCAACTCAAATAAAAATAGGTTCACGGAAGCGTATTCGTTAATGCAAATGGTTTTAATTGTTTTGACTTTCTTTTGAAATGCTCAGAAGACCTCAGTTTAGCACTCATACAATCAAGCATGTCATAGTTTTTTAAAATAAAATTTGAGACCAAATTTATTGCGAATAAGATGTTTAAAAGAGGAAGATTAAATGAGATAATTCTTTAAGGACTGATTATATATTATGTTTCACCTGAGGAATATTTTTCCATATTTTCTTTCAAATTCCAATAAAATTTTCTTTTTTGTTAATTTTCTTTTCTTTGCAAAACAAACCAACAAACAAACCAACTACAGCAACAAAATGCAACCAACCAACCAATCAAACAAAAAATCTCATTTATTCATCACTTCTATATATACCATCGTTATGTACTGTGCTTAAATTTTGAACTACTGCATTGCCAGGGTATGTTAGAGTTCTGCCTTGTACACTACACATTTATTTACTTCCTTGTCCCTTACTCCCTGTTTGCAATAAGCCACTGACTGAAGCTCTCCCTCCCTATGTTTCTTTGATGACCGTAATGCTCCCATGCCTGTTTTTAACCAGTTTGCTGAAGAGAGGGTATGAATAATAAGATCAGAAATGTGTCTAATACAACTGTAGTGCCCCTCAGAGCTGTTCTACCTCTGCTTTGTTCCTCCCTGTGTTCCAGTTCCCCATGTCTCCAAGTCCTCCTTGGCTAGTGAAGGGAACAATTCTTACACTGATCTTTTCACTGGATAATAAAAAAGCAATTTACTTACTACACAGATAATTCATATGTGTGGATACTAAAACACCTGTGCATAAGCTCAGCTGTAAAATATTACTAAATGTAGAGGTAAATCAATAAAAATAATTCAGGAGGCATCTAAACTGAGAACTTGGAAGCAAGTTGGTCTGTTATTTTGTCAGTTTGTCAAAAGAAAATTCCTGAGTGGCTTTGTATTTTTATGTAGTGTGGTTGCTTACATTATAATCATTAACATTTTCCCTTTTTCTGTAGAGAATATTATCAATGCTATTGTAACAGTGACAGATTTATTTGGAATGAATGATAGTTACCTATGTATTTTTACTTTTATTATATTTAATGCAAAAGGTCACTCTTTATTGATATTTGTGCTGCTGGTAGCTGAGATTCTAAAAGTTTTTTTTTTTTTTTTTTTTTTTTTNNNTTTTTTTTTTTTTGAGACTAAAAGCCAAGTTTTAACAGTCAGTCACAAATCAGCAGTTTTGGGAAACTATTTCATGGCCAGTCATTGTATCTTATGCAGGCGTTCAAATTACTGTAACTAGGAGAAGGAATATTTCAGCTACTTATGAAAAAGATTCATTTGAAAATGAAATTCTTTATATAGATGTCATTAACATCTTGTGTTACTGCAGGTTTAGTAGCAAAAACCTCATGACTTAATTAAACAGTAATGTGAGTTCCTGATCAGTTTGCTTTTATATTTACAATATCTAGATACTTACAGGATGCAAATCACTCTACTATCTAGCTATAGCTAGATATGGTAGCCAGGCAGCTTACAGAAGTGCACTTAAAATATGTTATCTGACTTCTATGCTCTTCCACAAAATGCCACCTGCAATTTTGGGGTTATGCAATAGATATACAATGTCAATTTCCTCTCTATTTCCCTTGTTTTTATGTCTGTGCTTGGTTGTGTTTAACCTACTCTCACACAGCAAAAAAATGCTGTTGCAGGCTTTCATTAAATCAAAACTTTTTCATCTTCTGATGTTATAAGTAAAAACACACACCCTAATCTTCTTTAGAGAAAAACAGATCACTTGTTGAACTTCCATTTTCTTAGTTAATGTGACTTGATAATGTCCTTTCTTTAAGCCAACATTAGTTGTGCATTTGCTGCAGATATGTTCTGAGTAGCTGTAGCTTAAAACACACCGAGATCCTTGAAGTCTAGGCCCACTGGACAGCTCAGCATATATTGTTAAATATTTAATTTTCAAATGCTGGATAACTGGCTCTTTCCAGTGGAGGATTTTCAAACACTTTAACTTTTATTTAAAAGTAGATTTTGTTGACTTTGAATAAATTCTGAGTTTAGTAACTTTTACTTGGCTAGTTTGGATGGAGAAATGAAAGGGACTTATGGCATTGAAAAGAGTCATTGTAGCTTAATTCATGGAATAATTGACTTTAAAATGCATATGGTGAGATCTTTTTAAACATTATTCTTAAAATTAAGTATTTTTAGTGTCTGAACTAATTTTAGACTTGTGAACACTGAGTGACGCATGTTGAGCACCACTTTGGGAAATCTTTTCTTAAAGAAAGATTTCTTTCTTTTTTTAAGACTAAGTAACTAAACATGCAATAAAAAGCATACCTTGTCACAAAATATTCTCAAATGAGTTTTTGGATGTGCGCATCAAGGAAACGGTCGATATGAGGTTATCCTCTTAAGTCAGAATTAAGATTTCACATTTCTATTTATGCATCATTTTGTCTGCATCCTTTTATCTATTTTCTAGATGACAAACAGTAAAAGACAACAGACAAAAGTTAGAACCTGTTTCTACCCTTGTCTTAACTTCTCATCTGTTTTGCCCTGTGAATTAGGTTAGCAGATGTGGTTTGGATTTATCTTGTTGAAAGAGATGCATTCTGAACCCCAAAATATCTGTCACCAGTGAGCAAACAGTTTGCACTTGACTTTCAGGAAGTGTTTCTTGTGAGAGGGCTGTCACATCTTTTGTTATATGGCTTGAAAAAATGTTTATACCCCTCTATGGCTTTATAAAGCACCAAGCTCATCTAAATAATTGTACAGTCATTTAGTTAATGTGTTCTTTTTTAAACTTGCCTAGCTACGGTGAATGTAGTTTTGATGGCAAAAGAACCCCTTTTATATAATAGCATTTTTCTTCTCCCCCTTCCACCCCCAGCTTGCAAAATAAATGCAACACAATTATTTTACTGCCGAGAAATTAGCTCATTTGCAAATGCCACCTTGGAACACAAGAAGAATGGCATTTATTGAAGTACTAATAAAGGCACCATGTTAGAATAATTTTATGCTGACGGGCCCACAATCACTCAATATTTTAAGAGCTGTCATCACACCAGCATGAGCTGCATGCAAAAGTACAAATTTATGCTGTGACATCATGGGACTAAGAGTATAATTGGAATAAAATTACAATGCTTCACTCTAGCATTCACAGGCAAGACAGAGCACTTTAGATGCTCACCCTGGGCCGATCCTTTGCTATGCATCACTGTGCCACATATTCTGTTAACACATGAAGTATTATGACACATATTTCTGAAGAGTTCAATGTGTCCTTCAGGTATTTCCACAGTGAGCTTTCAGTGGGTACTCAATGACCTGTGTTGTTAATACACAGCACACTGCACACTAGCAGAAAGCTGGAAGAATCACAAATCAGCAAAAGCCACCTTTTTAACTCTTTAGATATGGATAATTAAGCAAGCAGTCACTACACAATGGCTGAGGTCCTAATACTATCATTTTTTAGTGAGTTAATAAATTCCAGTCATGGCCTGTGGTTAAATGCTAAGCTTTAACAAATGAGCACATCTGCATAAGAACTGTAACTTTAAAATTCAACCTTTTGACTTTTACCACGTCTTTATTCCTTATTGCAACCAGGAAGAAAAGCAAAAAAAAAAAAAAAAAAAAAAAGGAGCTGACAATAGATGTAGGTGAGATAAGGGAAAGTGCAACGAATTACATGTCATGTATAGACATAATATTCTGCTCGCAATCTGGCATTTCCCACCAAAGCTACAAGCCCTTTCAGCATAATCAGACATGCTTTCACTGCAGTGCAGGCAGAAGTGGTGATTCTGGTTTTTCTTGGATGGCTTTACACCACAAACTTTTATCTGAGTCAATGAGACAAGAATTGCATTTGTCTGGTTACATCTACTTAATCAGATCCTGATATTAAAAAGAGTTTATGAAAGAAGTAACTCTCTCAAAGGACATTCACTTGTACTGTTGTAAAACTAATGCAACTGAAATTAAGATAAAGCTAGGCTGGGAGACCAGGTGGCTTTCATAAACAGGAAAACTGTGGGATGTAGATTTTCAGTAGCAATTTAGATTGGATTACTTTGGATGCAGTCATAGTTACTGGTGAAAAAAGTTTCACATAGCACTTTGTACACTTTGTTTAATATACCTAATTTTGTTTTTAATAGGTCTGAAATAAGATTGTCTCTCTTGTTAATTCTCTCATTAATGAAAAAAAGATTTATTACTGAACTTAAAAAAAAAAAGAGAGAGAGAGCGAGAGAGTCATGGTAGGGGGCTACCCTTTCCAGAGCATGCTGGTGGGCTCAGTGCTGCAGCCTGGAGGAGGCTCAGGCAGGGCGTCAGCACGGGCAAGCACCAGTGTTCCACCTGCCTAATGGCTGCCCTGGCTCCCATCCTCCGTGAGTGCTCCAGGAGGTATCCTGGCTTTTGTGGTCCTTGGGATGGGGTTATGGAGCCAGCAGGGAAGAGAGCTGTGCCCACTCCTCTGCCACCGATACTATGAACCATTCCTCATTTTTCTGTTTAGACCATCATGATGATAGAAAATCTTTTTATTATTAAAAACTATGGGATCTTTTCATATTTAAATCAGATACAGACTTTTCCTGTGCATATGTGGCATTCAGCATAAGTACTCTCCAAGAAAGTTGCCAGTTATTTTCTTAACCTGATTAGTCATGGTGAATTCAAGATCTGTGCAAATTCAGTTATTTATTTACTTGGGATGTAGACTGAACCAGATATAAACAAATGAATGAGTCCTAAGAGGAATTTAATCAATGAATAGAAATGCTTTATTTAATCAGAAATAAAACATGTCATTATATTTCTGGAATTTTAACACCTCTTAAAAATAAATCTGATCTGACTTTGAAAACTGGTTTCAAGTTCAAGGAATGGAATTGTTTTTCTTAGAAAATGTAGCAAAGGTGGTCTAACACCCAGTTTCTTCTTCTTCTTTTTTCTTTTTTCTTTTTTCTTTTTTCTTTTTTCTTTTTTCTTTTTTCTTTTTTCTTTTTTCTTTTTTTCTTTTTTCTTTTTCTTTTTTCTTTTTTCTTTTTTTCTTTTTTCTTTATTTTCTTTTTTCTTTTTCTTTTTTTTTCAGAAGCTATTTGATCTTAGAGCAAAATTCAATATAAATCCATATTTCTAAATAATCAATTCAAATTCTAGCTAATTCCTTCTACTCAAAAAGAGTAACAGGATATATGCAAGAGTGTGCATCCACGAGAACGGATGTGTGTGACTTGACCCAGGTGAAATATGGAGGGCTCCCAGAATTACCATTTTGGCCCCCCCACCCCTCTCTGCCCCATCCTGCACCACTGAGCAGATGCAGACATAGCACTTGTCTGCTTCCTCAGAAGGTATAGCCCTTTCAGACTGGCGTGGGGGCTCTTTACCTCTAGAGACATGATCTGTCTTGTTCTCTAACAATTGGCAGCTGCTGCGTACCTTATGAAAGCAGATACACTGATGGTGGGGATCGGCCCCCTCATTCTCCACCCAAGTGTTTTGCTGTCATCTGCTCTACATGTGCAGAATGCCCCCAGCCTCCTCCAATCCATGGCTCCAGCTGCTTCCTTCCCTGTGCACGGAGCCACAAGCGAACCTCACAGTGGCACCAGGAAAGAGAGGCAAAGAGTAACAAGGCCAGATTCATAACAATGGTTTCTACAGTTGATTTTCCTTGATTTCCACCCCCTACTTTTCCTTTCTTAATATTGATCCATCTCTCCCATTTTGAGTGCAACAAGTGACTTAAAGTGAGTGACATACTTGGAAACACGGAGACTGGAGATACGTTATTTTTGATGGAATCATCATAGATATGATTCTCTGACTTAACACCTTCCTCCCATTTTTGGATGACTTGCTGCTCTCAAATGAAGTATGTGCTGAAATTGCTTATTTGGAGAATATCCAGTGGGCATGGAAATGGGAAGCTCTCCCAGACTTCAGAAGTTGGCAAACATAATGAGGTAGATTTTACAATAACTGCTATTTTATATATTTCCGCTTTATTCTCTTCTCATTTCAATCTAAATACAAATGTTCATCATTTTTTCAAATGCATAGGCCTGGGTATTTACTGTAGGAAAAAACAAGCTGAATGAAATCAAGAATATTTGCAAGTAAAGGAAAATTGTAAAAAAAAAAGAGAAAGAAAGAAAGAAAGAAAAAAGCAAAAGAGAGCAAATTTTTAATTGCTCTGGCCTGAACCTTGATCTCTCTGCCACTCTTTCCAGGACTTCTGTGGAGGTAAGTAGGAACTCTTGTTCCTGTCAAGTCCTGTGGGTTGGACTTTAAGCACTGGTGAAGAGATGTTGCTCTAGAAAGAAGTGTCTCAAGAGACAGTTTTCTAGCTCTTGCCACTCTAAACCTTGCAGTCACAGTTCTGTTTCCTGTCACTGCAACACCAGTTCTTGCATGTAAGAGATTTCATGAAGTGCAGCTTTGCACAAAGTAGGGCTTGCAGGATTTGAAAAGTAAGAAAACCATTGTGAAACTGTAAAATACTTTATTCTTGCAAGCTGGCTGAACTTCATTTTGACTCTGTGCCTTTATCGTTGATGAAAGCAGTTGCATTACTACCATAAAAATCCCATTAAAACAAAATATTTGCCTTTATCTTGATTCTGTTGCCAGAAGATGATTGTTAATTTGAAGATGGCAACACTTCTGTCTTCTACAGGAGTGGAACATCCAGGGTACATGCTGTGAGACCATGCTTTCCAGGAGGGCACTCTGAAGCAGAAAGGCTCTAGGAAGAGCCCCTGTTACTTGGCAAATAGGATGTAAGCATGCAGAAAAGACCTGTGATTTCTGTGAAAAATGTCTAAGTTAAGGGAAACCCACCACACTAAAATTTAGATTTAGTATTTCCATCGGTTTGAAAATAGAAATAAAAATATTTATTTATATACTTAAAATTCAGATGGTTAATTCAATATAATCTTTGGATAGAGATTATATATAGCTTTTTTACTGAAAGCAAAACAAAACAAAACAAAACAACTACAACAACAACAAAAAAAACCACCACAAGAAATCTGCCCTTATCTACTCCATGTTACAAAATCTTGGTTATAAAAAATAACCTGTTTGAAATCTTCCTAAAATTCCTTTATGCACTTTCTTCACAATTTTAGCAATGAAGACCTCAAATTTAAAGACCTCACATTAAATTTGTGAGAATCAGACAATATTCTATGCAACAAAGTGTTACCAATGCTTTAGATATATCAGCCATTGTAAAAGCTGTCATCATTAGACATGATTGTAGTTTGTATCTATACTTACCCTTGGTGATTATTTATCAGAGAAATGGAATATGCACATTTACCGTTATTTCATCTTTAGAGAATTTATTCTCATCTTACAGCTGCTATTGAAAACTATGATACTAACATCTATTTATTATGGCAAACCATTTTAACACTACATGTGTTTTTTCTTCACCTGCCTTAATTAAAATGCTTTAAATTATGTAGTCATTATACTTTGACCCACATTCCAGAGCTGGGATTTAGAACGTATTTTATCTTTTGTTGCTGCTGGTAATCCACTTTTTTTGTGCATTGTGTTTCCATGTATTTCTTTTTCACTAGGGTGTTGCTTACTCCTTGAAACATGTCTTCTCTGAGCAATTCTCTGTTCTAAATCTACATATTCCAAACACCGTAAATGCGCATTAACCTTACTGGGAATGCTACTTGCTCAAGGAATGTCAGTGTATAGCACATTTGTATGTGTATGTGAGTCACAGTTTCTGGTCATGTAATAAAATAGCATGGCTTTGGAAGTGGTACACAGGAAAACTCTGTATGAGAAGTAAGTTAAAAAAAAAATAGCATTTTTGGAATGGGAAAAGAGCATTTGGTAAGAACATGACAAACCAGGAAAGTAGAGCACCTGACTGTGAAAGATCACATTTTATAGGAATCTTCAAAAACACTTCTTTGAGCCCCAGGTCCTGACTTTGCTCCAGTGCTCCTAGATCTGAAGCCTTTTCTCACCTCCCAAAAACTACAGCCAGTCCTACTGTCACTTTTGTCCCCAACTGTTTAGCTTCATGGGATTAACAGTGAAGTTAATCAGAACAGGAGCAGTTCTGGTCTGGCTATGCCCTTTCCCACCATCCATAAGTATTATTCTTCATTCACATATATGTATGAGAGGTGATATAGATGTTTCCTTGCACTTATGCTCAGTATTTAAAATGCTTCTTCTCTGCATTTTCTATTAATTAACAAATAATTCTTCTCTTCTTTAAGATTAGCATGTCATCTGTACTCCCAGTGCAGTAGTAAATTATATCTGATCTTGGCATACTTAAAATTTAATTGGGCTTTAAAAGTTGGAAAACTAACTTGAATACTAAAAAAGAAAGTAGTCACAAATCCTTGAAGCTCAAGTCTCCAGTTAGTCTGAGACACCATGTGGAGAGCTGGCACATAAACTCCTTCCAAATCCTCTTTCCAGTATCACGCAGACCAGTGCAGGAGATTAGACTGAAGGTGAGGTTCCTGTCTGGTAGTCTTAGACTGGAGGCACAAACTGGTTCCTGTCTGTCTTAACCCCAGTACAGCAATGTCTCTGACCCACAAAATGTAAATTGGTTTCAATGGGAATTTGTGTGAATAGGGATTGAAGAAGTGTTGCTTATGGAGAAGTGTAAGAGTTTGCAAGCATTTAATCCGTTATATTTTATTGCATACATGCTGATGTTTGTCCCTGCTCACTACCTTGCAGTCTGTGGAGAAAGCTTATCAGTGGATCTGAAGGAATTGTTAGGGAGGAACATTGTTAGGGAGGAACAAGGCACTGTACTCAAGCCTGGTGTTTATACAATAAGAACTTATACTTACACTTGTTTTTCCTCATATGATATAAGGCTACTTTGCAATGTTTAAATGCAAATGGGAAGAGAGAGGCACTTTTTATTTGGGAGGGTGAGCTTCATGCTCCATAGCCTTTTAAGAATTGCATTACTGAGCAGTGTGTTTTCTAGCATGACAATGGAAGAAAAAAAAGTTGATTTCAGATTTAACTTTACTTCCCTCCCCCCTCCAAAAGCTTTTATTGTATGTATATATGTATGTATGTAAGTATTTATTTATTTATTTATTTATTCTTCCTTTCTTGATATCTCCTTGATGATTTTAAAATATAGCTTGGTTTCATACTGTAAATGTTGAGGGTTGCATTGTCATAACATGATCTGACTCCCTCTATAATTAACAGAAATATACGAAAATCTCACCATGAGGACAGAAAAGCAGCTATTCTTATCCATATTTGTATTTGTTGTTATCACAGAATCACAGAATGGTTAAGGTTGGAAGGGACCTCTGGAGGTCTTCTAGTCTAACCCCCTGGTCAAGCAGGGTCACCTAGAGCACATTGCACAGGATCGCATCCAGGTAGGTTTTGAATATCTCCAGAGAAAGAGACAACACAGCCTCTCTAGGCAGACTGTTCCAGTGCTCTGTCACCCTAACAGTAAAGAAGTGTTTTCTTGTATTCAGCTGGAACCTCCTGTGTTTCACTTTGTGCCTGTTGCCTCTTGTCCTGTCACTGGGCACCACCAAAAAGAGTCTGGCCCCATATTCTTGACACCCTCCCTTCAGATATTTATACACATTGATGAGATCCCCCCTCAGTATTCTCTTCTCCAAGCTAAACAGGCCCAGCTCTCTCAGCCTTTCCTCATAAGAGAGATGCTCCAGAACCCTAATCATCTTCGTAGCCCTCCATTTGACTTGCTCCAGTAGCTCCATGTCCCTCTTATACTGGGGGGCCCAGAACTGGACACTATACTCCAGGTCCGGCCTCGCCAGGGCTGAGTAGAGGGGGACGATCACTTCTCTTGACCTGCTGGCAATATTCATCCTAATGCACCCCAGGACACCATTGGCCTTCTTGGCCACAATGGCACATTGCTAGCTCATGGTTAACCTGCTGTGCACGATAACCCTCAGGTCCTTCTCTGCAGAACTGCTTTCTAGCAGGTCAGCCCTCAATCTGTACTGGTGCACAGGGTTATTCCTCCCTAGGTGCACTTGCCTTTGTTAAACTTCATGAGGTTCCTCACCACCCAACTCTCCAACCTGTCCAGGTAGCACAGCTGAATGGCAGCACAGCCTTCTGGTGTATCAGCTGCTCCTCTCAGTTTTGTGTCATCAGCAAACTTGCTGAGGATGCACCCTATTCCATCATCCAGGTCATTGATGAATAAGCTGAACAAGACTGTATCCAGTACTAACCCCTGGGGGACACCGCTAGCTACAGGCCTCCAACTAGAGTGCACCACTGAGAACAACCCTCTGAGCTCTGCCATCCAGCCAATTCTCAATCTACCTCACTGTCCACTCATCTATCCTTCACTTCCTGAGCTTGCCTATCAGGATGTTATGGGAGATAGCGTTGATAGAAGGCTGTTAGATTGGTTAAGCATGATTTCCTCTTGGTGAATCCATGCTGACTACTCCTAATCATCCTCTTATGCTCCATGTGCTTGGAGATGACCTCCAGGATGAGCTGTTCCATCGCCTTTCCAGGGATAGAGATGAGGTTGACTGGCCTGTAGTTTCCTGGGTCCTCCTTCCTGCACTTTTTGAAGACTGGAGTGACTTTGGCTCTCTTCCAGTCCTCAGGCACCTCTTGTATTCTCTGTTACCTTTCAAAGATGATGGAGAGTGGCCTAGCAATAACATCCGTCAGCTTCCTCAC
Source organism: Chauna torquata (assembly GCA_013399475.1). Taxonomy (NCBI): domain Eukaryota; kingdom Metazoa; phylum Chordata; class Aves; order Anseriformes; family Anhimidae; genus Chauna; species Chauna torquata. The sequence goes on along the minus strand of VXAL01010219.1, from coordinate 36,012 downwards.
CACTCATGGGTGCATCCCACTGGGGCCCATGGATTTGTGGATGTCAGGTTTGCCTAAATGATCTCTGACCTGATCCTCCCAGACCAAGGGAAAATCCTCTTCTACATTTTTTAGCCATTTAACTGAAGTCAGGTGTTATACTAAAACTGTATACATGTTAATAAGCATTTACTACATTTTCTAAAACTCCCTTTGCAGATATGACTTTGTGAAGTTAAAGGAGTTAAGAAGCCATTCAGCCTTTTCAGTCAATCTGACAAATTTAAGCACATAACAGATCATGCCTTGGAGTATGCCATCCAGTTGCAGAAGAAAACAAACAAACAAACAAAAAACAGAAAATCCCTATTACATAGGCTTCCAATAATTTAAGATTAGGTGTTGGATGAAGGCTTGAATCTGACTTGTTCTTCTGATTCCATTTAAACAGAAGGACTGTATTGGATGAGGAAGAGTTCTCTTTTGTTCTAAAAAATAAATCAAGCATGAATTTCTCTATATTGGATCTCTTTTCTGAAAAGTATAAGTAAGGATGGAAATCTGTGCTACTAAACCTCAAGCAATGAAATCCTAAGTCTTTGGCACCTAAGTCAAGAAAGGCTTTAAATGTTGGAATATCCTCATAGAAATGTAATATATATATATATATATATATATATATAATTTGCCTCCTGAATCTAATCTTCCACCATTATCCAGAAAAAAGACAACAGCCACAGCATAATTTTTACTTTAGTTAGCTTTATGGCTTCAATTCAGTAAATGAATTACAGTGCCTGTGAAATCCCATTAACCCTGTAGGAGAGCTCCATACGATGTATACTCCAAAACACAAATCTTTTGGCTCACAGGTTCTCTGGGTAGTTGAGTGCTGCCCAGTCTGGTCTGCAATCTTTCCTATTGGGGCTGACCTGTGAGAACAAGGGGAAAAAGACCTTTCTGGGAGGTGGAATACTTTTTCTTCTCAGCCACCACGAAGACTGTGGCCTGGGCTTGGTGTCAGAAGTCACTGTGTAAGCTTTCTTTTTGTGAACTATGTGTATTCTATAGTTTAACTGAATATCTATGGAAAAAAGAAGAAGAAGAAGAAGAAGAAGAAGAAGAAGAAGAAGAAGAAGAAGAAGAAGAAGAAGAAGAAGAAGAAAAAAACAACAAACAAACAAAAAACAACACACACACACACACACACACACACACAAGGCAAAGAAAATTAACTATTCNCATACTGGAAAGAGTCCAATGGAGAGCTACCAAGATGATCAAGGGACTGGAACACCTCTCCTGTCAGGAGGGGCTGAGAGAGCTGGGACTGTTCAGACTGGAGAAGGGGAGGCTCAGGAGGATCTCATCAATGTGTATAGATACCTGAAGAGAGGGTGCAAAGAAGACAGAACCACGCCCTTTTCAGTGGTGCTCAGTGCCAGAACAAGAGGCAATGGGCACAAACTGGGACACAAGAGGTTCTGTTTAAATATCAGGAATCACTCCTTTACTGTGTGGGGTGACAGAGCACTGGCGCAGGCTGTCCGGAGAAATAGTGGGGTCCCCTCACTATTGCATTGGAGATCTTCAAAAGCTACCTGGACATGGTCCTGGGCAACCTTCTCTGGGTGTCGCTGCTTGAGCAGGGAGGGTTGGACCAGAGGACCTCCAGAAGTCCCTTCCGACTTTAACCATTCTGTGATTCTGTGATTCTGTGACTCCATTTGACTCAATTTTTAGTTTTGTGAGGATAATTTTACTCTCCTGTAAATGTTTCCATTATAGGAATTTTCTCCTGGATGCTGACCTCCTCTATTGCTCCTAAGCCAGACACAATTTAATGCCTTATCATCTTCACTCTTTGTCTATATATGTACAGACAAAAGAAAGCTACTTGGTCATAAAGAGCAATTAGAGCATTTTTAGTGATTCTTGATGAAAGAAAATATGTTGAATTCCCCACTCTCATTGCCCTATCAAAGAAATCACACTTGTTTTGGGTGTGCTTTGGGTGTTTTAATTTGGTTTAGAGCACAAAACTACTCCCATCTTGATCTCATAAGGAAACTGTTATCTACTGAATTGAATCTAGAAGTTATTTTTCTCTCTTGCTATCTATGGTTGATCTCATTTCAAGCAAAATTATAAAGTGCTCTAAAAGTCTCAGACAGTAGGATTTTATTTATTTATTTATTTATTTATTATTTATTTGGCCCAGTGAGCTTGTAGACAGAATATGATGTTCCTGTTGAAACAGTGTTGTGGCTCCGAGTTAATTGAAGCCCACAAATGGATGCAACATGCTTAGTAATACAGACCTGAATTCAGTCAAATGATGCAATTTTTGTTATTGTTCTGCTATGGAGGATAGATAGTTGGCAGATTTTCCCTTATTTGAAAGGCATCCAAGCAGAGATAGGAGGTCAGGCCAACTTTCATAATGCCACTTAAAAAGGGGGCCCGTTTTGCATAACCATAATAGATTAAGCTCAAGTGTTTATTTTTCAATCAATTCTTATCGATTCAGAAAACACAGCTATTTAATTGCATGTTCAGTCTTTTGGCCGTTTGTAGCACCTACTTGGTATGCTAACTGTATTGCAGCCTAAAGGGCTGCATTTTCAAAGCAGGGTGCACAAATCCTATTAGCAGTAACAGGGACTGATTGTTAATGTGTAACTCTCCCAGTGCACACTTTTGAGAAAAATTTAACCAGAGATGTCTGTTTTAGAAGGCAGAAAGGTTTTTGTCTGTACCTGAATAGCAACTATGCCCAAGATCAGTTCTGGTATTATATTTTATTTTATTTTATTTTATTTTATTTTATTTTATTGACTAGGTTGGCCAAGGCTTCTAGAACACCTAGCTGAAGAGTTAACTATGTGGTCCTGACAAATAGTGGTGCAGCCTAAGCTCATTGACGGTGTGCTTCCAACTAGATTGCTCAGTGACTAACAGGCCACTTGTGGTTTTAGCAGAAGCAGTTTAACATGAATGGGACCATTGTGGGCCATTTTGTTCTGTCTTTCTCCAGAGCAAATGCCAACATGGTTGAGATCTAGAAATTTGCTGTTCCAATGTAATAGGATACGCATTTAAATTAGAGCTCTGTGGGCTGAAGGATACTCATGTTAGCATCTTTTTCAGTAAGCTAGTGGAAAATCTGCAACCCCTGCCTGAATGGCTGGGTCTGAAGAGCTTAGAAGATGGATGTATGACTGGCAGAGAAGGCCCTATTTTTAATGTAGATATTTTGTTTCTGCCACCGCATTAGCAATAAAGCATTGCAAACAAATCCTATTATTTCTCTTTCCTTTCTAATGTATCATTTCCACACTTATGATTTCAGAAAGACATTATTTTCAAAGTTTGAGTTTAAAGTTTAATGTTTCTTGGATGACACCTGTCTCAATGTTTTATTTTTGTCATATATAAAAAGGTGAATTTCCATTTGCAGCTTAGCTTTTGGATATCTTTATCAGTTCCTAAATATGCATTTTTAAAGAGTGTTCTCTCTCCCCTCTCCTCCCCCCTCCCTTTTTTTTTTTCTCTCTAAAATGCATCTTTCTTTAGAAAAAAAAAGTCACTAATTTAGCAAATTAAAGCAATCTTGCTTTTTAGGTAAAGCAAAACATGCTCAGGATGTTCCATCTTAGTAAATGAGTGAAATAGATATTTAAATTTTTTTTTTAAACTCTGAGATCCTAAAGTACCACAGGACAAGTAGCACTGTGTGAGAGGTGCTGTAAAAGAGAAGCTTATATCGTATTAATGTCAAGCAGAATTCCAAAGACCTCTGTACAAACTAGCTAACTGAGGAACAATTACAGAAACAAACAGTTCTTAGAAAGAAATATATACGATATTACATAAGGTAAAAATCTGTTTCATTATTTTGACAAATGAATACAAATATTGGTTAAGTAAACCTTTGTTCTTTTAAAGTAATGTAATTTTTTTTTCTTTTCTTTTTTTTTTTTTTTGTAAGAAAGCAATAACTGACTGGTATTTTTGCTAAGAAACTGAATTGTATTCATAGAAAAAGAAAAAACATGGTTTTCATAGTAGCTAGATTTTAGATTATGGTTAAGGACACATCAGTATAGAGATACAAAGTCGACTGTAATTTTTTTTTCTTTTCTACTACAGCACTTTTTTGAAATGATAGGTCTGTGGGTGGAACTTTTACTTTTTGCTGTGTTTTTTTTTTTTTTTTCCTTCCTCTTTTGAGTGTTATATTCAAAGGCCATTCCAGTGACATGAAACTGCCCCTCAAAACATCAGTTATGAAAACATTCATAATACAGCTTTACTTCTAATATGCATAGGAATCCTCCAAATTTCTCCATCTAATGTGAGGTATTCTTTCATTAAAATAAGAAAAGCCCTTACTTTCAGATATTATTTTAGATATGTCTAGGAAGAAGTGAAATGGAAGGCAGTAGGAGTTAGTGCTCCAAAGTCACCTCTTGCAGAGTAGGAGAGTTATGTATATGGCTGTGTGTACCCTTGTAGTATTTCTAATGCAGGCTTTCCATACAGAAGTCCTACTTGGTGCCAGATCACCTATTCTGAGTTAAAAAAATCCTGTTTAAAATTTTCTGTTACTGAACTATAACTGAGTTAAAGAGTCGAACACAACATTACATGAAGATTTTCTTAAGAAAGCTGTATAATAACCTAATGAACACTAATTTTTTTTTTTGCCTGTAGTGGCACAGAAAATGGTGTTCAAATGAATTGCAGAATTCAGGAACAGTTCTTGTTTATTGGCAAAGATAATTCTTACATGTCTATATGTGTGAAAAATATTAGAATAGATTCTTACTCTTTTCTTTCGTTCTTTTTCTTCTTTCTTTCTTTCTTTCTTTCTTTCTTTCTTTCTTTTTCTCTTTCTTTCTTTCTTTCTTTCTTTCTTTCTTTCTTTCTTTCTTTCTTTCTTTCTTTCTTTCTTTCTTTCCTTTCTTTCTTTCTTTCTTTCTTTCTTTCTTTCTTTCTTTCTTTCTTTCNTCCTTCCTTCCCTCCCTCCTTCCCTCCTTCCTTTCTTCCTTTCTTCCTTTCCTGAATCTTGTTTCTTTTCGAAGATTAGAAATAATGCCTCAGATACTTTTAAAATATCTGAAAGCAAGTTTGCAAAATTTTTGGAAATAAATCGAGTCCTCAATAGGAAGGGAGGGGAAATCCACTACCTCTCCATAGAACTTAGTAATGTTTAGTTCTGAGAAGAATCTGTCTGCAGTGATGTACTTTCATGATTTGGATTTGTCAGTAAAGATATATGTTGAAAATTTGATAAAGGTGTAAGGACAGCCTCAGTGGAAAGAAATGTCTAATGTGGTAATACGGTGACTCACGCCCATGGCAAATACAAGAGATTGCTGTAAAGCAAAGAAACACAAATTAAAAAAATAAAACTGGGAGATATGAGACTCTTCAAACCAGCATCAATGGTAGAAACAACAACAAAATTTTTTTTTCCTACCTGTTAAGATATCATAACTGAGAGGAAATGTGGATTTAAATAAGTTTTCTTGAGATTATCTGTTATAAATAACTACCTGGAGTCCAACAGACAACAAACTTATGATCCAAACTTTTTATGATCCTATATTTCCATATCATCACAAGTTTATTTTTAAGTTATATATTGAGAGGAATAAGTGAAAATTAGGGAAAGCAGCTTATCTATTTGTTCTTTTGCATTTGATTATGTATGTCATCTTCTTGTGGGAGAATCCCACAGTAAGTTAATTTAGGCCAATTCATTATTTACTACATCCAGAAAATGAGTTTACTATTACATTGACTCCATGCTGTTCTTTGTTCTGTGTGCTATTAACAAAACAGGCAACAGAGGCTGTAAGATCTCTGAAGGTAAAAATGAACACAGAATCTGCTTTTCATTTTCTGTACTGGAACATTTTGCTTGTGGCTAAAAAGCAAGTTAAAAACAAGGTTCTGTACAGAAACATCATCTGTGTTCTCCTGTTTCTCTTTCTAAAATCTTATCATTCCTTTTCTATCTATTGAAGTGGGTAGCATTTGGAAGGTTTGCTTGCCACTGATGCCTACTAAGTTAGACATGTTATTGTTCAGCCAACAAATTGAAAAATATTCAGTTTAAACAAATAAAGATGCTGTTATATCATTTGAACTTTACAATTTGGTCATTTTTATGAGTTTTCTTTTTATTATTATTATTGTTACCCAGCTCTTTCCTTATATTAATAAGACATAAATAAATAAATAATAAAAAAGTAAAAGCTAGAAATGTGGGTAAGACTTCTGGAGTTAGCAAATATAAGACATTTAAATTTTAATCTGAACTCTTACCAGCAGCTATGCTTCCTGTTTTCATTACTGCCGACATGACCTTACTTGTACACGTCTTTTTTACTTTGCAATAATGCACTTAGTGAATAACACACATTGGCTTGAAACTTCTATTAAGCTAAAATTCATCATACAAGGATTGCGCAGAATGCTCAGTGAAGTTTTTGGTTCCAGTTTTATTTTAAAACTCAAAAAGGATAAATCCAAAAGTACATGACAATACAATTTTGAGACCTTCATTAGCTTTTTTACCTCCTTTACTCAGGAGTGATCTCTTCTTCTGTGCTGGAAGGCACATCAAGGGCAAACTACTCTGAGTGGTGGATTTGGAGGAGTAGAACCTACCTTTCCAACAGTAGAAAATGCCATCAGCTTTATCATCTTTATTCCCAAATGTTTTTAGTTTTACTGTCTAGCCCTGAAAAGCACAACTTATTAATAAAGTCTTTTAATTCAAATGTAATGAAAAATACAGTTCTGATTTTTAAAAAATCTAGGAGGTAAAGGTTTGTTGCTATTGTTTTTAATGAGCCTTTTACTTATCGTTTTTTCATTGTAAGGCTCTATAAACGCATGTGTGCTCTTCTGCCATGAGAACTATTACTTAATGCAGTAAACATTAAAGCATTACTGCTCACTGCATTTTATTGATTTTAGGTTGTTAAAAAATCCATGATGATTTATTTTAATTCCTGATGAGTTATGAAGTGGGGTGATCTGAAGCTAGATTTTTTTTTTTTTTTTTTTAAAGAAGTTGAAATATATCCAAGCATATACACACTTCAGCACCTGGGAGTTCCTTTGCACCATGGATCTTTCCACTGTCTTGGTTGTGTAGTAAAGTTTTATCCTATTTACTGAAAATATGCTGGTGAAGTGGTAATATACTGTTTCTGTTGAGAGAAAGAAAACAGGTAACAGATGTGAAAGGTGTTCCTTTTCAGGAGATTTGTTGGGATCAAAGAAATATCAGCACCGGAGAGTGGATAAATCCATGTGTCTGACAATATAGAGGGGATAATGGAAATACCAGTTAGCGTTTTTCTGTGAGACATCTTTTGAGTAACTAAATGGATAGAAGTTTTAAGGTCAGTAGTACACACTACATATTGAAAGGACTACTTAGTAATGTTAAATCTTGTAGAAACGGCATTTCCAGAGGAAAATTAATTATGTCCCTTTTTATTGAAGCTTTTGAGGAAAAAAGTTTATTTTAAAGCACAATTGAAAATATAGGATTGACCCTATCTCTGTGTTTATTCACATACATACTCAAATGTTTCCTCTATTGATAACTATTACAGTTCCTCTGAGCTGAGGAGCTGCTTTCTCCTCAATGAATAGGACTTAGGATAACTCATTAAAAATCTTAGCTGAATGTGTGAATTTCCCTCTAAAGGTTATATGTAAGATCACTTTTTAAAATCCTTTGCTTAGTAAGAAGTGGGATTCCTAGCAAAACAGAGAATGACTTCGTGTTATTAATGATCTTTCTTTAAGTAAGTATAACTTTCAGCCACAACATTTTTGCTGCCGAGGAAAATCCCCTCAGTAGAAGCAGGCATTTTCTTGACAGAAGTTAAGAAAAGCTACAGAATGGAAGGTTGTTTTTTTTTGTGTTTTTTTTTTTGTTGTTTTTTTTTTTGTTGTTGTTTTTAATATTATACTATGTAAACTGAGAAGTTTTCTCTTACAAAGCACTGTCATTGTGTTGTGAAAACTTAATGTTTCGTTAACCTAATGAGAACTTAACATAACTTTAGTTTATCAAAGAATAAATGTCGTTCTCCCCTCACTTGCTCACCGCAGACCAGCTCCTGTTCTATAGGTCAGCACCAGCTCCTATATCCTTAAATGTTACTTACAAGTCTTGCAGTACTGTTGTAAGCACTACTTAATAAACAGTCAGCTGTTTTCTTAACAAACGTTTTTGAGTTTTTCCATACAATATATGCAGGACTATCTGCTTGACAATTTATACTGCAAACATTTTGTAGAGCTCATACTAATGTCTGTGTTTCTCAGTGGCTGAAAAAATGTGTGAGAAGGGCATGCCTGTGCGCTAGAAAGGTCATTCTCTTTAGGAAAAGTGAGATGCCTCCTCTGTGGCTGTGGAGAAAACCTCTTGGTTCCAGCAAAACTATGTTTAGCAGGTAACAGTATCAAAAGGTGTTATATCACAGGAAAACAGAAGTTTTTTTTTTTCTTTATTTAAAATGAGGCAATATATACCTTTATTTTTTAAGTACCTGATTCTTGAAATCTTTTTTCTTTCATCTTTTTATACTTGTGTTGCATTTACTCTGCTTATGCAGTATGCAGCAGCACCTAGCCAGAGTAATTATTGTGTGTTTCTAGTTTACTTCAAATTTTGATTCAATCAGAATGCCTAAATCTGACAACCTGTAATCAAACAAAGGGAGTACTCTAGTAGGTGGGGATTAACAGAAGGGAATTAAACTGTCATTTTGCAACAGCTTAGACCAATATGAAAGCCCATTTATGAGTCTCTCAATAAATATCCCTTTTGTTTTGTCTAATTGCTGGTTTGAATGTATCAGACTCATCAATGGGATTAGGGTTAATAGATGTTTGGTCACGCATAACATGCAGAGGAGGAATCTGATATACACACACACACACAAAAATTGCACTTAATGAGCTTAGCAAATGTTTGCCATATTTTTAATGAACCCTGGGGCTGTCATTTAGAAATGCTTAGCAACTGCTTTTCCATCCTTGAAAACAGAGCAACTGAAGGACATTAACACTATGTACACCATAAATAAAGTGAGCTATTTAAAGATGTCAACTGGGAGGAGGGAATGCTGACGTTTTCTGTGCAGGAGCCAGTGATACTTAACACTTCATGTGTGTATTAGATGTCTCACAACCCAGACGGGCCTCTCTAGTTTCCTGCAGGGAACGGGTGTGAGTGTTTGAGGGAGATCAAATAACTGCTTTTCAAAAAAAAGTTAAACCTGTTTATGATACAGCTTTCAATATCATTCTTCCCTCACTCTTTTTTTTTTTTTTTTCTCACCCTTCTCCTCTTGTTGCCAAATACTTGCAGAGAGGATTTTAAAACAGCAAATTATTTGTTTAGATCATCTGCTCTTGAGCTTATCATTTCTGCCTTTGCCATTAAGCAGAATGCTTCCTTAAGCAAGTGACGTGGCAAAGAATGGGCATACTCTGGGGGACTGATTGCACAGCATATTTAATGATCCATTCGTTAGCCTCTGGGACCTGTGCCTAAAACCAATACAGGTTGATTAATGGGGAATTATTGGAGCAAACCATGTGTCATGTGGTGTAGTTATTTTGACTGGATGGAAGAGAATCAGGTATTCCTTAGGGAAGAGCCTGATTTGATATAATAATGCAAAAAGTGCCATTCAGATAGATTATGTTTAGAAGAAATGAGTGCTTTTTAAGACTTCAGTTGCCATAGAGGCAGTGGATCTAAGATCTTTTGTCTGCATACAGAAATCTTTTGAAACATCAGCTTGTAAGACCTTGGATAGGGAAAAGAATCTCAAAACTGGACTGGCCTTTAAATGCTTGTTCCTGCTGTGATCAGTCGAAGCAGACTCCACTATGTCATGTAGGTAGTGCTTTTTAAAATGTGAATAGCTGAGAAAAAACAGTATCATTAGCTTCGAGAGTTCACAGATGTCACCAGACAAGGCTGTGACTACTCAAAACTTGTGTTTCACTAGCTCATTTTTAGTTAATGCAGTAATGAAGCCTTGCATATTATTTCTGTTATACTAAAGTAGATGCCCCATTTGGTTTAAAACCAGAGTGTTTTCAAAAGGGATGTGAAACAAGAAGGGTTTCCAAACATCTTTCATATAATAATACAAATGTGACTATGAACAGTGATGAAATTCAATGATTACATTTTTAATTAGCTAGTATGATGTTGCCTACGTGACCAAGAAGGATGAAGTTCTTTTCCTTTCACTTTGCTTGTAACTGTTACCCTTCTTGAAATTAGAGGGGAAAATTCAATGACTATCTTCACCTTAAGTTTGACTTCCCAGCAAATATATTTCAAAATCTTGGAAGCAATCATTTCTGATCTTCTTTAAAGAACCGTTTTATTCAAAAGACGACTCCTGAGTTCTGTTGGTGTGCGGAGACTTTTTCCTCTGCCCTGAAATCAATTCAAGATCACTAATACCTGGAAATATTTTCATATAATGGTTAAGCTACGCCATATACAAAAGTCTTTGACCTTATTTCAGTTCTCTGTGAAGAGACACCAGCTTGCAAAAAATAAACAAACAAACAAAAAAAAACCAGTTTCTACATTACTTGCGTTTGTGTTTATGTAAAGCAAACAACTAAGCTGTTCCAAGAGCGGGTTGCTCAAAAGTAACATTAAGTCTTGGAACAGATATAAAGTGATATGGCAGTTCTCAGATTTATGGGTAATGTATTCTGTTTATTTTTCTGTATAGGGTAATTCAGCCTGCAGCTCATATCATCACTGGTAATATCATTTACATGTTTTGGTACCTAGTTTCTGATATGCTCTATTTCTATTGGACCAACAGAACTTTATAATTGTTTAGCAAAATATTCACATTTCTTAAATTCTTCAGGGTGATTCTTGCTTCATCATACTTTAGAAAATAATCTTAGTTTTCAGGATGTTTTACAGCTTTTCCAAGAAAAAAAAATGCTTCCAATTTTCAAATCCTTGAGGAGGAAAGATACAGTCTGACACCGAATCTGTCTTTGTCACTGTTTGCGTTGCTATAAGTAAGAGATACCAAGAAAAAGAGAAGGCCCTGCTGATAGTGGAGGAAGGTTCAGGAGGGATTGCACTGTCTGTTGTAGCACAAAGGAGGAAACAGATGTTGAACTACTTGGGGAACATCCATACAGACAAGCAGCACAAATCTCTCACCAAAACAACATGACTGCAAGGGAGAAGGTAAATGACAACATGGGGTTTATCAAAATAACAGGTAGAATGATCAGGACTGGAGGAGACTGAATGTTTGAAAACCTGTGACTTCTGCAGCTATTTGCCTGGTTGCACAAAATTGCATAGAAGCTATTTTTTGACTTCACAGTTTGTGATAAGGGAGAGTGGCAATGCAATGTGCTGCATTTTAGAGCTGAGTTTGCTTCAGGAGAAAACAGGAAGTAGTGGTCACCCTCCTGCCTGGTCCCTCACACTGTAGCTGCTACAGAAATCAGAGAAAGAGGCAGGGGAGTAAAAGCTGTCAGCATAGGCGATTTTCTACCACAGCACAGGCATTTGTTTGGTTCTGTTCCCCTTCTCCCACCACTTGCTGACTTTTTTTTACACTGCTTCATGCAAGCCAGAGAAAAGGACTGCAAGGCTTCAGTCTCTGTGTGGGCATGAATTACAATCTGGTTTCCTTTGAGAAAGACAAAAAGTAAATACTTGGTAATTTGGAAAGGCCATTGCAAGACAACTTCAGGTGCTCACCCCTCTTGGCCAGAAGACATTGGAAAGAGTGGTGGCAGGTACTGCTCCGGTGTCTATGTGCTTTAGCCTGTATGTGTGCAGACATAGAGGGAGGGTGGGACCCGGGACAGCTCCCCACATCCGTCACGGAGGCTCTCTTACCTGATGGCCTCCTGTAAATCAGTAAGATTGATACCACTGTATTGGTCAGCATGTAAAATAACCTGTCATGAGTACAGACGTGATGTACAGAATATCAGTGTAACTTGAAATTCATAGCACTTTAACACCTGTTTCCATAGCTACAGTGTAATCCAGACATCTGAGAGGCCAGCCTGCCTTTGCCAGGCCTGTCATTTCAGGGAAATAAATTAAGAAAGCTGATGGCAAGGCCTGGATTATACAATTTCTTTAAAGTATAGCAACCAGACTTGAAATCTAACCAGGAATGAACATTGTTCAGACGAAATGGATAAAACCCATTTCCTGTAACCTTTGTAAGAAAATTTGAATGTAGCCTCCTCTATATCCTTTTTTTCCCCTCCCACAAGAAATATTGTATGTTATACCTGGCAGTTATATTTGCAGGACCATATTTCTTGATTTTTGAGAGGTAGTACTGTATTCTTAAATGAAGGTTAGAAAAAAATAAACAGATGGAAAAATGGGAAGGAGCAGGGGTAGAAAAGAGATACAGTTAAGTGAATGCTAAAGGGCAAAGCTTCAGTGCCAGACAGTTATTTGCATATGCACAATATGTTTCTGTCTAGAGGCATATTTTCTCAAAGTCTGTGTGTATATTTCTATGACTCTATATTTATCTGTATCAGTGGCAACATATGTATGCCTATGAATAGAGTCAGGGTGTTTGCTGAATGATTTACGATGCTGCTTAAATTTTTTTTCTTTAAGTACATAGTAGTATTGAGGAATGATCTTGTGCAGGTAGGGAAATCAGAAGGAAATACAGGCATCATTTCTCAAGTACAAAGCACTGGAATCCACAAAAGACACAGTTATATACGTATTTGTGCTTAGAGGGCAAACGCATAAAGCCTATGCATGCATGTTTTCTAGGCCAGTTCATTTGTAGAATGTTCATCAAGGGTTTGAAGGCTGTCCTGATATCTGTAGGTCTGAGGAGCAAGGCTATACTCTCTGCTAGCCAAATCTGGCTAACAGAGAGGATGAGAGGTTCTTTTAAAAATCACATTTTGCACCCAGTAATTTGTGACATCCAAAGAGATAGAGAGGAGAAAGCTGCGTAAAGGTCTTATAGCTGGTAAGTGGATTAGTAACTATCCTGGTATGGTACTACAACGGGCCCATGTGGGTGAATACTTGCTGTGATCCTAGGATAATGGCTGTCATGTTTAGCAAATGGGAACACCCACTATGTCTGTGGTGGAGAGTGGGAAATGTCTTCCTTGATTATCAATTTGTAAGGCCAAGCCACATTTGTTACTTATATCAGTAAGTAACAAAATAAACAGGATTACATTGCATGACTTTAGATAAGCAGGGCCTTGCATGTATTCTTTTAAAGACAACATATTTGTTTGGCTTTGCTTTTATAAATGAATCATTGTCCTTTTATTGACATTAATATAATGGCATTGTAACACCATGTTTGACTTCTTTTTTTATAAAACATCTTACTGATGAACCATCTCCTGACGAACTGAGAAAATATAGCTCCAGGTTGAAACGTGACTTAAATAGTTGAAGGACATAGCCAGATAAAATCAATGTTTCTGTGCCTGTGCATAGTGGAGAGTTGTTGTTGTTGTTGTTGTTGTTTTCCTAAGGTCAGTATAAAAAGACATGATACATCGACTTTGACCTGTCAGGCTGGAGCCATTACAGTCTGAGGGATCAGTTATCCATAAGCTAAAGATTCTCTGTACAAGCCTTGACCCAATAAGCTCAAATGTCCTAGTAAGAGCTGTTATGGACTTTTGAAAGAATAATAAAATGGGTTCTTTGCAGTGCCTTTGCAATTAATAATTCAGTAGTCTGAAAGGTCTCTGAAGATACTGCTCAGAAGTAATAAGTAAATAACAGATTTTTATACATCTTTTTTATTTCTGTTGTACTAACATTATTAGTTTTCTTTTTATATCTACTGCAAAGTTTCCAGACAAAATAACGTCTATAAAAAGAGAAAGATATGCATTAACTTTTGTAGTGATAAAAGGAAAAGCTACCTAAATCAATGTTAAATACATGGTTAGGAGTATTATTTCCTTTTTGTCCCCTCAAATATTCAGAAACGTGTCAGCATAGTTTAGAATTAGATATTAGTCCGGTACTTTGGATGACATTATTGCTAAGTAATATACGAAGGAAGTGTTCATCAAAGATAACTCTAAGTGAAAGTTCTGACATTTCTGAAAATGAAAATTGTTGGGTCTCCTTCTCTTTCAGTCCAAATGTTGTGTTTGTTTTTAACTTTGTCCCAGAAATCTATGCAATAAAATAAAAAGCTTATGGGACAGAGGGTTGGTGTTTGGGGGAATAGGGGGTAGTGTTATGTCAAGATAACAAAGTAAAAGAACACGTGTAAAACATTTTAGTCCACTCTGACTAGCAAATAGAACTTCTGAAACAAAAAATGAACTGCTATGTTTCAATTAAATAACAATTGAGATCTTGGAGATAAGGAATATTCTTCGGAATTCGACACTCCAGATTGTGAGGCTAAGAATGCACATGTTTATCAAAAAAAACCAGAGAAATTCATGGAGTGCTATACACTGTGTATATATTCCATGTATATTTTCCTTTTTGTATTTTTCCCTTGGTGTCTGCTCCTGGTTACCGAGACAGACAGGGTGCTGGGCTAGGTGGAGCTTTGATTCAAACCTAGACGACAACTCTCATCTGGAAACTCTTGCTCCTGTAACTTCTTATGTTCTGTCTTTTAGATTTGTGTTGTTGCTACAGAGAGAGTAGTCTGAATGTATAAAGATATGCACAAAAAAAAGTAAAAAAAAGGTAAGGAAAGAATAATGCTGTCTGATATAATTAGGAGGGAGGACAAGAGAGATTTACTACTAATTCAGATCCTAAAATATCACTGCTCTTCAAAATTTGTTGGACACAACACTTCACTTTAAATGCTTTTGTTGTAATCTTTGTGCAAGTGCAAATGGACTGGGATTTTAATCTTTCTCTGAAAAGAAAACATTTTAAAATACTTGGATTATTCCATTGCTTTGAGTTATGGGCACCGCAATCTTTGTCTTAATAATCTAGGTAATTACATAATAAAGAACACTATAGCCATTTAATGCCATTTCAGGTGTAATGGCAACAGGCTGCATGTCAGTGCCTCACAGAAGACTTGTCTGTTTTTAAGCAGTTTTCTGTCTGCTTTCAAAATGGACAAAGAAACATTAAAAAAGAGGAAACTTGAACGAAAATACAGCTTTTCCAAAGCTCCTGTGTAGCCAAAGATACTTGGCACTGCTGGCCTCAGATTTGCCATCAGCCAGGATACTGATGGGCACAGCTTAGCAGAAGTGACTGCCATTTCACAGAAGATGCCACAGCCAGCACTTTCCAACATGACCTTCCTCCCTGGTGCAGCTAAGGGGTAGCCAGCCCTCCACTGGCCCAGGAACAGGTGGCAAAGGGAAAAAGCCAAAACTTTTACTACCTACAGCTACTGCCAGCAGTTCTGTAGCACGTTTGGTCATGTTCAGGTCCTTTGCACTACCCTTGTCCCAGAATTTTTTGGAGTGTGCAGAAATTTGGCTGTTTCTTTTTATCTTTTAAGAACAGAGATTGATTGTTTATATTATTTATTTATTTATTTATTTATTTATTTATTTATTTGGTCTTCTTGAGTCTTTGGACAACAGGAATGAGGGTGGGAAGAAGTGATTTCCAAGGACATGAAATTTTGTTACGTTCTTTCCTAGCCTTCCACCTCATGCTCAATCTGTTTTTAAATGGCATGGCAGTGAAGGCTGGAGCTGGGCCTTGCT
The DNA here is from genome assembly GCA_013399475.1 of Chauna torquata. NCBI lineage: Eukaryota > Metazoa > Chordata > Aves > Anseriformes > Anhimidae > Chauna > Chauna torquata. The sequence goes on along the minus strand of VXAL01010219.1, from coordinate 20,253 downwards.
CTGTAATTCAATTGCCCAAAATTAAAATGTGCCTGAGGTGACATTTGCTGACAGGATTTTAAATCAGTCCCCCCTCACAAGCAGCACTGTCCAGAGGTCAGGCCTGATGCTGGGCTGGTGCCACAAAGGTGGTGGGGGCTCTCACCACTCCAGGCTGGCGTGTGGCAGAGGTGGCAGCTACCAATAGGATTCAGCATCACTGCTCTCCTTGCACACAAATATCTGGGCAGTAGCAGTTTTGGGAAGAAAAGCAGAAGGTTGGGAGGTACTAGGATTGTCATGTTTGACATAGGGATCTCTAAATAATTCTAAATATTTGAAAATCCTTCACTCTTATCTGGTATAAAAATCATCCAGTGTTCTGAGACAAGGAACATCTGGGTGGACCCACCACTGCTTCTCTCACTTTCTGCCTGAAAGCACAGTATTTTCCAGAGACAACTAAACCTGACCTTGTGCTTTTTTATAAGACTATGCCAAGTTCAACAATCAGGCCCCTGGAAATATTCATTGCAGTACTGTAAGAGCAGACTTAAGGTTTCCAAGTGCAAATCTCATCTCACATGTCTTTCCCTAAGATGAGAAGTCATCTGAGGTTGCCCAGGGCTGATATGAGTGACTAAAAAATTTAACTGGTCATTCTATTTGTTAAGGAAGATGTGTATGGTGATGGCTTTCCAATTCATTTGGCAGTGTTTTTTTCCCTGATTCTCCTTAAATTAATTATAGTTTCATTTTGGTATTGATTTGGAAACAGGGCCAAAAAGAATACAAATATCTGAGTGAACTTGGGCCTTCAGAGTTCATAACCCATGCTGCAGTTTTGTGGAGAAAGCCAGCATGTGTGTTTTCCAGAAATTTATTGAAAAGCAAGTAGACAATTAAGCACATACGTATTTAATCTACAGAATGAAAAGCCACAGCTAAAATACAATCAATAAATCAAAACATTCAAAGTATTTAAATAAGCAAATTGAAATTAACAGTAGTTCTGTGACGTTGAGATTATTCTGCATAGATTTGTATTAACTCTCATTTGTATTAAGACTCATTACAGAGGATTTGGAATCTTAAACTGACAAGAAAGCTAAAAACTCAGTCATTACTTTAGCCAACCCAGTGTGTTGACCCAATTAGGTGAAGTCTATGTACTGCACACGGGACTCTCACAGGCATTCTGTGGATGCTATTCTACCCGAAGAGGAAGCCCAGTAAAAATACCTTGATTCCTGCTAAGGAAACAGTTCATGCACTTAAGGCAACTCAGGTTTAACACTTTCCATCATTGATGTTATTTTCTTTGATGTTTTATTATTAATTGTATAAAACAAACAAACAAAAACAAACAAGCAAACAAAAAACCTCTGGGGTCAAAGCAAAAGTAATGGATTGAGAACAACATTTTTAGCTCACAACAATACATTAACGCATTTAACAGCAATTTGGCATACTATCTTTTTAGGAAACTATTAAAGAATCCTTTCTCACAGAGGTGGGCATACATCTATTCTCCATACACAGACATATTATTGACAGAATAGAGATAGATGTTTAATAGAAATCAAGAGGAGGGTGAAATTTTTCTTGAGTAACTCATAAAAATGCTATTTGTTATCTGAAATGGAAGTTCTGTTCAGACATAAAATATGAAGTCTCATTTGTCCCTAGACAAGGATCCTAGTTGCTCTTGTAGGTCCTCTATGTGGTCTGTTCAGAGAAGGAGGAATAGAATGGCTTTTCCTCTATACCTCTTTTTACTCTAAAACTTGCTAGCTCATAGGTCTGCTTCAGAGTTGTTTTTAATCAATTCAAAATCAGTTAGGTGAATGTGCATTTTCTGCACCTAGTTTTTTGCCTCCTCTCTAAGCATTTCTAAGCAGTCTTTAAGCACTATGGCTTCACCACAGAAAAATTCTTTAGTTCATCAGATCTGCTTAGACTGTCCGCAGATCAGATTTTAGTCTAGAAATGTGAAACAAACTAACAGAGTTAGCAAAGACATGCATTTTCTGTGTTCTTTCGTGTTCTGTGTGCTAGCATTTCTTATATTATCTTGGAATTTTCAATAAAGAATTGAGGAACAAATAAAAGTAGATGTCTTCTTTGTGTTTTAAGTCAAAAACCATTGGAAAAAACTATTTTCTTAGAAGAATTCCTATTTATTATTAGAAAACAGTTTTCTAATCTTGTCTTTAAGCTATGACTACGACCTTTACGTAGTCATTGCTGCAGATTTTCATATAAGTTAGCTAATTATGTGAAGACAATTAGACCATGCAGATCTTCTTCCAAGATAAATTCTGTTGTAGCCACATGAGGTTTACTGTTGTTAGTCTTCATAGTAAAATCAATAAAATTGTGAAGGCAATGCTGTCATTAAACACCAGTTGCAGCTTGATTTTTGAGCTGGTATAAATTAGCAGACTTTTCTTACATCTGTATGTAGCCAATATGATTTTTTTTTTAATTTTTTTTCTGTCATCAATTGTTTATTCAAACATTGACCCTTTCATTTATGATAAATGGTAATTTTCTTCCTCAGTAAAGTGGTACATCTCAAGATATATATATATATTTTTTATTTGGAGTTGACAAGAAACACACATATAAAAGGAATATAATGATGACTGGTGGATTCACAGGAAACAGCTGCAGCATTTATTCACCCATCAGAAACTAATAAATATACATAAGTAGATAAATTCATTTGCTTCCTGCCATCCCTAGAGTGTAGCTCCACTTACTCTCTTGACTGAACTAACAGTTGGTGAATAGTGCACTATCCTGAACACAGAGGTTGTTTTAGACTCTTCCAAGTCCAATGGTGGTGGAGGGGTGGAGGGACAGGTCTGCACACTGAATCTGCCTGATGGTCCTTAGAGGTCTAGAGAGTCTGGCTACAGGTGTGTGGATGCCTGAATGTCAATTAAGCCTCCCAAACAAGGTGCCACAAGTGCTCTCCAGTGGGCTGCAAGTCCCACTGCCATGCATGAATACTGAAAGTGAGGCTTAGATTGGATTATTGAAAATTAGTAAAGATTTGTTAAGGAAGAATACTAGGCAAAAATTGTAAGACAGAAATGTCTATTCCTTCTTGTTTTCAAAAGACATCTCAAGACTAAGATTACATGAAGAGAGTTTACAAACATTGTGCTGACATTAATTGGCTTATCCAACATGACAGTCTGAAGCCTGATGAACAAAGCTGCAAGAGATGGAGAAATCCCACTCTGTAAGCAAGCTCTCATACATTGTTTATCATGTAATTTCTATTATATGTATTTATGATATAATAGTATTTATCTGCTTGAACAATGATAAAATATTAAACAAGGAAGAAGGTCTCTAAGCTTGCCACAGTTTCAAGCTGATCAAGCTGATGGAAGGCTTAATTAAAATTACTTGCATTTTTTTTTTTTTTTTTTAAAAAAACAACTCTGCCTTTTGCTAGCATTCATCAATGGTCTTTGACAGACTCTAGCACTTAAAAATGAAATATTTTTTATTGAATAAGTATTTAAAATGCTCTGATTTCCTCTCATCTATAAAATCACAATCTGGATCCCTGCATTTAACAAACTTTATTCATATTTGCATACATACAACATTCATGCTGTCCTACTCACAGAATTCACAGAATTCACAGAATCGTCTAGGTTGGAAGAGACCTCCAAGATCATCTAGTCCAACCTCTGTCCTAACACTAACAAGACCTCCACTAAACCATATCACTAAGGGCTACATCTAAACGTCTTTTAAAGATCTCCAGGGATGGTGACTCAACCACTTCCCTGGGCAGTCCATTCCAATGCCTAACAACTCTTTCAGTAAAGAAGTTCTTCCTAATATCCAACCTAAACCTCCCCTGGTGCAACTTTAGCCCATTCCCCCTC
>VXAL01010219.1:3502-16212 GCA_013399475.1 Chauna torquata | reverse complement strand
CTCATATTCAGCTGCCTATCAACCAGTATTCCCAGGTCCTTCTTGGCCAGGCAGCTTTCCAACCACTCATCTCCCAGCCTGTAGCGCTGCTTGGGGTTGTTGCGCCCCAGATACGGGACCCAGCACTTGGCCTTGTTGAACTTCATACAGTTGACCTCAGCCCATCGGTCCAGCCTATCCAGATCCTCCTGCAGAGCCTTCCTTCCCTCGAGCAGATCGACACACGCACCTAACTTGGTGTCATCTGCAAGCTTACTGAGGGTGCACTCAATCCCCTCATCCAGGTCCTCGATAAAGATATTAAAGAGGACTGGCCCCAGCACTGAGCCCTGGGGGACTCCACTAGTAACCGGCCTCCAACTGGATTTGGCTCCATTCACCACAACTCTTTGGGCCCGGCCATCCAGCCAGTTTTTAACCCAACGAAGTGTACGCCAGTCCAAGCCACGAGCAGCCAGTTTCTTGAGGAGAATACTGTTCCTTCTGAGCTGATTGCTCCTCATACGTGATAGTCTTGAGTGACCACTTCACAACAGTCTTAACTGTCTACTTCTACCTGGCTTTTCAAACTGGAACACTTGATAATAAATCTGGAAGCTGGTGGTAAGCAGCTGGCAGAAAGAAAAAGAAATGCTAAGTGTAAGTTGGGCTGAAAGTTATCGTACCTGCATCTTTTGTTCAGTATGGAACTGCACTCTGTGATTTGACCCAGTTTAGTTTTGTTGCTTAGTCTTAAAAACAAGGTTTGCTTCCCATATGGGATAGGTCATTTGAAGCTCTTTCTACACAGCAGGTCAGTGTAACCACTGCTATTCTACCTTTCCTGTTACTAAGATAGTTCTAACATTTCCTCAAACCACTCTCCCTTAGGAAAGAATTCATTAGAGAATTTTACCCCTTTGAATCTAATCTCTGTGTTTTGTCATGCACAACCTTCCACCCAGATGCATAGCAGTAGTTGCTTAAATTATATATATCTAGCTTCTAGGTTGGACAGCAAATAAGTGGTAGTGTTAGGGTTTTCTCTTTTCAGCTGTTATTTTCAACATCCAGTTCAAATGCAGTGTAATTAATGGTGATCGCTGATTTTGACCTCATCAAATAAGAAAGCTTCATAGTTTTGAGAGAGTTAGAAACTAAGCTGGTTTTCACATTTGGTTTAGATACACTTTTTGTTTTATCAAAAGCATAAATGGGATCAAAGGAACATGTATTTGAGTGTACAGGACTGAACTGTGGGTGGCTACTTAGTCTATACTATTTATTGGGTGTGGTCACATACTTTAAACAAAGAAAACATGTTCTCTGCATGCAAAAATTGGCTTACAGGACCTTTTGGATTTCTGTAAATATTTTCTCATAATTATGATATAAAATCAGATAAGTAGCAGTGAAGTTTCAGTAATGTATTTCTTTTTTCTTTTTTTTTTTTTTTCTTTTAAATACGTAGTAGGAGCAATCCAGAAGTCATCCCTCATATGTCTGTTTTTTTTGTGAAGAATTTAATACATATGTAATGCCCAATGTGACATGTAAATGCTTAAGTAAGTCTGAGAAGCTTTCACCAATTCCACCTTCTTTATAACTAATTTATAGCATAGTTGCACTAGAAAATAACTTTTTCACACACCTTTTAAATGGGATATTGCCATAATTTGGCAAAAAGTTTGGAGATAGGCAATTTTTTAATTGGATTTTACTTATATATGGATTTAACAGAGTGTATTACATACTTTATTTATTTATTTATTTATCTATTTATTTTTCTTTGAAGCCCCAAAGGAGGTAGGACTTTTTCACAGGTGCACTAAACCACTTTTCACCTGCCAGGAAGCCAAGATAGGAACTTGTCGTACTGGAAAGAATTGTAAGTAAAGGTTGTCCTGGACACACAGAAGATTTTATAGGCTACTTGATTGTTATTTTTCTTCTAAGAGTTTAATTTCTCTTTTGGATTGGCTAAGGTTTTAGTGGATTATGGAGAGCTGTTAGTTGATACTTACAGGCAAAGAGTAGAAAGTAAGAGGAGACATGATTTCTCCACTTGCAAAACCCTGCTGAAAGAGAGCAAAGGATATTTTGCCCATGATGTTTTGAAGGAAATGTCTTAAAGTTTGGTGATATCTCCTGTGTTCACTTAAAAAGACCAACACTTATAAATAAGGACTGAAACCCTTGGAGCATTATTCTGCCTGAAATTTCCTCCTTCGGTGTTTTTGTTTTCTCCTAGTTTCTAAAAATGTATCTACGGCTCCTTCCTCAGACAAGTCCAAAGAGGTCTATAGAAGCCTTTCCAGCTTTCCTTCTAGTTATGTGTCTTTATAAAGCAAGACACTTTGGTCAGCAGCATTACAATTATATGATTTCTGGAGAATTTTTTTTTCTCCAAGATCAAAGCAGAATCAATTAAAGACCGGTTTTAAGGGATGACTATCTTCTTGTTGTCATATTTTATTTAGTTCTGACTGAAAATGAGAAGCATCCACAGACTTAAAGATACATGACTTAATGCCACATCTGCAAAAATGACAAACATACTTTTTGCTTCTGCTGCTGTTGTAGAAGTGGGAGCTAAAATAACACAAATGAGATGAAACACATAGTAAAATAGTATTTTCTATTGCATACTAATTTCATAGTACCCAACAGCATGACCTTGTACATCTTCTTTGGCATAGCAATGGAATGATCTTTGAGGGTTAACCTTAAAAAGACATGCCTTCTCCATATAAATCAAGCTCATTCATATATTGATCAATAAAACAAGACCTACAGCAACCCTTGAAGGACTCTTGTTACAATAAATTGCTTCTCTCACATAGTATAATCAGTACAAACTGTTCAAGGTCCTTTTCTGCAATCATCATGGAACCATCCAGACACATTTGCACAATACCAGGAAATGGGGTCATAAATACAAAGAAGAAGTCCTTTTGCTGTTTGTCAGACAATCTGGAAGTAATTCAGCCAAACAAATGGATTTCTAAGTGTTTACATTCTGCTCTCACTTGAAGTATAGCTGATTATTTCCATGGACACATACGAATGAGAAGTCAGAGAAAAACAACAACAACAACAACAACAACAAAAACTTGTTGTTGTTTACGATCAGAAAAAAGTATCAGACATAAAACAACACAGGTGTTTTTTTTTTTTTTTTAAGCTGAAACATGTGTTGCCACTAAGTCTTGAGCACCATAATTTTGAGAGTCAAAAGTTGAGTATTATTCCCCCTACAGGAGTCTCATGGAGCTCCCAGTATCTGGATTGCAAATTCTGGGATGACTAAAAGAATACAGTCCAAATGTCTGAAAGGCCTTTTTACTGTTTTAAGAGTAAATTTACAGAAATATGAATGGGTACACCTAATCATGCATACATTGACAGATCCTAAGTCTTAAAATCTTGAGTGAAGGGGCAGGGCAGGAAGGCATGTTGGTTAAGTTGCAAACTGTGATCTGAAATGTGTAAGTTTGCACTGCCAAAATCATGGTTAAGGAAATTCATAAGCAATGGAAGTTTGAAAATTTGAATCCAGATGTTGCTATTTAAATCCAAAGTTGCCATTTGAATCTATATATAACAGTAGCATGTAAAATCTATTATTTACATTAGCTTTAATGACTCCATAATTCATAAGTGGCAGAAAGATTGACTTACAAAGGTCATTTGGAATAAGTGAACATAAATTATATATCAAAAGTCAGCCTATTGTATGTTCTGCATACAGATCAGCAGTTTCAGGAGCTATTTAACTCACACTACATGCTTTGTGCTTGGAAACAAAACAGCAAATTTCTCAGAGTAGCAGTATAAATCCAGCGAACACAGATGGAAAATTGAAAGCAGTAGTAGGGTAGATTGTGCCTTTTTTGTGTGCTTTAAATGCAACAGGGCCATAGAAAGTGGAGATGAGATGGCATTTGGCGAGAACAGGGTAGAAGGCACAGTTGAGCTAATCGGTCATGAAGGTATGAGGCAAATATTAAAAAAATAGGTGTTGACTAACAGTAGATATAATCAATTGCTCACACAGACATTACACACTTTACAAGCACGTGCCAAGATTAACTTTAGCTATGGATTATCCCTGTTTAATAAAAAGACAAGATGTCTTTACCATCTTGGTGTGCAACAAAATTTCAGTTTCACTGTTTGAAACAGGAAATGGACAGATCTTCAAGTGACTCAAAGACGATGTAACTACTTCAGGTCACTGAAGCTATGGCAATTTATCTCAATGGTGTCCAAGAGATTTCTTATATTGGTATTGTATATATATGTTTTAATTTGAAGTTATGAAAGACTAATCAATTACTAATATGGTAAATAAGACCCAGGCCTTCTTAATGTTAACAGTGATTTGCTGCAGTAGTTTTCACTAGTGTCACAAGATTTCCTAAAAAATGTTCATCCCTCTTATTTCACAGCATTTTCATGCATAAAATATCCAACTAGAATAAAACATGAAACTGATTCTGAATCAGTGGCATCTTATCAAATAACACTGCAATAAATGCAATTAAAAGAACTCTGCTTTAGAAAACCAGGTTATTTTGCACTGCTTGTATTTTTACATAATTGCACAATATACTTTGTGAATAAAAGAGCTGTCAGTGAATGTAAATCTTGTTTCTTGTGTAAAAAGTGACCATACAAGATTGCTTCACAATCTGTATAAGTATTTTCTGAAAAGTTTGAACTTAATGCAGTATTTAAGGTCAATTGATAGTTTACTTTTAACCTAAACTGGTTTCAGTGGTTTTAAGTTGCTCTATTTGTGGTGATTTGTTAAGAAATTATTTATGTAGAGAGATTTTCATTTGCTTTTGGTGCACCATGGAATTAAAAAGTTGGTGTGAATTGTAGCTAGATTAATAACTACAATAGTAATAACTACTTATGGTATTCTTAATGGCCAGTCCTCCATTTTATTATACTTCCTATGTTAAGAACATTTTGTTAAGAATAGAACAGAAAATTCAAAATTTGTGGTACTTTTTGGAAAAATTAGATTTTATGTCTCTTAAACTAATGATGAGATTCTATGAACATCTTATCTTGATTGTTCTGGATCCTTTGAAGACCTTATTTTGATGCACTACCATTGAACTTATTGAAAACTCAAATTTGGGGCAGAGTAGCAAGAATGAAATGACAAGTGCCCGTTTGCTATTAAGAATTAGCATAATAGAAAATACCTAAATATACTAGAAGTCATAGAATAATGAGCATTCTTTCCAGTTAACACACTTCCTAGCTCAGGTTTTCAATAAGATTTTCACTGGAAGTAACATAAACACATATACTGACAGAAAAGATGCTGTTCGGTGCATAACAATGATCTTCACTTGCTTGCATGCTATCAGCATGCTGTGTGTTTAATCCCCTTGAAAATAGCTATTGCATGTAATTCTATCCAATAATTTCACTCTTTGCAAATATGTCTAAGCTAGGAAATTTTGCTTATTTAATTTTAAACCAAAAACCTACTTTGCTCTTTGTGTATCATGATCAAGGGTACACCTGTGCAGTGTTAATTTAAAGATTGAAGATAGTCCTCTCTAGAAAGCATGGCGAGTTCATTTTCCTGATCAAAATGTGATTGATTAAGTGAAAATAAGGAAAGTTAAACTCTTACAAAGCCATACACATGCACTCACATGCTTAAACATTTGACTTGTTTGCACAAGCAGGTCACACTGCTTCACTACGCTTGTGGTCTCTTCTGAAGGGTAAATGGAAGTTTAAATGCAGTGACAGCCTTTTACACATAGAAACTCTTACTAGGAGTAGTCTTTCCTGGGGTATTTCCAGAATGCTCTGTTTCAAGAGAAATAATTCTATGAATTCTAATATTCTCTAATTTTATAAAATGCTGTTTGACGTATGCCATTTCAGTGAATTAACATATACTGGCATTAAAAGTAGTTAACAGACGCTCTCCAGGTATTTCACCTTGAACTACATCAATTCTATAAACAGTATTCCTACATCAATTCTATAAACAGTATTCAACTCAAGGACAGGGATTTGATTGTTGGTTATTCTGGTTGTTTGGTTGTTCTTTTGTTTTTTTACTCTCAGAATGAATGACTACTCTGTTAAAGTTTAAAACCCCACCTCATGCCACATCTAATCTTCAACGACCACAGACAAAAAAGTTCATGTTAAAAATTATGACCTGATGCATGTGTTAATCTGCATTCTGTGTTTATTAGAAAAGACTATTTCTCCATTTTTGGAAATCTGTTTCTGTATCTTGTAACACTATCATTCATTTGAAGAGTGAGAATGTTTCAAATGGTAAGTATTTTATGGAGACTTATTAGTCAAAAATCTTACCCAGATGAGGAAAGCTGGGTTTGTGAAAACTCATCTGTTTGGAATGGGGACAAGAATCTCCCTTACAAATTCTAGCTTTCCTTGTCTGTGATTTGATTTAATTATTTATATTTTTATTATTAATTTAAAAAAATATTTCTATCCTGGTGTAACTGTATCAATGAATGTGGTAGGTACTGATTCAAAGTTTAGATAAAATACATTCTTAGGAAATGAAAAGCAAAAAAAATGCAGTGTAAGGTACAAAAAAATGTTAACATTCATTTGTGTAAGCAAACAGAAGTTTGAATGCTTGTATTTCTCTTTTGCATATTTTAATATTTAGCTGAATAAGCGAAGTTTATTTTTTTGAAAACTGTCATTCAAATAGCTTCCCTGAAGACTTTTTTTTAGTCTGATCAACCCTGAATTGTCTTTCTCTTCTGTGGTCAATACTGAGAGCAAAAAAACAAGGAAAAGCTGTAATAATTTGTCCCCATGTCTGTACTAATAAAACTTCAGTTTTCTATTAAGCTTTGCTCTAGGAAAATCACAATAGTGTCTCAGAGCACAAATATTTCCATATGTAATTAATTTAAATATAACATAAAAGGAACAGACCCCAGATGAAGTAGACAATTATCCTCTACATAAGTACATTAAACCACAAACCAAGTCCATGCTCAGAATCTGGTCTTCATCTTCTTTCTTTTAGTATTCATCTTTATTTGTTTTTCTTGGGCTGTTTTGAATGGTTAAAGGAATCAAAGGAGGAATGTTGTACAAGGAAGAGAAATGCAATAAAATACATAAGAGAAACGTACAGAGTTATTGTTCATACAAGAGTAATAGAGGCCTTCCCTTCCCTTCCCTACCCTTCCCTTCCCTTTCCTTCCCTTCCCTTCCCTACCCTTCCCTTCCCTTTCCTTCCCTTCCCTTCCCTACCCTTCCCTTCCCTTTCCTTCCCTTCCCTTCCCTTTTTTAAAAAAAGAGAAGATATACTTTAAATTACCCACATTTAAATTTATTTTAAAATAGGTCCTCATTGTCAATGGTCAAAACCCCTGTGATTTGGGAAACCTAAAGTTTCTCATTATATTTTTTTTACTATTTGTGGGAAAGATATGCTGCAGAAACTGCTACGGACCAGATGCCTCTGAATGTTAACCATGCAGAGTATGAGATCTCCTAAATACGCATCTCCAGTATCTCTATCTATATCCTCTGTCTTTTCTCCTTAACACCACTTCACAGCCATACTGCAAATACAAATCATGATTAAAGAGTTGTGATGCTCACCTCGTGAGGACTACTCACAGTATTACAGAATGGTTGAGGTTGGAAGGGACTTCTGGAAATCATCTGGTCCAACCCTCCCTGCTCAAGCAGCGACACCCAGAGAAGGTTGCCCAGGACCATGTCCAGGTAGCTTTTGAAGATCTCCAATGCAATAGTGGGGGGACCCCACTATTTCTCTGGACAGCCTACGCCAGTGCTCTGTCACCCTACACAGTAAAGGAGTGATTCCTGGTATTTAAACAGAACCTCTTGTGTCCCAGTTTGTGCCCATTGCCTCTTGTTCTGGCACTGAGCACCACTGAAAAGGGCGTGGTTCTGTCTTCTTTGCACCCTCTCTTCAGGTATCTATACACATTGATGAGATCCTCCTGAGCCTCCCCCTCTTCAGTCTGAACAGTCCCAGCTCTCTCAGCCCCTCCTGACAGGAGAGGTGTTCCAGTCCCTTGATCATCTTGGTAGCTCTCCATTGGACTCTTTTCAGTATGTCTAGGTCTCTCTTGTACTGGGGGGCCCAGAGCTGGACACAATACTCCAGGTGTAGCGTCACCAACGCTGAGTAGAGAGGAAAGATCACCTCTCTTGACATGCTGGTGATACTTTGCCTAATACAGCCAAGAAAACTGTTATCCTTCTTAAAGGCAAGGGCACATTTCTGACTCATGTTCATCTTGGTGTCCACCAGGACTCCTACATCCTTTTCTGAAGGGCTGCTTTCCAGCTAGGTGGCTCCCAGCATACACTGGTGCCTGGAGTTATTCTTCCCCAGCTGCAGGGCTCTGCACTTCTCCTTGTTGAACTTCACGAAGTTTTTGTCAGCCCACCTCTCCAGCCTGTCAAGGTCCATCTGGATGGCTGTGTGACCCTTTAATGAGTCAACGACTCCCCCTAGTTTTGCATAGTCCATGAGTTTACTGAAAATGCACTCTACCTCATCGTCCAGATTGTTAATGAAGTTATTAAACAGGACTGGACGCAGTACTGACTGCTGGGGCACTCCACTCATTACTGGCCTCCAACTTCACTTTGCACCAGACTCCACTGCACTCTGGGTTTGGTTATTCAGCCAGATTTTGACCCACCTTACTGTCTGCTTATCCAGATGGATCTTTCTCCAGACTCTTCTTTCTATGAGAAGCTTCTCTATGGGGGACAGTGTCAAAGGCCTTACTGAAATCCAGTTGTACAACACGTGTGACACCTAATGCCATCCTGTGTATGGTCTGTGAGGTACTTGATCAAGATTTGCCAGCTTCTTTCCTTTTCCTCATGGTTATATCAAACTATGTGTGATGCATCTAATACATTGCTAGTATTATCTTTTCATAAAAGATATTGTTCAGCTGTCCCAAGCATAGCAACATAATATAGTTAGGGGAAGTAGATGGCAAGTAAAGTAATAGATTTCAAAGCCAGAAGATGCTACAATGATAAACTGCAGAATTTCTCCGGTGGTATCTGCTCCAAGTTTGTAATTTCCTGTTGAACTAGAGCATGGCTTTTAGAAGATGCATCAAGGTTTCATATCAAGATGTCAGCTGACAAAGTATGTAAAATGTTATGCATTTTAATTACCTGCACTTTAAAATGCTGCATCTATAGTAGCTTTAGCTTGTAGTTTCCACTTCCTGTTATCACTTTGGCAGTTATATTAAAAAAAAAAAAGAGAGAGAGATTTTTTCCTCACTCATAAGTACTTATGGTGTAATCAAGTCACTTCTGTTTGTAGTGAAGTTAAATTAATTGAGCTTCTCTAGTCTTCTAGTACGAGACAGATCTTCCTGAGTTCATCCCTGTCCTGTATTTCTTTTAATTCTTACCAGTTTGCCAACATGTTTTTTAATTTTAATGTTTATTTATTTATGTATTTATTTTTCCTGAAGCATGAACAGCTCAATAGGCTACCAGAGGAACAGCAGACACTAAAAAAATGTGTGAATGTGGTCCAACCTACAAAAAAGCTGAACACCTCTTAACAAACACATTAAATGGAGGCTTTAAGATTGATACAAGAGTGCAATGTTTCTCATTCTGCACCAGGTGGGTTGCAGCTGTGGAGAAAAGGGCTGAGAAAGCAGAAAAGCGAGAGTAAATGTGCTTTAAGATGGAGTGCTGCTTGTAGACAAGCACAGGAAAGACAAGTGCTTCCTCGCGATGGCTCTGGTTAAATCCCAGTTGGATATACGGGCAAGGTGGTTTCCATTTACTTTCTCTGTAGTGTTGAGATTATCTTTTTCTCAGAAATGAGTAAGAAATAGTGTTTCAAATTTTATGCAAAATGTGGGGTAAAGCTGATTATTTGCTGTTGTTCCAATATAATTCTGTGTTTAAACTTATGCAATGCTTACACAGATGTGCAGACAATCTGCATTCCTTATTTTGCTCCTCTGTCTCATTTCTGCTATACAGCACAGGACAGGATTTATGTCCTTAAGAATGTATTTCTCTTCATGAATTAACATTAGAAATACTGATGAGAATTTGTGTCCTCTGCCTTCATTCTATTAAATGCACAGTAAGAACTTTACTAAAATAGCTGTAATACATTAGTGAGTCTTTCAGGCTTAGAGAACATTGATCACATTCACAGTTTTTGTTTTGAAATGACCGCAAGTACCAAATCAACAAATTTTATGTGAAATACTGGTGAAAGGAACTTTTTGTTCCCTTATAGAAAGACTGAGAGGTCTAATTTGGGCTACTAAGAAACAAAATATCCTCAAATGCAATCTGCTTCTCTCTCAAAGAGGAAGAACATTGTCAGTAACTGCTCTTTCAGCTTACTCTACGAATAGGATTAGAGGGACTTACAGAGTATGGGAAAGTAAAAAGGGGATAATTTAATTATAGAGGAAAGACATCTTAAATGTCTTTTCAAAATACAGGAAAAGAGGTAACTAATTTCTTTTTACCTTAAGGCTTATATTCAGGATGAATTTACAGGGCAATTACTGAAGAAAAATAATTAAATAGAAGGTTCTTAGTTTGATCCACAGCAAATATTTATGGATAATGTATAACCCTCTGAAATAAATGTCTGTGTTATATAATTCTGTGGTTCTTGCTTATAATTGAGTTGTGATATATAGATCCTAGTGAATGGTTGGAGAACAATAAAACAAAGTTGAGCACTTTTCTGCCAGCTTGAATACAAATAAGAGACATACTATAATTTAATTATAAGGACCTCTAGGAATCATATAATTATATATGTGAAATATATATGAATAATGTAATATGTGAATATAATTATATATAGTGAAATTTTAGAAAGAAAAACCTCTCCTTTTGGTACACTGGCTAATGTTCTCCCTACCTCTTCTCACCGTCTTAATTTCCACATTTTCTTGAGCAAGTAAGCAAGTTTCAGCTGGATGAGATAAAGGTTTGAAGAAAGCAATGTGCATGGCTATTCCATATAATACATATATCCATGCCCTGTACAGGTTTCTGTTTGTTATAACCTGAAATGTCCAGAAAGTCTGGTCTTCTGATTGACAGAATATCACTCACTGCCTCACAAGCCAAGTAAAGCAAATCTTATAGTTCAGTGGTGTGCTACCGCACACGTTTCAGGTAATCACTGATGCTAGTGCAAAAGGTAAAGCCACAGTAGTGATACTAAAAGCAAAAAAATCAGCAGAGCGGTATAGTAAAGCTCTGAAACAGTGAAAAAGAGCAATCATTAGAGTAGTAAGAGGAGAAGTCTTCCAAGTTACCAAAGCAGTTTAAGAAGCGATTGCAGAAAATGTGAGGGAAAAGAAGGCTGGAAAAATAGAAAGCTTCTGTGAGAGCTCAGGATCAAGAATAAGGCAGCTGTAAGAAGAAGAGATGGAATACATTTTCAGGAACACGTGATTCTGTTAAATTATGAAATAAAAACCACTATTAAAATAGCTTTAAAAGCACCACAATTACTGATGGTGCAGTGGACATCATATTCTGTACAATTAGAATGCCCAATAAATTTGTTTCTTATATCCTTATCTGTCTCGTTGAATCATTTTACTGTAAATAAATTCAGGAGCGTGAAGTACATGGAGAAGTATTTGGCTAAGAAATAGTTACATTTATGCTTCAAGTTCATTGTTTTCACCCTTTCTGAGGACTATTTAGAGATAAGAACTTCATTCTATTTCATGTAGCTTGCTTTCCAAATGTACTTCATTAATATCTTGACACAGATGGAATTTAAGCCAGTGTAAAAAAGCAAACTAAATCTTTTTAGTTAATGTCACTCTTCTCTTCCTCTTTAGGACCAGCTATTTGGTGTCCTGTGGAAAAAACCTTAATGGGCTTGACCCACTGATCGCACACAGTTAGTCACTTCACTACCTCAGGATAACCTTTCCGTATAGACTCCTCCTGCCTGTAAAATGTGCAGCTGTTATTACAGTTAATCTTCTCAATGCTATCTTTTAAGTGCTCTACATCCAGTCGTAAGACAATATTCCACACATACATAATTAGAGTGATTAGTAAGTCTTGTGATAAAGGAAGCTGGGTGTGACATGATAGACCATAGCTTCTAAAGGATGTCCTACTTCAAATAGACCAGTTGCTCATTTATACTTAAGAGAATACTAATATGTCTTAGGGAACACTTGAAACATAATTTTCTTCTTTTTAAACTCCAAATTAAAATTTTGTATTCATTATTGATGCTTACATTCCAAAAGAACTCCCTGTATCTAAAAAATATGATTGTTAAGGAAGGTTTTTGGATTTAACATTTGGAAAAGGCTCATGAACTAGGTTTTTTTTTTTTTTCCTCAAGTATGCTGACTATTCAAAACTATGATGTGAACAAATGAAAGTTAATAAGTATTCTAGACTTATATTTGATGCTCATACTCAGTCTTGACATTACTAGATTAATTAACTCACTAACTTGGAGAGTACATGACTTATGAAATGTGACGTGTAACTGCCTTCAAGATAACATGCTACACAAGGCAACACACTAAGTCAGTTTCACATATTCATGTTGAATCATGATGAATTGCACAAATGAGTTTAAATCTTAAAATTTTATAAAAAATTAGAAGTTTTGCAAAATATGCCTTCCATGCATCTGGTCAGTGGTGTGG
>VXAL01010218.1:25259-38825 GCA_013399475.1 Chauna torquata | reverse complement strand
AGAAGTTGAGCAAGGGGGCAGGAAACCTGCATGGATGGGCAAGGAACTCTTGGGAGAACTTAAACACAAGAAGAAAGCATACATAGCGTGGAAGAAGGGACAGACCACTTTGGAGAAATATAGGAACATTGCCAGAGAATACAGGGATGCAATGAGAAAGGGAAAGGCCCAGCTGGAGTTAAATTTAGCAAGAGATGTCAGGGACAACGAGAAGGGCTTCTTCAAATACATCAGCAGCAAAAGGAAGACTAGGGAAAATGTGGGAGCATTGCTAAATGGGGCGGGTACCTTGGTGACGGAGGATACAGAGAAGGTGGAGTTACTAAATGCCTTCTTTGCTTCAGTCTTCACTGCTAAGGCTAGTCCCCACAAACTACAGAGCCTGGAGATGAGAGAAAATCTGGAGAGAGGAAGACTTTCTCCTGGTTGAAGAGGACTGGGTTAGAGGTTATTTGGGCAAGCTAGACACCCACAAATCTATGGGCCCCAATGGGATTCACCCAAGGCTGCTGAGGGAACTGGTGGGCATTATTGCTAAACCACTCTCTATCATCTTTGAAAGGTCTTGGAGAACAGGAGAAGTGCCGGAGGACTGGAAGAAAGCCAACGTCATTCCAGTCTTCAAAAAGGGCAACAAGGAGGACCCAGGAAACTACAGGCCAGTCAGCCTCACCTCCAACCCTGGAAAGGTGATGGAGTAGCTCATCCTGGAGGACATCTCTAAGCATGTGGAGGAAAAAAAGGTGATCAGGAGTAGTCAGCATGGATTCACCAAGGGGAAGTCATATAACCAACCTGATAGCCTTCTACGATGAGATGACTGGCTGGATGGATGAGGGGAGAGCAGCGGATTTTGTCTACCTTGACTTCAGCAGGGCTTTCAACACTGTCTCCCATAACATCCTCCTAGGCAAGCTCCAGAAGTGTGGGTTACATGAGTGGACAGTGGGGTGGATTGAGAACTGGCTGGATGGCAGAGCTCAGAGGGTTGTGGTTAATGGTGCCAAGTCTAGTTGGAGGCCTGTGGCTAGTGGTGTCCCCCAGGGGTCAGTACTGGGTCCAGTGCTATTCAACTTATTCATCAATGACCTGTATGAAGGGACAGAGTGCACCCTCAGCTGGTTTGTGGACGATACAAAGCTTGGCGGAGTGGCTGACACATCAGAAGGCTGTGCTGCCATTCAGAGGGACCTAGACAGGCTGGAGAGTTGGGTGGAGAGGAACTTTATGAGGTTCAACAAAAGCAAGTGCAGGGTCCTGCACCTGGGGAGGAATAACCCCAGGCATCAGTGTCAGCTGAGGGCTGACCTGCTGGAAAGCAGCTCTGCAGAGAAGGACCTGGCAGTCCTGGTGGACAACAAATTAACCATGAGACAGCAATGTGCCCTTCTGTCCAACAAGGCCAATGGGATCCTGGCCAGCATTAGGAGGAGAGTGGACAGCAGGTCGAGAAGTGATCCTCCCCCTCTACTCATCCCTGGTAAGGCCACACCTGGAGTATTGTGTGCAGTTCTGGGCTCCCCAGTACAAGAGGGACGTGGAACTTCTGGAGAGGGTCCAGTGTAGAGCTGTGAAGATGATTAAGGGACTGGACCATCTATCTTATGAGGAAAGACTAAGCTAGCTGGGCCTGTTTAGCCTAGAGAAGAGAAGATTGAGAGGGGATCTTATCAACCTGTACGAATACCTGAGGGGACAATGTAAAGAGGATGGGGCCAAACTCCTCCCAGTGGTGGCCAGTGATAGGACAAGGGGTAATGGGTACAAATTGAAACACAGGAAGTTTCGTCTCCATATGAGGAAGAACTTCTTTACTGTGAGGGTGACAGAGCACTGGAACAGGTTGCCCAGAGAGGCTGTGGAGTCTTCTTCTTTGGAGATATTCAAAACCCACCTGGATGTGATCCCGTGCAACGTGCTCTAGGTGACCCAGCTTGAGCAGGGGCATTGGACTAGATGATCTCTGGAGGTCCCTTCCAACCTCAACCATTCTGTTATTCTGCAATTCTGTGGTTCTGTGAAAACAAAATAAGAATAAAATAACATCCTCAGTGACCGCACTTCACCAGCTAATGTAAGCCATGATAGTATAACCAGAGTAACTGGTATAGAAGTAGACAGAATCAGCGCTAGATCTGAAAAAAATATACCATTTAAACAGACAGAAAAAGAGCATCTTATCTTTCCTTTATCAGGATCTGAAATACAGTGAGATTACGTAAATTGCCGAGATTCATTTTAATTTATTCATTATGGAAAATCTTTATTAAGCATTTTGATCCGACTTACAAAAATCCTAGCATTCTCTTTCCTTAGCTAAATTCAATGAAACAGGGGAAACTGAAAGAGTATGAGAAGAACAGCAGGGAACTGAAAATGAAGACAGAAAGTCATGTAGGAAAGAGAAGGAATCATTAGGCAAGAACTCAGACGTTAAATATACATACTCTTTGATATCAGAAAGGGAAGTTGCCTCTTCCAGCCAGTTGGACATGTACACAGAACACAGCCTACACTGCACTCTCTGGTAATACTGTAGCATGTGCTGGATGCCACTACCATTGCCAGAATTGCAGCTGCTGCTTTTAGTGAGGAACCCTGCAAACCTGGTTCCAAAATTACATGATAAGAGCTCATAAACAATAGGAATTGAAAAAGAGTGAAAGGAGCATCACAACGCTTTCTATACCTCATCTAACAAAAATTCTGCATGGTGAAAAAGTGAAGAGCAAACTGGGCAAATCTATCTAACAAACTGATAGGCAGAAATGGTGGAGTGTCTGTGTGAATTCAGAAGTCCTTTTTAGTCAGGCATTTTCTTTTTGCCAGACTGTGGATCACAAAATATATATATTATTATATTGCTGGGAGTATCTCCTTTAAACAAGAGGATCTGGTTATCTTAGAAACTTCACATCTCTTGAAACTTTTAAGACTTTCACATTTTAAATCAGAAAGTATAGATTCTAAGAGTCAGGATCTTGATCAATATGATTCACATCTTTCTCCATTATCCGTTAAATTTTCCACCTAGCCTTTATTGGAAGGCCGAATAGTATTTTCATACCAGATTTCTTTGTTGACCCATGTAATTGCCTGTAGTCTTTTATGTTACATGAAAATCCATCTTCTGAGCTGTGTGATGACAGAAAGACATCTTTGTTTCTCATTATTTCAAAAAACCTTCACCAGAAGGAAATCACTAGCAGGTATTCTGCAGATTACTGATTTACTCAGCCAAAACAGAAAGGAGAAACACCAACTTTAAACTGCCTCATTTCCCTTAAAACAGCTTTGTTATCAGCTCTGAAATGGACGTGTCTGCACTCATAGTAAAGTTTGATAAAATACAGTCTTATTGACCTGAACAAAGCTTTTGCTGTTTTTTCTGTTCATCATTCATAGTGATATCTGTTGAGGGCATAAGGCTTTTTATATTTTTAAATGAAAACTCTTTCTGCAGATAACCTATCAGCACTTCAGCTATCTACATGACTTGTCTATATAGTCACGTTATTTTAATATATTCAAGCTATTTGCATATTGACTTATTTGTTATGAAAGACAGGATCTTTAATCATTTGCTCTGAACAAACCCTTCTGCTCTTTGCATGTGGAAAAACATCCAAGAAGAGCATTCCTAGGGACAGGCAATAGTATGAATTCACTGCATTGTGCTCCTTGAAAAAAGTATCGTGCATCAATTTTGCCTATTAATTTTCTGAGAATTCACTAAATACCAGGAGAGCTGTTATATTTAGTTGCTTATCTGCTTTTGTCTGCAGTGCAGGACTTGCAAAGATGTCTTTCATTCCGAGACATAACACATTAAATAGCACCTGATCTGAAAATGTTTGAAGGCCTAGAGCCTCTTGCATAGAATAAATGGCTTACCTAAAAGCATTACGCTTTTACATCGTTCTTCATTTTATGTTGCTCTACTTCGTACATAAATTAAGGCACAAGAAAAGCTAAAGGTCTGTCTTCACACTGACAGAGGGAAGAAAACTCAAAGCTTAAAAAGAAAATCCTCTGACATTCTTACTCAAAATCACCCCAGTACATCCGAATACTGCATTGAATAGAAGATGGCAGAAGGTATCCTTCAAAGACATAGATGGAAAACAGAAAAAATTTAAGCTGGAATGTCATGCTGAAAAATAGCATAGAGTACAACTGCAGTATCTCATTGAATATTCACTTTCATTCTGTGAGTTTTAAATAAGGCCTTTAACCCAAGATTCCTCTGAGATTAAATCTCCTTTAGTGTATATTCACTGAATCTCTTAAGTTACTATTCCCTACCATTTTAGGAAACAAATGGATTGCTAAAATAAAATTTTGAGTCTAGTAAATTAAAGGAGAATGATATTGAAACCAAGTACCACCATGGGCTGTACTGAATACCTCTGTGGTCTAGCAATGACAAAGCACTGGACAACAACAGTCTACTTACATGTTATGTGAATACCTGGACAATGGGAAAAAGTGTCGTTTAAATGTCTACCCAGTGCAGTCATTTTCAAGTTGCAAAGGCTTTGAGTTACCCATATCTGGAAATAATCCCCAACAACATATACTATTGTTGTGGTTTAGCCCCAGCAGGCAGCTAAGTGCCACACAGCCACTTGCTCACTCTCCCCAGGTGGGATGGGGGAGAGAACTGGAAAGGTAAAAAGGCAAGAACTCATGGGTTGAGATAAAGACAGTTCACTAGGTAAAGCAAAAGCCACTTGTGCAAGCAAAGCAAAAGAAGGAATTCATTCACTGCTTCCCATGGGCAGGCAGGTGTTCAGCCACTGCCAGGAAAGCAGGGCTCATCACACGTAACGGTTTCTTGGGAAGACAAACGCCATCACTCCCAACGTCCCCCCCTTCCTCCTTCTTTCCCCCAGCTTTTATGGCTGAGCATGATGCCTTGTGGTACAGAATATCTCTTTGGTCAGTCTGGGTCACCTGCCCTGGCTGCGTCCCCTCCCAGCTCCTTGTGCACCCCCAGCCTCCTCGCTGGCAGGGCAGCACAAGAAGCAAAAATGTCCTTGGCTCTGTGTAAACACTGCTCTGCAACAACCAAAAACATCACCACTATTTTCATCAGAAATCCAAAACACAGCATTGTGTGAGCCTCTGCAAAGAAAATTAACTCTGTCCTAGCCAAAACCATGACAACTATTAACACCAAATTAATAATTAATTAGTAGCTGGATCCTCATACTATATACGATATCTAATGCTGTACTATGGAGTTGTCACTTGCAAATTGTAGCTACCATTCCTGTTCTCCTAAAGCACACTGTAGTAAGGGGCCTTTTCCCTGCATACCTGCAGTTTTCTCCATTTTCGTAGTGATCCTTATCTCCATTTTATTTACAGGCATATTTATGTCTTAAAGTTGTGCCAGTTTAACAATGGAAGAGGAGAATATGCAGCAAGGACATAATGCATTGGAAGCCATAGAATGGTCTTCTGACTGACTTGCTGAAGTTGGTTGGACCCTTTTCTGGACCTTCATAGCAAAACATGCAGAAACACAGGGGTAAGGTCAAGTAGCCTTCCCTAAGATATAGCTCTAATGTCTTATTGTTAACGAAATGAGGACATACTTCCTTGCCAGTCTATTATTTGTTCTTTCCTTTGATAGAACTGGAACTACTGACAATGCAAATAAGAAATTTTCACTCTGTGCTGGTGACAGAGAGGAGAGCATTAAAAATGTTTGAGAGCTTAACTCATAAGATTTCAATATCTTCTTGACTGAGGGCAAACAGACTTGAGAGGAGAGGAGAAGAGAGGAGAGGAGAGGAGANAGGAAAGGAAAGGAAAGGAAAGGAAAGGAAAGGAAAGGAAAGGAAAGGAAAGGAAAGGAAAGGAAAGGAAAGGAAAGGAAAGGAAAGGAAAGGAAAGGAAAGGAAAGGAAAGGAAAGGAAAGGAAAGGAAAGGAAAGGAAAGGAAAGGAAAGGAAAGGAAAGGAAATTAGGAAAATTTATGTGCTTTGGAGGAACTGTAGAAAAGAAAAATTATTTTTTCCAGATGCTCTTTATAAAGATGCTGCTTATACAATTTGGGACAAAATAATACTGCAAAAATCTTATGTACAGAACAGTCTTGTAATTCCAGGATGTGTAATCTCTCCAATTAAATGGCTTTGGGAATCATAAATAAGTTGAAAAGCTGAGACTAGCAAAACATTTCTAAAAATTACAGTTATATTGCCAACATCCACAACCTGGGAGAAAGAAGGTAATTTAATGATCCTCTTTCTCTTTTAATATCATTGTTTGCAGTAGTGGATGGGATTAAGGTGGGGTTTGTTTTTCGAATCAGCTTCTTTTTATTTTTTTTCCAAATTTGTGACATCTGTGTCCTTGGCCCACTCATAATGAAAACCATGAACATTTCCCTCTCCAGCATGTTTATTCTTCATTGATTTGTGGAACCAGAATGTACACCTCAAGGCATGTTTCTCGTAATGAAACTACTAGCATGGTGTTTGGGGAAGCAGGCTTTTTTTTTTTTTTTTCTTCTTGGAGATCAGATCTAATTTCTTCCAGATGTTTGTTGCACTAATGGAGAAAAGGAAAAGTTCTGTTAAATAAATAAATAAATAAATAAAACCAATCTAAATTTTATGTGTCATTGCTTTAAAACAATTTCAACAATTGCTATGTTCTTTATGAAGGCTGTAAATTCCATTTTAGCACTTTTATAATCTCTTCAGCCACAGGCAAAGTGTATGCAGAATGTAATGAAATTATAGCGTGAAACGATCTGACAGGACTGCAAAGACACCTTGGCCACTCTACTGCGTCTTTTCTATAATTTCAATCCCCCATCCTCTACCTCAACAAGTAAACTGTATAGAATAAATGAGAATGTGTGTTCCCAACACTGGCTAATATTTTCAGGAAAGAGTAACAAAGAGTTACAAAACAAAAAGTTTCCAAGGGAGGACATAAAGGTTACCTTCAGTAAGACTAAGATGTACACATAATTCTAATGTTATTTTGTAATATGAAGGAAATTACATTTGTATATACAGTCCTGCAGTAAAACATTGAAGATAAATTTGGTAAGGACAGACTAAATTTGTAGTAACCATGATATACTGTGATTAATGAGATCTTGATTCTCTGAGATAGTGTCAAAACTGTACTGTTGATTTGAATGATGCTACTCATAACTGACAGGACAGAATATGAAAAGATAAGAATGACACATCCATCCGTACTTGATCTTTATGCTGCATTGAATTGCATCAGTGTCTATGAATATTTACAACTCTAGACTTGTTTTATTGTATTATTTTTGTGTAAAAGACTTGAACAATTCCAGTAGACTGCCCATACGCAGTGCTTTCACATTTTCTAAAAGTTCCCAAGTTTGGCCAAGACTACAACTAAATATCCATCAATCTATTTAATTAGGAAGCAAAGAAATCACATCTGTAGTATGCAATGATAAGTATCTTTATAGGCATTCTTTTAAGAATTAGAATAATGATGAGAGGAATATCCACACATTAAAGCTTAGGGGACCTCAGGGTAAGTGAAATACATTAAGCAGGCACTTATGGCAATTATGTTGAAAATAAACTTTTGTTATAAGTCAGTAGTGAACTATCATTCTCTTGGACCAGCCTTCATGATAACTAGAATGATTGCGATAGAATTTACTGCACAAATCAAAATGTTAAGCACAGCAGATCTACAATTAACCCACAGTGATAAACTGAAGTTTGTATCAGTCAATAGTTTGATGATGTCAGGAATATTTCAAATATCCACATTTCACAGAACAAATGACAGTTTATTTACTATTTAACTAACTTACTGATTAGACATGCTTAATTACAAGCAATTTTACTTAACTCTGCAAGAAAAACAGTAAGTAGGACCATAAGACATCAACATGTGCTTTAGCAGAATCAGTAGCTAATGCCTTGCAACACAAAATGAATATACATGTAGATGCTGAACATGCAAAGGTGAGTTTACAGTCAAAACTATAGAAATGTCTACTTCCACATTTTTTCGGAGGTTGAGTTTTCACTTCAGAAGCAGGTGACAATTTGCTCTATTCTGTAATGCAAGTTACCCCGCGCAGAGGAGGAGATACAAAGACACAAGCAAGACCTCCCTGGGCACATGTTAAAACTCTTTCCAATAAGCCCACCTCTCATCATCTGGAACAGGAAGCCAAAGTGGGTGGATGTGAACCATGTATATCATACACTTACTTACTGTAGTCTTTCCAGATGGACTAGACCTGACAGGCTCAGGTCAGCTTTTCACTCC
This sequence comes from Chauna torquata, assembly GCA_013399475.1. Taxonomy (NCBI): domain Eukaryota; kingdom Metazoa; phylum Chordata; class Aves; order Anseriformes; family Anhimidae; genus Chauna; species Chauna torquata. The sequence goes on along the minus strand of VXAL01010218.1, from coordinate 30,531 downwards.
ATCTGTGGATGAAACCTTTTTTGAGATGACACTGTTTTAATGGAACAGCTACTAGTGGTGGGTACTGGTCATCCTGGGGAGAAAAGGAAGACAAAATCTATGCCAGGACTACCAACTTTCCAACTTGTGCCCTGAGGTAAGGAACTCAGTTTCGTACTGGAATGCTAAAAATCATCATTTATGAGACATCCAATGCCCATCTGAAGCACATGAATGTATTTATCTAGGAGTTACAGTATGGGACCCACAGTTCTGTAATCTAAGCAATGATATTTGAAAACTGGCTTTCCCTGTCTGAATCTTCAACTTCAATTGAAAGTTTGACATTTTTGTGTGATTCATGTCATTCTGTAAAGTGCAGTATCATTTCATCTGTGAAGGTGCTCAGAAATTCATCTAAAGATAACCTGAGTACCAACCTATGTTGGCAGTGTTTTTGAATACCTGATGAAATGGGTGTTCATTTTCAGTGAAAGAAAGAGCTTAGTGGATTTCTTTAAAATCAAAACCTGCTTTTGATTGGGATAGCAGCACGAAGTAAGTTACCAAACAATAAAGACAGAGACTTTTAATGAACATATTCAGCCTTCTGCAAAATTTCTGCCTAATAATAATAAAAAAAAGAGTGAACTAAAATCCAGAGTTTATTAAATGACTTGATATTCCAAACTTCATATTAAATGTCAACTTTTTTTCTCAAAAAAAAAAAAAAATAATTAAAATGTGCAATGGAAGGGTGGTTCTTAATGTTATTTTGCTATTGCAGAACTGGCCAAAAGCCAAATTTGAATGGATTTGCTTTATATGTAAAACCTATCATGCAGTTCTAATTAAAATCTGCTGAAGCTTTCAGCTTCATTTAAAAGAATTAATCTTCTGACTACTCTCCATTCTCTTTTTAAAGAGAAACTATCATTCTTTCTTAAATTAAATAAGATGGACTAAGTTTTAAAATATCAGGAAATACAACCCAAAATTTGATTTCTCATAGACAAAAATCTATGAAATTTTGACAGGATTTTTCAGTGACAGAAGCTTAGCCTTCTGTAAATATTCAATATAAGAATGTGGAAAAAATAAAATATGTTTCAAAAAAATCACTATTTAATTATTGCTTCTCATTGACAGAATATATTTGCTTTTACATATGAGTACATCTCACTAGTATGGATACTGACTAATTTGACCACACATGTAAAAATACTTAAGTCTGTTTCTGTCTTCTGCTTTATTAATTAAAAAAAGTATTGTGAGTCACATTGTTAAAGTGATTAACTGTAGGTAGCTTTTATAAGAACTTTGCTGATCTTATTCTACTAGACAATAATTGGCAAGATAGCAGATATTTAGAGTTGTTTAGACCATTTTTTAGTAAGTCTTCTATTCTGTCTTCTATATATTGTATATAGATAACATATCTACTATTGTATATAATTCATATTAAGATAATAAATGGTTAATAATAATGCAGTAATGTAATGAATTATAAAATAAATGAACAAAATAATGGTATAAAAGTTACAACAATGAAGATAGATATAGATTAGATACAGATAATACAGATAATATGGAAACAGTGTTTTTCTGGGTGCTATATGGAAATGGTAAGTGAACTGGTCAGACAATATAGACTGAACTATTGTCAGCAGTGATGGTGATGCCCAGTTCTACCTCATTTGCCTCTGAAGACCAGTGTCTGGCCCATGGTTGACTCACTGATGAATAGCACCCAGATCAGAGTCCCAGCCACACATTGGGGGCAAGGGAAACCTTCTGAATTGTTCACAGATAGGGTTAATTCCCTTTGGTAACCAAGCACATAGTTTATTGGATATCTTTAGATTTACCACATAGAAAGAATCCCCAAAACTACTTTCTTTCACTTCTGGTTGACTAGGACATCCTGACCCATCCTGACCTCAAGTATTGGGGATGGATTGGTCTCATATATTCAAGCTGGAAAGTCACAATTGGGCTATATCAATGCAAAAAGCTGTATGTGATGACTAAGAACTTAAAAACTCGGAAATATTGCTGCATGCTATAGTTGATCTTCTCAGCAGCATTGTCACCAGGAATACAAATTACAGGATACAAAATATTCACCATATTGACTTTCTAGGGGATTGCAAATGAAATCTAAGAGATAAGGACTTTTCTGCAAGGCATTTCATGTCCCAAAAGAGCTGCTCCAGTGCCTGAGAAAGTAAAGAGATTGTAAGGTATCTAAGGAATGAGCTAAAGCAGTCATAGCGTTGGTAGTGACAAAAGAGGTTATACCAGTCTGAGTCTTTATGGAACTCCTCCTTGAAGCTGATCTTGTTTAAATGTGTATTAATGAAGCGCTTAGGTTTTAATGGTGTTAAGCAGCAGTGGGCTGTGAAGTTTGCTGATGATATAAGACTGAGAGTTCTCACTAATAAAAGAAAATTTCAGGATATCATGCGGAAAGAACTGGGTGATCTTGAAGAATGGAGAAACAGGGCATGGAATAAATATGAAAACTGATAATAAGCCCTTCTGCTATATGTTAAGAATTGGAAATGACTAAAAGAGTCATGACTGTTGAAGTATTAATACTGTATAACACTAAAATATGTAAATACAATCTCTGAACACATCAAGGAGGTCTTTCCAGCAGATATGAAGCAAATGTGTGATCACTTCTTCTCCTCCCTCCCAACATTTTGCTCTGGTCTTCTCTATTTGAGAAAGATGAATTCAAGCTGAAGCTAGTGCCAAGAGGGCTATATGAAGAGCCTATCATTCAATGGGAGAAAAGAGGTTACATTTTTTAGAATAGCAAAACAAGGGCTGCAAGGAAATATGTCTAATATCTATAAATAAATCCTGACATTAAACGCTAGAGAGGTAAAAAAGTCTTTTCAGAGATAATGTTGACACAGAAATATATATATATATATATCAATTGATTATGCACATTTGTATATGAGGCTGCTCTGAAGAATGCTCCTTAAGGCAGGAAGGTTTTAAATAATTTTCATAAACAAGCAGTAGAAACAGAAATCCCATCACTTCTAAAGTGATAATGAGAAGTTTGTAAAGGAGATTTCCACTTTCGAGAACTTGTCATATCAAGAGATCGGACTCAAGGACCTGGGAAGTGCCTTCCCACTCCACTGTGTTTGTACAATATCTAAACTACTGCCTTAAACGCTAGGGTTAAAGTCATAATGATCAGATATATTCTTCTAGCAAAAAGGAACTGTGCAATCAGAGTAAAGGTCGTCTTTCTCAGAGTAAGTAATTCCTTGGCATAAGCAGTCAATGGTATAATGAATTTCCCCAAGAACTACAACCTGAATCAATTCTTCTAACTACTTAGCCACTGGGTATTCTGGAGGAGATTCTGTCCCATCTGCCAGAAGAAATAAAAAAATAATTACAAAAAAAGAGAGAGAGAGAGAGAGAGAGAGAGAGAGAGAGAGAGAGAGAGCTAGAACAGGGTATCTCTTCTGTGGAAAGGAAAGACATTTTCCTTCCAATCCTAGTTCTAAGCCTAGTATCCTTCTATCAGTTTGGCTCACTCTGTGCTCCTCTGCAGGACTGTGCCCCTATTCAGTAACACAACCTGCATGACAATATATGCCCAGACTTATTACTAGAGCATGTCAGCTGATTCCCTCCAAGAAGAGATATAGCACAGCCAACAGGATAGTTCCCTCCAAGCTTTGTTCTGGTTAAGCAGTATAGAGCCTGGAGCACCTCAAGTTTCTGTTTACCTCTAACACAATTGGTTGGGCGTTTTGAAATGAAAGGTGCCCACATGCTCTCGTTTTCTGTACAGAAACACACCTTCAGCAAAATGAAAACAACAAAACAAAACAAAAAGTAAACTCCACTATTTTGAAGGACTGTTTTCTCATTGTGTCGGACATTTTGAATCAAAATAAACAAACAAACAAAAAAAGGCAGCAAACTGTTTTACCTTAGGGTTACCAGCTGGATTCCAGGGGAAAAGATACTCCTGTACAGTCTATACAGCTATACAATATAGACAATACACTCCCAAAAGTCTTAGTCCTGAACTATGAAGTCAAAAGTCAGACCATGGCTCTAGGAGATAGTGTTTCACCTTATAACAGTCAACAGAAATAGAATTTCTGCAATGCTATTTATTTGCAACAGAAGCAACTTTTCTTTGCTCAAAAACTTTGGATCAAACTGGCTCTGTTTACAAATAAAAGTTGGCTTTTTCCCTCTAGGTAATGATTTTTCATCTTCTCTATTAAAACTGAAACTCCATGTTACTAGCTGGGCTGTGACCTATAGGATTCTGAAAGAAAAATTCCTTCTACATTTACATCTAGAGTCCCAAAGGAATTTTGCCTTTTAATACAGGGAGGGTTATGTTCTGAAAATCTCTGTCCATTTTACTACAGCAATTGGAGGTGTGGGTGTTCAGAGGCTTTGGCAAATCAAGCAGCTTTGTTGATGATGATGAGTCAGAAGGGAACCCGTACCACACTCCCACATCTGCATCAGCTCCTTGCTTCTAACAGCAGGATGTAGAACACATTTATTTTTTGTCACTGAATTCAAATGTGACTGAATACAGAGCATATCTGCTGAATAAGAAGGTGCATTTTTACATAATACCTTTTCAGAACTGAATAAAGGTCAAAATCTGTTTGACTTACATTGCATGAAATTAATTCAAAGGACATTTAGGACAGAATTCAGCCCTAAGCTGCTGTAGGACTACAATTACAGATAGCTTTTTCAGAAACAAAAAGAACGCACTACAATATCCTTATAAAACTGTTTCAAACTGCACCCAAATGTAGTTAATGTCAGATATTAAATGGTTATTGGAGAGGAATCACAAAATCATAATGCCGTCTGTCCTGGTTTCTGCTGAGATACAGTTAATTGTTTTCATAGTAGCTGGTATGGTGCTGTGTTTTGGGTGTAGGATGAGAATAATCTTAGTAACACACTGATGTTTTGCAGAGCAGTGCTCACACAGAGCCAAGGACTTTTCAACTTCTCATACTGCCCTGCCAGAGAGGGGGCTGGAGGTGCACAAGAAGCTGAGAGGGGATAGAACCAGGACAGGTGACCCAGACTGGCCGACGGGATATTCCATGCCATGTGGTGTCATGCTGAACAATAAAAATGGGGAGAGGTGGTCAGGGTGGGGGGCTGCTGCTGTTTGGGGACTGGCTGGAAATCAGTCAGCTGGTGGTGAGCAATTGCATTGTCCATCACTTGCTTTGTTTGTTCTTTTTGGTGTTGGTTTTTTTTTTTT
>VXAL01010218.1:2938-24950 GCA_013399475.1 Chauna torquata | reverse complement strand
TGGAGAGGAGCCCACGCAGGAGCAGGTGATCCGGTGGGAGCTGCCACCTGTGGGGGACCCGTGCTGGAGCAGTTTGCTCCTGAAGGATGGACCCTGTGGTACGGACCCATATTGGAGCAGCTCTTGAAGAGCTGCAGCCGGTGGGAAGCCCAAGCAGGACCCGTTCAGGAAGGATGGCGTCCAGTGGGAGGGACCCCACACTGGAGCAGGGGCAGAGAGTGACCACGAAGGAGCAGCAGAGACGAAGCGATATGGGCTGACCGCAGCCCCCATTCCCCGTTCCCCTGCTCGGGGGGAGGAGGTAGAAGAGGGTGGATGGGGGGAAGGTGTTTTTAGTTTGCTTTTAGTTTCTCACTGCTCTAGTCTGATAGTTATAGTAATAAATTATATTAATCTCCCTATGTTGAATCTGTTTTGCCCGTGATAGTAATTAGTGAGCAACCTTCTTGTCCTTATTTCAACCCTTAAGCCCTTGTCCATCCTATTTTCTCCCCCTGTTCCTTTGAGGAGGGGGAGTGAGCGAGCAGCTGTGGTGGAGTTCGTCTATTTAGCTGGGTAAAACCACCACACCCCTAACTTGAAGCAGGATTAAAAACTACATATACAACTGGTTATCTTTCATGGACTGCTCTGAATTAGAGCTTCATGAATACAGTCAATGAGGCATTGTGTACAAATCATACTGAAGAGATTTGATGGTCAACAAATATCTAGTGTAAAATTCAGGATTTCCACATTTGAACTGTTTGGTTTCAGCCAGAATGGACCATTCCATAACCTGCTGGTTAGAGGACTGCAACACCCCTCATTTCCTGACAACTGTCTCTGCTCCCAGCACACACACATGAACACTTAACACTGTGGTGGCTTGAATCCAGGCTCTGAATGATGTATAACAGAAGGAGCAATTAAATTCCTTTAAAACCATTAAAGTCACATTTTCATTGTTAGTTTGCAGCACAATGCCCCTATGACCAATAATTCTGACTGCTGTGAACACATAGCAGTAATATAGTGAGAATGGTTCAAAATTCATTTATTGGCTATTTCAATTAGTCAGTGCAATGCTAGAATTAACAGATGTTTCATACTGTAGTACAGTATTACAGAACAACAGTATAACACAGCTACATTGATTTTATCTTCACTACCTTTTCCGTGTAGCACCAGACTACATGCAGAATACAAGACCAAATGCAGCTATGAGTCTTTAGAGTTAGCAGCTGGACAAGGCAGAAATTATTAATAAACTCTTGCCTGTAGGAGACCACCACATTGAAAAAAAAAAAAAAATCCATTATTATAAAATTTTTGGATGGTTTCCCAGATACCAAGTTGATAAACACTTCAGAATTTTCCAGCCAAAAGCAAACAGGTGTCAAAGGAAAGTGGTGACTTATTACGGCACTTATACCATATTTTACAGCACTGCATCATCACAGTGATGGCTTAACCCAAAAACATGGTATTATTCAATGTCTGCCTTTGTATATAAATTCATCAATTCCAAGGTCAGGAGCAACCTCTGCAAACATGGAGTCTGACCTCCTCTTGAACACAAGCTGTAGGATGCCCTGGATGTTGTCTGACCTAGAGTGTGCGTTCAGTAATCTCCGCTGTAGAGTACTCTGTACTAAGCTTTGCAAGTTTTTCCTGCTTCTAAAATATCCATAGCTTTCTTCTGATCTGAGTTTGTCCAGTTTTAACATTTTGCCCTCAAATCTTGCCAATAATTTTGTCTTAGTTTCAAGCTTTTGCTCTTCATGTAAGTGTCTTTAAATTGTGAAGACACCACCTCTTAATCTTGATAAACAATTAATTACTTGATATATTTAACTAGATTAAACTAGATTAAGCTACTAGAGTTACTCACTGCAAGGATTTATTTCCCAATCCTTAAGGGATTATCATGCAACCTCTCTAAACTATACACATGCCTATAGCACCAGATCTGAGCTTGCTGCTCTAAGCAGCAATATTCAAAGGTGACATAACTTCCTTATTTCTTCACAAATACTCCTAGCACTAACATCACAGTTCGCGCCTGAGCTTTAAAGTCAAGGCTCCTCAGAACAGAAATGTTTTCCTCCATCATTGGAAGTAACATCTTTTCATGCTCGGCCTATGGCTTTATGCTTGGCCATGCGTAAATTCAGCTCTTTGTCTGCACCTGGCTTGCCAGACAGTCTTGATCACTTTTCATCAAAGACTTCCCTTTTTATTTTTCACTACCCTCACAACATTTTTCGTCTGCAAACTTTATCAGTATCATTGAACATTTTCTTCCAAGCATTGAAAAAGAATATTAAATGTAATAGAGTCAGATGGTGATCCCCGTGGACCTCATAGACAAAAATCTGAAGAATGATTATTCTTCATTTACAGTAATATTTTAGGACCTTTCAGTTGGCCAGGTTTTAATCAATTCAGTATGTGCCATATTGATTTTATTTCTTAATCAACATGTCATGTGCTACCAAATGAAATGCCTTATAGAAGCCTAAGTGCATTCCATCAATTTTATTACCATTATAAACAAAACAGGATTGCTGTATCGCCTGTTTCATTTTTCTGCCTGAGACCATTATGAGGCTGACAAATCTATAATTACACTTGTTTTTTTTGTTTATATTGTTACAGAAATGGATCTCCTCTTGACTTCCAGAATTCCCGAAGTGTTTCAAGTGTTGAATCAGTGTTGAAAGTCAGCCCTAGCAATTCAAGGAGATCATCAGCCAGCTCTGTTAAATGTCTCGGATGCAAATTACCTGAACTTGCTTATTTTTGCATGTTTGTTTTTATTAGCCTTTTAACATCTACCTACAGTTTTTGAACTGAAAGATTTTTATCCTTATCCAATACATTTAAGGCTAGGAACAGCAATGCTGCTATGAGTTGCACAACAGTGCAACCTCATTTTTATCACAAGATACCCTTTCTCCCAACCATCAGTGTGCTCTGATATGCACATATCATCTGTCTTTTTCCTAAAGTAGCAGCAATGGCATTTTATTTAATAAACATTCTGCTTCTATTATTAAAATTTTCCTATTTCCATCTAGCTTTAGACTAGTACTAGACCAGAAATCTCTAGTCATAATCTACATGAAAATATAATTCTTCTTGTATTGACATTTTCCAGCCTCTTTTTGTCCTTTCACTTCTCCCATTATTCTTCTGTATCACATAGGATTTTTTTGCAATATATAGTATGAACTGAACAAACTAATATTTTTTAAAAACACCTTTTAAAGACAGTGATGAGTGAGGCGTGCTTCCAGTTCAGTTTAGTCTAATCTGAAACTCATCAGAAAATCCTGTATTGGCTGAGATAGAAGTTAGGTGTTCCCACTAAAATAACCATATAATATCTGATGTATATCTGCATCAAAGGTGGATACCACTTTTGCATAAGCCATCAATATGCAAAAGATCCATTTTACTTTAAAATGTGAGGAAGTATATATATTAATACAATACTTAAAACAATTTTCACTCTTAAAACACTTGGATGAAAAGTTTAATTTTTCCTTCCAACAATTATTTTTATATGGAAATTAAAAAAAAAAAGTTAAAAAGTAAAAATCCAGTCAAAAACATTCAATAGTTCTGAAAAAAATATTATCTTTGTAACCTGAAAGTAATATTCAGAAAGTTGTGGCTGTTTGCCACAACTAAAATACATGTACATACACTCACACAAGGAGGATCAATTGTACTTTTGCTGAGAAAATTTAATCTTGAATATAGACTTTGCAACAGACTTGAAGACTGATTCTCATGGCTTGTTGCTCAAAACAGCTCTCTGAAGGAATGGAAGGATTTGTTAACAGAGAACTTGCTACAGAATCAAGACCATCATTTGCAATCTTAAACCTTTATTAACAGTTCATCCTCATCACTGCAGTCATTTTCTTCATATTGTCTTTGTAAAGACAGTACAGTTCTTCATACAATCCTTTGTCAGTTCTGTTTGTCAAAGACCTTGAGACTTCTGAGAGAAGTTTCATCAAGCACAGAGCTTTAAAAAAATACGTGATTACTTAGAGATTGTAAGGTAATACAACCTGTTCAATATTAATATTTATTTTGCACAGTTTGTAGTCTTTTTGTCTCCTTCTGCTCTCTAAATACCCACTGTGAACCACACAGGAAACTGGATATTGTCTACACTGTACTCTGGCTATCAGCCAGATCTGTATTCATTTTCTGCAAAGTACAAATTTTGCTCCATAACCCAACACTACAAGATGAGGAATCTTGGAGGTGAGAGTGATGAGAAAGCCGAGTAGTGGCCTAGTTGTTGCACCACTTACCTTGTCCATCAGGAAAGGCAACTTTACTTTCGCTGCTGCTCAAACATACAGTACCTCTCTCTCCATCTCTGTAATACTGTTCATTGTATTTGATTTATAATAAGAAACAATGTTTATCTTTCAAGTCACTTAGGAACAGAAGTGGCGGGGCACAGCTGAATGAAAAAAGAAATATCACAAGTTTCCCTTCAACTGATGAAACAAGCATATGAAATAGCAGCCATAGCTCTGTATTTTGCTCATGGGACCCTAACCCTGTAGTGAAGGGCAAAGTAACCCTGACTAACTTGGGAAAGGCAACAATCTCTTAGCTGTGGTCTTAAAACCCCAGAGCTGATATTCTTCGTTTCTCATGTGTTTGTTGGTACAAAAAAGAGTAGAAGATTTCAGCTTGATATATCCTCACCGTGACCACGCCAAATACCCAGTCATGGCCAAAGTATTGTGAAACTGTTGATAAATTGTAGAAATACTTTTTTTTTTTTCTTTTTATGAAGTTCTGTGTATTTTCATCCTGGGATGTGTAATGCAGTCAAATCTGCACTAGAGCAGCTGAGGTCTGAGCCTGTGGCCCATCCTACCACCACTGATATAAGACCGTAGCTCCATGCAGATTCATGCAGCTGCAGACAGCAACACTGAAATGCAACAAAACTTCCCCCATGCCTACCCCAAGCAGTTGCTGTAGGACCAGATGACTGTTGTTTTTGACATGACTGTAAGTAAAGTCTTCCCCACACCCACCACCAGTATCTTTCCCCAAGCCTCCTAGCAAAGAATGTCTCTGGGACAAGATACTTGCCAGGCAGCATTGTTCCCACTCCTCCAAACTACATGAGTGCAACCACACTCACCCCCCAACTCCAGGAGAGTGGAAAGTGATTTGCCTGTTTTTATTTGTTTGTTTGTTTGTTTGTTTTGCAGAACTGTAGAAAACACTCCTCCTCCTCCTTGCCAGTGTTCACATGCCCTTGCAAGTCCGTTAGTGCTCCAGAAAAGAAATGGCAGGGGGGGGGATTAGTATAACTGAGTTGTACACAAATCCTGCCTTTTCCTGTCCCAGTCTTATTCATAAAGCAAAAAGGATAGTGCTGTTGTTGCTGTCAGGGCTGGGATGCAATGCATCTACATATGGGAGTAAGGCAGTCCCATTATACTTCTTTTTTTCTTCACAGGCTGACAAATCCTCTGTTGCAAAACATGAACAAATAACCCCTGCAAATATGTAAGTAATCTTTACTGATGAATCAGTAACAGTGAATGCAGCTCGAGTAATGCAGATGCTATTAGTGCTTCCATATGATGAATGTAACAGTGCAAAGGAAAAAATAGAAAAGTGAACGCTGGGTTTCTGCAAAAGTTCAATAGGAAATAAAGGCTCCACAAATTTTAACCAAACCTCTATTAGATAGTGATGTTTTAGAACAGCATCTAAAAAGAAACTAAAGGCATATTTCAAATTTCTAGCTTACAATCCCCTAGTTTTTATAAAAGCAGAGAGAATTATGTTTTAAATCTGATATAACAATGAATAACAAAATTCTCTTCAGGTCCCTTTATTAAAAATATGTTTAATAAGTATACATTGTCACACCGATATACATGCATGGTTATTGATTTGTATAGTCATACATAAAACTTCTTTAATCTAATGGAGGAAACAGAAAAGCTTAAAACTGCAGAAAGCACAAAACAATTTATCTCAAATTAGAATGTGAGTTGACACTGGCAGCTACCTTTGAAACTATTACTCTTGGTGAAGTAGTTTTCTTGTTTGTTTTCTTTAAACAGGGACTGTAGATAAAAGCACTAAATCATCATGTGGAGTTTGGTTGCAGTCTGCTACTGTTAAATTTTTATAAGTGTTTTTATTTGTTGTAACTCATTCAGAACTCTTTAAAACTTGTGTCTTTCAAACATATATTATTTTTGCTTGCTTTTTGCCCCCAGGGTGTTTTCATTATGTAATTCTGAACACAAATAGTTTATCAATGTTTGTGACAAAAAGTTGTCTCTTCCTTTACAGTATCTTTCCCACTTTGAAACAAATCCAAAACAGGAAGAGAATACCACTACTTCTGGAGACAAAAATGAGTTGTGCTAAAATTCCAAATTAGCACGGAAATATCCTAAGTAAACAATAGTCTAACTCTCTTCTCTGAAGTAGCTGGTTTTGACTGGGTACGGTTATTTGTACTTGAAAATTTCATATCAGGCAGGCAAAGTCCTTCAAAAAAGGTTACTTACAGTTGTATGCCAAAAGAAAATTTTCTGCAGGAATACATTTTAAGTGATTTTTCTGAGAGGTACTACTTTAAGGAGATGAAGTGTGGGTCTAGCATGAATTATTTGTACACAAATTATTTTGTGGCTCCTACTACCTTCTATAAGTACTCATTCTGATACCCTTATTCATCATGAGTATCACCTTAACACATAGTAGTCAATTTAAGTTGGAAACTGTCAAATATGACCCTAGTTACTTGTCATCCCTCTACCTTACTAATAATACTATTAATGATTAGCACTATGCCTCTCCCTCATTAACTGCTATCCTGCAAAGTCTGATGGACAAATTAAATGGGAGAGCAGGTGATCAAAATTTCTCTTAATTCTTCCACAAGACCCATAAGTCCCCAGCTAGCTAATCACATTATTTTTAAATGGAAAGGTAGAAAGTTGAGATTTGCTTACTGGAAGTGTTTTAAAGGAAGTTTTCAGGGAAGTGAGAGGAAGAAATACCCCTTCACCCACCTCAGGACTGAAAACTAAAAATAATGAGCTTCAAAGACCATAATGGAAGTAAGCAGTAATTTCTCCTTTTGTGTCCTTTCATTCTTCCATCTGCCTCCAACATCCTGTTTTGTGAGTCCACAAGTACCTAACAATTCACACAGCCACCTCATTCACCATCTGACTCTATCCCTAGCATTTCAGCCTTGCAGTTCAGCTTCTCACTCCTCACTTACGTTTTATTCTGACTCATCTATTAGAAATCTTACTCTGTGAATGTACCTGTTTCAGAATGGAGACCAAAAAAAAAAAAAAAAAACCCACCTTCATGTCTGTCCTATCAAAAATCAGTTATCCCGCTAAAAATCTGAATCTCTCCTGGCTAACGGAGAATTAGAATACTTTCTCTTTAATATTCTGTTTCTTTCCACATTCTTAAATTTTTCTTTCCCTCCTACTTAACACTTAAAACTGTACTAAACTGTATTTTGTCTGGGAGCAAGGACATGTGCATTTGTAATGGAGTTTTACTACTATGGTGTATTTTTCATTACCCTTCCACCTTTGAGGATGGGTCTTTTTTACACTTCAAAACCACCTTAGGAGATAATGTGTCATAGACTTATAGATGCAACAAAAGGAGTGAAAGGAAGAATGGAGTTAAAAGTCTATAATAGATCAAAGAGATTTCAAGCAAGAGATTTCACAGTCCCATTAATTTAACATTTAAAACTGTGGCAGGAAGGTCATATCAAACAGTACTCCCTTCATAAAATCATTTTCAAAGGACAAGAAAGCATACAACCGAAATCCTTGAGCAGAGCAGGTGGTATTAAATCTTGTTTCAGACCAGAGCCACAAGATCTCGGTGGGGATGGCTGCCCCCAGCCCAAGGGTGTCTCCCAGCACCTTAGCTGAGCTTCCTAAGCTCCAGGCACAAGATTTGGGAAGTACCTACAGGTGCAAATACAGCACATGGCCAGTGAAACTACAGGGAAGATGCCAGCCACCATCAGACCTTCTTGTCTGTTGGAGCACTGTTCAGGGACCTCCCTGAACATCCCAGCTGATGCAGCTGGACTGAGTCCTTTCTCATCTTTCCTCCAGATATATGCCTCAAGCCACAGGACTCTTCTGGAGTAGGGAGAGTGACTTCTTTGGAGAAGTTTGAATGTTGTCCAAATTAAATACTCACCATCTCAAGGATTTGGGCACCTGCTGGGGAGCAGGAGTGTTGGGTTCCAGGCTGAATTTCTTGAATACTTCAGTGTTTACGTACAAATAGACAGTGGAAGAGTTTAATCATATTATAGTGTGGTGTTAAACCTGGAGCAGATTCAACAACAGGGATAATGAGCATGCTGACTACCACCACCAGCTGCAGACAGGTTACTGACTACTAATTAGAGTTCTCTAATGAGAACACTATAAGAAGACAAAAGAATTAAGATCCACGCTTGACACAGGCTCATATAACTGACTTGTTGGACAAAAGGGAGCTGACACATCCATCCTCTCTGCTGCTTATGTTTGTTGTATTATTTAAATTGAGTAATCATACTGTGCGAATGCTGCCAAATCAGGGTCCCCTTGTGACAAACATGGAAGAAGAGCATTTCTGTGAGTGGATCTTGTCTATTGGAAACAGATAGCTAGTCCAGTGCAGTCAAAACTAAATATTTTTAGCATGGCCAGAAGCCCAGCTCCAACATCAGACTACTTGACATAAAATAGCTAGGCAGGTTCTCTATAGGCAGCAGCTCTTGTGGGGCATTTGAGAATCATAATTTTCAGTTCTGGTATTTCAAAATATGAATTGCTTAAGTTTGCACATTTAATATTTCTGCATCTCTAGTTCACCTCAAACGACCTCTCAGTGCTTTACAGTACCTGTCTCCACAGTGTGTTGATATTGCCAACAGCCTTTCCCACTTCTTTATGAATCTATTAACTCTCTATAAAGATTCAAGATGCTGAATATTATTTTGATATGAAAAATCATCTTTATTTCTCTAGACAGACGGTAGTAGGTTACACCATAAACAACCAACAGTGAAGATGAAAAAGAAAGCAAAGTATTTGGTTAACATCAAGAAGTTTGTGGAGTTGCAATACTGAGTCTTGCCAAACTTCATTCCTAACACCAGAGGGAGCTGTGTAAAGGCATAAATTCTGAAAAATTCATAAATTCTGGGAAGCCTAGACTTTGCAAGCAAAACTGGCCTCAGCAGCTAATACTGGTGTCTAAAATGCTTACAAATATTGCCATAAGGTAAACATCTGTTGCCCTTCTTTGACAGGGAATTAAAAAGCTCAGCAGCGTGTGCTCAAAAGTTTTCTTCCCTTCTGTCCTCTCATAGAGAATTTAATCAAATTCAAAATAACTTTTTAATATAGCATCCTTTAAAAAAAAAAAAAAAGTAGAAAGAAAGAAAAAGGAAAAAAGGGCTATTTCTTGGCTATCATCAACAGTCTGTAACTTATATGTATTTCATATCCTTATATTTTGATTAACTTTAATTGCCACTTTTATAGGGAGCCATAAGATTTTCCTTTTGCTCCTTTGGCTGTTTAAGATTTCGTTCTATGGAGATCTTTATAGGTTTAATATTATTATCTTTCCTAAGAACAGAGCTGAGCTCTTCTGCAGTAAGTGGAGCTTGGGTTGTTTTTTGTTGTTGTTTTATGTTTTCATCATGGTTCCAAAGGTATACAGCAATATTAAAAACTTTCTGGTCAGTGTAACAGCCAAATGCGTCTTTAATTACAAATTACTTAATATTAAATAAAATGGTAATAACCTTTGTCCTTAGTTCAGCAATTATGTTAAGGTTTGCTTTAATTCTTAAAGAAAAAGAAAAATATCCACTCATCTATTAAGCTTGCTCAAGCACAGTTCATAATTATTTCTGTAAGTGTTTCTCACTGGCATGAATTCTGCCACCGGGTATCTCTGCCAGCAGATGACAAGAATCATCCCTTCCCAGACATCTAAGAACTGACTGTAAAAAAAAAATGTAGAGCCTCCCAATGTATGCTGAGCATGTTCAACACACATTATTTGAGCCAGTAGCTGGGCACCAGCCTTCAAATTCAAGACAACTTTAACATCTGGTAATTTTTTGTGGGTTTTTATTCATGACTTTTTATTTTTTTCCTATTGACCTGTCATTGTTCACTGCAGTGGCCTCCTAGATAGAAGACTTCCCATTTTTGATTTCACTTGTGATTAACATGCTGCAGTAACTTTCCTAATGCATTTACCTTTGTTTTCTTGTCTGACATTTGCCTACATCACCTTTCATTTGCCACCCAAGAGTCCAATTAATTTTAAAAAGTCCAGTCTTGTCTTTATTCATCTGTTGTTTATCATTTCTGTGCAGTAAGTTCAGCTCTGTATGAAATACCACAACCTTGATTTTAAACAAGCATGTGGTTATGATTACTGATGTGCACGCTGGGTGTCTGAATGTGAAAATGATCATTATCCATTTGCTCGTGCAATTATCCATTCTGTATATACCATTCGCGGATGAAGGTTTCACAGGCTAAGGTGGTAATTTCAGATGCAAATTAGTCATGTGACTACACTTGCATGTTTCACATGCAATTACTCACCTAAGACATCTAAAAATCAAGACCTAAAATAAAGTTGACAATCAAATCTATCAATCTGAGGAAATTCTAATAATGATGTAACACTGTGAAATCTCATGGCATATTATTGCATTTAACCATTATGCGATAGCTGCTGTCATACAAGTGAATAACACAAAACTTTTTAGCAAATTTGTAGATCGATTAGCACCTTTGGAGAAGCAGTAGCTGGTAAATGGAAGGTTTTGATGCAAAGCTTGACCCTGTAAATGCAGCTGAGGTCACCTCATGTGAAAGGTGCAAGATGAGAGCATAGGTCATTTTTGGAGGAAGGAACTTTAACTTCTCAAGCTCAGTTGTAGAAGAGCTGCAGTTGTTATGTTTAATACACTACCAACGCCGCTGATGGGTTTGGGCTAGGCTTAAATACGTGGCTGTTAAGTTACTGGTTCTTCACTGTTCAAGAGGTTTATATGGCAAGTTTATGTCTCACACAAAGATCAATGACATGTATATTAAAATCCAGAAGTGGTCAGGTGAAATAACAGCTTTCATCCTCACTTGGAAGAATTATTTGAATTGCTACTCAGAAATAAATAAGTCTGCATCAGGACCTGCAAAAGCAGCAAGTGTGAAGGATTAACAGGGATGCCTTTGTACCTTGCTGAAAGAATTTCTTCTGCTTTAAGAGTTTCTCCCAGGTGAGGCCAGCACAGAACTTAGCTTCTTTCACTAAAATCCAGGGCTAATATAATTAAGATTTGGAATCTGGGATAGGTTTGGTTCCTTTTAGTTGAGGTAATCAGATCAAATTTTTATCCTGTTTGTGAGTGTGAGACTTCCTGCCTTACGGTTAAGTCTGTTGTAAAGCATTTCATATCAAGCATTTGTATGTCAGTCAAATTATAATGTGCATTTCAACATCCTCTTTTCCATGATAAGTCACTGACTTTCCAGAACTTCATGGCTCTTCTTTTGTTAGAGGGCAGTATGGTGTATGTTTTTGCTGACACCAAGTTTATCTTTGTTTGAGTGTTTTAAGTTTTCTGTGGCAAAAGGACATCCCTCTGGCTCATTTTTGGAGTACTGAGAACCATATTGTGAAGATGGTCATGTTCATTCACTATCACTTTCATTATATTACTATAAAGATTTCTTATGTTTTGTGTAAGATGCAAAGGAACACAAATTTCTGGAGGATAAAAGTACCTGCTGCCAGTGACATTGTATTAACTACCCAGAAACACACATCTCAATGCAAGTCCAGCAGTGCAAGGGAACATGTCAGGGTGCCATAAAAAAATTCTCTATACAGTTCAATTATTAAAATAGTCCCTGGCACAGTTTTGGCTCAAACCAACTGGAATAGTCCCTAACAGCCCTTAGACATAACTTGGAGAAAGCAGTGTTCTGGAACCATTTGCTGTGCTTCAGCAGTGCATGTGCTGGCCACCCTGCGACAGATAGCCTCTGAGCTACCCATTTAGCCTCACCATATTTACTGTACTGGTACAGACATAGCCGGAGCAGCTGGGTCTCCTGAAAATTGAATTATGCTTTTAAGTTATTGAGTAGTAGTGTTTTTATAGCAGTAATAGTCCAAGGGTATGAGAGATACAAGGTTTATAAGGAGAGGGAATATTTTCTATCAGACTAATGAATTCAGTTAGTGAAAAAGGAAATACATTTAGGGCTCAAAATGCCTTAGAATAGGCATTTTTTGAAAATGTATTGACTGACCAGTAGCAAAAGAAAAAAAAAGCAATAAAAACAATAACAATGCTTAAGAAGAAATGCAGAAAAAAAAGAAAACGAACATGAGATCATCTATTGATAGTCTGTCCTTGTCCATTCTATCTCTTTACACTATACTCATCTCTCTGAAATATGAGAGCATGTTTTCAGTTTGTCAAGAAATATGACTACAAAATGGATGCATGGAACTAGATCAGTCTGGATCACAAAGTCCAGTCATCATTTTGTCAGGTAATCCCTTTCTTAAATGTATCCCTCTTAAAGCTGTTTATGCTTCTTGCTTCCCCTTCTCCCATCATAAAAGGGTGTTTCAGAAACTTGATGCCCTTAAGCTTACAAACTCCCTCTTAAATTCTACCCCAAATTGATTGATCAACCATTTTTCACTCATTTGTCTTGTGTTAGAATAGCTTAAAATGCTTTTACCTTCACCAGATTGGTGGCTGACCTTGTTATGTACTTGTAGAAAGAAATCATATCTAGTAGTATTTTGCTCACCTAATAATCCAGATTTTTATAATTTTCCTTCTTGCAATAAATAAATTTCCCTGATTATCTTACAGCTGTGTCTCCTGTAGTTCAAAATAATCTTTCTTAAACATGGGGACAAGAATTGTGTATGCTGTGTCCAAGAAAGACTTACTGTTTCTATTGGTATCTTACCTGTCTCTCTCATGGAAACACCTGACCTCCTACATCTTACAATTGCAGTTGACATTTTTTTTATGACCACATCACATCAGTGACTCACAGTCATCTTGTGATTACTAATACACTCAGTATATTATACATCTGTCATGTGTTGTTTGTTCATTCTCTGAGTCTTTTCCTAGGAGGAGAAGCTTGTCCTGAGATGTGTCAAACTTTAGCGGCATTTTCCCTTTTTTGTTTCACCCTTTGTTCTATGGTATGTGTTGCTGCGTATTTTTGTAATTTTTGTCTTAATTTTTCCATTTGGATGAAAAGATGATACCATCTGTGATTGTTGATAGCTCCTGGAGAGTTAATTCCTAATTCTCAGACCAACTACTAAGATAATTCTAGCTGCTCACAGAAGCCTATATTAGTAAGGAAAGTAATCTGCAGTATTTTATACCACACGTGTTTAGCACTAAAGACTTCATGCCTTGTACCTCAATATACCTATACTGCCATGATACAGTCAAGAGGAGAGGAATGCATAAATATCTACAGTTAAATCATTCTGAAGCAAAAGTCTTCATTCTCTTTGGTGAGAGCTGTTATAGTCATTGATTGCAACAGGAGTGAAATCCTTCCTTATGGAAAGAGGAACCCATTATCCACCACGAAGAAGGATGGCAGCTCCTGTGTTAACAGACAGAAGGGCCAAATGCTCTGAGTTCCTGGAACTTAATCTGAAAGGGGAAAAAAGGTTAGTTTGACATTTTTTTGAATCAAAACCCCTCTCTTCAAACTGTCTGAAAGAAAGTCAGATTTTCAGATGACCATGGATTCTGTGGAAAAATAAATAAATAAATAAATGAACTCTTATTTTGATAAAGAGGGTACCTAAGCAGAGTTCTCAATGTATTTTAAACAGTAATTTTTATATTGTTTCTTCCCAGAAAGAAGCTCACTCAGAAATTCAAAACAAGTTAAAAATATGCAAAACAATAAAAAAAACTATCATATGCAAATATGAGAAGAGATTATTTTAAAAATAATGAAAAAAAAAAGTATGTAAAATACCTTGATGGGTTTATTTTAAATATTGGGTGAATTATGCAGTCTGTTTTCTTGTTTTGTTAATGAAACATCAGGACCTAAAATATATTTAGTGTTTCATGAATATTCAATGAAATGTTAAATATTTGCAATGAGGTTTGGCAGTGTGAACTTTCCTGAAAACTTACCAACCTGAAGATTTAAAAATATTTTGAATCTATCAAGAAGTCAAATGTAGGTGCTGATCAGCTGCTCTCTTTGCCCCGAAGGAGGACTTCCAGTGGCTTTTGTTCTTTTGGTCAGGCAATGCAGAAGAGCGTCCGCTATGGATGAAAGAGTTCATGACCTCAGTCAAAAAATATCTTGACCAAATAGCAGATAGAGGCGCTCAAAGGTTCCCCGAATAGGCTGCTTGGTGGGTAGAACCGAACTGGAGTAATTATTATGATGAAACGCGATTGCTTGTTTTGCAGCTGCCACCCAAAACAGGACCTTCAGTGTGCTGAGTTTGAAGATATTTTTCAGCTCCATTAAACACCATTTTGTTTATAAAAGATCAGTCACAAGTAGAATTAGAGACTAACTGTAAGACAGTAAAATGGAAGCTGTTCTGCCAGACAGAAAATAAATAAATAAACAAACAAAACAACCTGCTTCATCATCTTAAGCTGGAGCTCTTCCTTTACTCAGCAATATGATCAAGCCAAAGAAAGAACAGAGAAGGCCCATCTTGTCCCCATCACCAGGTCAGCACAGCACCAGCTCCCTCCCACACTTGCTTCTAAGAATGATCAGCAAATGATCCAGCCTCACTCTCCCTTGTTAGTACAACTGCAATCAAATCCTTTCAACACTAGGTATTTTTAAGTCATAGCGACTATATTTTAAACTGCTGCTGGTAGCAGTGTTTTTAATTAGTGCTGTGAGTCACATCAGGGCTCTGTGCTGCCCCACTCCTGGAAAGACGCAGGCATGGCTGAACAGGGTGCCTCTCTGCTGCTCGGCAGCTGAAGCATGCAGACTATCTCATTATTACACATTCCTCTCAATTGCTGTTCAGGCTAAAGTCACAGACTGCAAATTGCAAGAGCTAAGAGACAGACATATTCCTCCTACTTCGTTATCCTACTGGAAGGGAGGCACAGCTTTTTAAGGAGAGTTGGAGTGGGGAATGCTAATCCTATCAGCTGTCCTACACAAACCCCTCCAGGTACATACATCAGGGCTGGAGATGTGATGCTACACAAGACAGTATGATGACTTAGATGACTTTGTTGCAGACAGAAAGCTGCTGGAAGAAGCTAGTCAAATGGCTTCAGACGGTGCACTCCAGCTTCAGTTCCAGTGTCCACCATTAGACAAGGAGTAGCATGCTCTGTTTTTCATGCTGGTGATGCCAAGTGTTTCATCTGACTTGGAATGACCTCAGGGTTTTTCCTCTAGTGGCCAAGCCAAAAAGAGCAAATTGCTGGAAGATTTGTGTTTTTTGGCAGATCTCTTTTTATTTTTTTTTAATTTATCATTTTCAGATTTTAAGATTCTCCAGGGCAGCAAAACATATTAACATGTGTTAATATGTTTTGCAAGCAAAAAAGACGGAGGCAGTATGTATAAGCCCCAGTCTGTGAAAACTTGCACTTGTACTTGTGACTTACAGAATCATTTAGGCTGGAAAAGACCTCCAAGATCATCCAGTCCAACCTTTAACCTAGCACTGACAAGTCCACCATTAAACCATGTCGCCAAGCTCTGAATCCAAACGTTTTCTGAAGACCTCTAGGGATGATGACTCAACTACTTCCCTGGGCAACCTGTTCCAATACTTCACAACCTTTTCAGTGAAGAAATTTTTCCTAATATCCAGCCTAAACCTCCCCTGGCATAACTTGAGGCCATTTCCTCTTGTCTTATCAGTTGACACTTGGGAGAAGAGACCAATCCCCATCTCACCATAGCTTCCTTTAAGGTTATTGTATAAAGTGATAAGTGATAATTGTATAAAGTGATAACTTCCTCTGTTCAAAGAGAAAAAGTACTTGCAACTTCAGAAAAGAAACCAACCTGAAGTCACAGCTTCCCACTCTGTTGCAAACCTAGCACATGGTTCCAAGCATATATGAAAAGTATGGAGACTGCAGCCTGAGATGAATATCAAGCATATCCAAGTGATTAATGCAAAACTTGCCACATGTCACAGTTCAGGCCTGAACCTGATGTTTGATAGGCCACTGATGTTTGCAGTGCTAAAGCAAACCAGTTTCTACAGTAACCGGCAAACAGATAAGGAAATGTGACTGGTATTCAGCAAAAGTCATTGCTAACATTCAGCATACAGGGTCATTGGTAATTATTTAAACAACAGAAGTTTAACTTCTTTTATTCTTGATATTGTGTGCTGTGGTAGCACTCGAGCTTTCAGTCAGATATGAGGGCATCTGTGTACAAGCAGTTCTGCAGCCTATAATCAAAGGATGTTCTTTCATGTATAGAGAAAATGTACACAAGCTGATTGGGTAACAGCAAGAAAATGATGTAACCACACTGTAAGATGTGGTTGCAGCTTTTTGCAAATTATATCACATCTTATCAGGTGAGCATAATTTCTAATAGCAAAAAAAAAAGTATCATCTAGTCCAAATCCTGGTAGAAGATGATAGATGAAAAATTGTTAGCTCTTGCATTCAAGCAGAATTTCAGGTTGTTCCTCTTTGCATTATTGAAAGTTAGGTTTCTTGACAAATATGAAATCCTGGCTGATGCCGATATTAAAGGAAGTCAAGTGAAACTTTTAGTGCTTTCTCTTTCTGTACTGCAAGGGCAGATGATCCTCTTTGCCTTTCTTGAAATGATTTTAATTGAATTTGGAGCCAACTCAGGTCTCCTGAATTTAGACTCAGAAGATCCAGTGGAGGAGAAAATACCAAAGAGCACTTGTAGACTGAATGAATTAGCAGCAAAGAGCCTGATCCTGTAAAATATTTGGTGACTTTGATTCCTATTTAAATCAGAGCAAACTGTGATTGTTCAGTGTAATTGGCCCCAGGTGTCTGAGGGACAATATTGCCCTTCACTAAGAAATGTTCCGATCCTTGTTAGCAGTACTGCAAGCTGGAAATCTGTGCAATGCCATGACGCTTAATAGCTTGATTTTATTTAGTACAGAAAGAAAAGAATGCTGAATCTTAGAAATTTATAGAGATTCAGGAACTGTGGAAGAACATTTCAGATGCATAATATTTTTAGGAAGTATCTATTTTCAATCTTCTTTCTTCAGGCCAGTCTACCAGTGTAAATTGCTGTGTCACTAGATTCAGCTGGTCACCCAGGAGAATGCAGGAAAGATTGTCCTTGCTGTCCCCAAAGCTGTGATCAAGCAGGAAATATCAGACCTCTTCTTTTAGTAACTTGCTATAAAATATTGTTCAAATTCTGAAATGCCTTGTGTAACTTTAAAGTATTCTCTTGTAGGAACCTATAAACACCATAAATATTTCATTGGCATCCCAAGTGTAAAAACACTATGATTTCCTCTGGTCAAGAAATGTTTATTTCAAAGTCTGAGGGTCTGCGATTGATGGACAGAGTATCAAAGAATTTACTTGAAAAATGTTGTGTGATTATACACAGATTTCCTGGAATAATAGTAAGAAATATAGCAATTTAACCAAACCACAGGATAATTCCCTTGTCATTTTCAGATATGTTATAAATCTTGCGATGCTACAGAAGATCATTATCAGGAAAAAAATTTACAACTTCTATGAGCAAAGCCACTCCACCCTGAATACCTGAGTTCAGATGTGATCAAAGGTAAAATGAATAGTCTTTCATTAGGACAAATGATATACTAATATCAGCAAGAGAACAACAGTGTGGTATGACGATGGCATGCTTGTAAGATGTTGTTTGTATCCTTCACACCTGAGATTTAATAGCTTCAGTTTAAAGATATGACGAATCTCTGCCACCGAGGAGGAAGAACATAGTAATCACTGTCTGATGGCAGATCCTCAGCAGACATCTGCTGCCTTAGCACCGAAGCACTCACTGGGGCATGTACTCAACTAGAAAAATCTTCCATTTGTTGTTTTCACTGTTTCTGATTATGCTCTCCCTTAAACTGTATTTTGGGGTAAAGCAGGTACTGAAAGCAATACGGCCAGCCTAGAATGTGTGGCTGTGATAAAGGGACCCGAGTTTTCAGTATTGCTAACATGGTTGTGCGTATCTACCCTCTAAGGTAGCTTGTTTTGTGATCGATTACCCAATGCACTGGACTCTACTGTACCATACTGGCAGAGCTTCCCATCACAGCTGAAATATAATGACTAGGCATGGAGACATAGGACATGGCTTTTGGCCATGGCTTTTGTCTGGAGGCTAGTGAAAGTGGCACCAATCTACAAGAAAGGCTTGAAGAAGGATCCACGGAACTACATGCCTATCAAGCTGACCTCAGTACCAGGGAAATTTATGGAGCAGATCATCTTGAATGTCATAACATGATACATCCAGGACAATATCAGTCTCTTTTCTCAGGTGACAAGTGATAGAACATGAGGAAACATGAGGAAAGTTGCACCAGGGGAAGATTAGATTGGATATTAGGAGGACTTTCTTCATAGAAAGAGTGGTCATGCATTGGAACGGGCTGCCCCGGGAAGTAGTGGAGTCCCTATCCCTGGACGTATTTAAGGGATGTGTGGACATGGCACTAAGGGACATGGTTTACTGACGGAACTCTGTAGGTCAGGTTAACGGTTGGACTTGATGATCTTTGAGGTTTTTTCCAACCTAAATGGTTCCATGACTCTACAATTCTGTGGAACTGCTTCTTTGCCAGACTCAGATTGGACTTCTGACTCTTTGAACAGTGTGATGAACTGCTGCGGCTTTTTCCAGGTTCCTGGGCTTTCTGTTATAGTCACCTTACTTTAAGTATTGGGACATCTACTGACAGTGATATACTGAGATAGAGTTAACACTTCAACATATATATATACCTGAGCGTTTAGAACAAACTATTAAAATGGCAGTAGTTACCCACCCAAACACAATACCTCATATTCAATTATCTTTATCCTTCTGAAATTCTTACTGATTCACTATTGCACCACTGTTAACATAAAGAAACAGTGTCATAATATTGTTTTAACATGCATATAACATACTGTGTCACACAGAAAAGAAATCAAATTTGAAAAATATCCTGGTGTCATTTGTTAACTTTCTCTTTCTTCTTTGACAGTAGATTCTGTATTTTTCCACTGCAAGGTAAATTAGCATTTCCACAGGATGCCATCTACACAGAAAATGATTTCTCCTTGCAGTGTGGTATATTATAGTAGTTAAGTATATTGTAGCATTCAGGGACTATTAGGAAAGACATATGTCCCTCTCATGTCTAATTCAATTCTCTACTCTCCAGAAGGTGCCAAAAGCCTGCTTGTTTCACATAGGGAAATTATAAGAGCTATGACCTGCACAAAAAAACTGAGTAGAGAAAAGAAATGAAGAAATTTGGGAAAAACAGGAAGCCATGTGAAACATGAAAAGGAAATTATACATTAGGTTTTCCACATAGTCTGAGCAAGTAGAATATACATAATGCTTCATTAAGAGCATCTTATAACAATGACATGTGTCAAACAAAGCAAGAATAATGCATACAAACATGCCTAAAAAAAAACCTGCTAGACTGAGCAAATCAGTGTGGAAGAAATTTTCGAAATGGTAGACAAACATGGCATTTGGATCAGAAGATTACATATTGTATTTTATCAAACACAAAGAATATATCTGAAAGAACTTGGACACCAATAAGTTTCCTGCCCAACCAGGAGAAAAAAATATATATATCTGATCATAAGCAGCGTAGTAATGTATGAAATACTAGATAACTATTTAATGTTATCAGTCAACAAAAACAGAGTAATAAAAATAACCCTTTCCCAGCAGGTGGCAGTGAACTGAATGTACTCTTCTCTAATTCATCTCACCATCTTTCTGCAATCTTCATAAACTTGGTAGATTTTCATAATGGAAGGTTTCTTTCTTCTCTGTCTAGAAGATCCCTATCTAAAATCTCAAGGAATGACAGAACAAAATAGGAACCAACTGAAAAATATCAAGTATCACTAAATGCTCCCCCTGACACTGTCTGGCTAAAAAGGAGGAGTCTTTTCTCATAAACACTAGGAAAGGAAATCATGCAATATTATAGAAACTTGGCTGTATTCTCATTGCTTCAGAAGTCATACCTCATGTTTGGCTGCGTAAATATGCTGAGAACTTGAGGGTTTTTCCCCTTGTTAGTCTGTTTAATCTAGTTTTCTTGAAAAGCTTTGTGATTCATATTAATATCCACTTGCTTTATTTTCAAAATCATAGGTGAAATATTTTTAATATGACTGCCAACAAAGCCTCTTTAATACGGTTAGCGTGAGATATATGGTGCAGTCCTGTGAAAGCACAGCATGATAGATGGATGCTATACAGGCTTACCAGCCATCCTGATTTGTATGCAATGATTCTGTCCTCATTCTGAAACTCCTGCATTATGCCAGGGATTATGATTGTTCTGAGACTCCTGATCCCTAGGAGAGGCATGCAGAAAAATAGCTGAAAGCGCTACAGTGAGGCAAAGTTGTAAAGGAACAGCTGGAGGGACCAGACATCAACAACAAAACAAGGAAAAGACAGTCCCATAGGCCTTAGACAGATAATTGAATGACATCCTCTGTCCCTAACATTCCTGATATCCTACCATTCTTTCTTCCTTGTCTATCATTATATCACTGAAGATAATAACTCTCTCTTTAGTAATACAGAAGAGATGTGTACTTGACTATCATAATGTTTTCTAAATCACTCTGCCTTCAACATTTGTGTATTGCATCCTTGAAAATATACTGGAAACTGAAAAATCTTGTTAGTTGAAATGTCCTGTTGTAAAGAAATGGAGATGGAGGGTGGGGGTGTTCTGTTTTTTTGTTTTGGTTTTGTTTTGTTTGTTTGTTTGTTTTCTTTTTGTTTACATTTTACAGTATTTGTTTCAACAAGTGATCTGTATGGCTACCCAATAAATGATATTGTTTAAATTTAACAGCAATTTCCAAATTACTGTTCTGTACTGTATGTATTAGTTCATTAATAATGGATTTCCATGTGATGTTTCTTTATTGCTTTTTTAATGAAAGAAATTTAGCCAGTTGCTTTTCTAATTGTGACTTGATTATATTCCAGTTTTTACAATAGATTTTCCTAAGGTGAAATTAAACACAGTTATCTCTCTTCAGTGTCACATACCTTTAAAATGTGCATCTAACTGGTTCAGCAAGCCTGCTGTTTGTGCATTCACACAAGAAGATGAAAGCAGCCCAGAGGAGGAATTATGATTCTGGGAGGCTATGTTTATTAGAACTGAATGCTGTAGAAAGTAACCAGGCACGCAAGCAAAGAATAATATTTCTGTCACAAAATAAGTCAGTGAAAATCATCTCTTTTCAAGGTACTTGGCTGGGGAAAAAAAAAGAAGAAGAAGAAGAAGAAGCAGAAGAAGCACACAATCTAATTGCCAGATGATTCTAAAGTTCAACTCTTTGGAAAAAATAGCTAAGTCTAGCCTCAAAGAGACTGCGGATAGTTGCATAGGTATACATATATCCTGACCAAAAGTCTCTGCTAAAAATATTAAAATTGCAAAGCAGATTTTCTCAAAAGTTAGGCAATGACAGAAATAAGGTTTCTTGCAGAAGCCTCTGTATATATTGTTCGAAGGGTTTTCTTGTAGGACCCTGCCTCATGAGCCTTCTCTTCATGGAATCAAGCAGAGATTCAGACAGCACAGTGCACTCAAAGACTTAAAAGGAAAGATTAGCAAGTAGCTGCAGAAGATTATTATCTTCTGTGTGGGTCACCATGCA
>VXAL01010217.1:138018-160318 GCA_013399475.1 Chauna torquata | reverse complement strand
GGGCTGGGGTGGCCGCGGGGTGGGGTGGGGTGTCTCTGGGGCCGGGGGTCTGTGCAGTGGGGTCACTGGGAGCGGGGGACAGTGATGGCCAGGAGATCTGGGGGGGCCCCCAGGCAAGGGGCCATGCCCAGGGGACTGGGGGTCCCCAGGAGCAGGGCCATGAAGGCAGAGCAGCCTGGGGGTCCCTGAGGTGGTGGTGGTCTAGGGGCCTGGGGAGGATCCCTGGAACAAGGGGGGATCTGAGCAGCAGAGATACCCAGAACGGGGCCATGATGGCCAAGGAGTCCGGGGAGCCCCTGGGAGTGGGGCCGTGAAGGCCAAAGGGCCTGGGGGTATCCAGGAACAAGAACAGGGATGACAAGGGAGCTGGGGGTCCCCAGGAGCACAGGACGATGATGGGCAAGGGTGAGGGGCAGTCCCTGAGCCCTGACAGTTGTGGCCAAGGGACCCAGGAGGTCCTGGGATAAGGGGGAACTGTGCAATGAGTGTCCCCACATCAGAGCAATGATAGCCAAGGAGTCAGGGGACAGGGAATGGGGACAATGATAGACATGAGGTCTGAAGGGTCACCCAGGAGTGGACACCATGGCTGGGATGGTGATGGCCCCTGTACACTGACATGGAGGTGTGGGGTGACAGATGTTTGGGGTAGAGCAGGTTGTGGGGTGGCTGTTTGGGTCAGGCAAAGCCAGGGGCCAGTCCCACAGTGGGGAAGATGTAGGACCCTCATTTTCTGCCTAGGGCATGGATGCTGGTGGTGCCTTCTGCTGCCCCAGCTTTGATCCAGCCCCACCAGGGGCCACTGGCTCTGCGGGGCAGCTGCTCTGCAGGAGGTTCACCCACCACCCTTGCAATGGTGCCCAGGTTTCTGGAGGAGCCAGGGGCTCCCAAGGTGGCAGGATATGAAGCAAGGCTATGTCCTGGATCTGCCTTGGGCAAGCCAGCTCCTTCCCGTGTACTTTTTTGGTATTAATTCATTTTTCTACAGTTGGAGGTGAAACAGCCCCCAGCCGCAAGACACCTGGAGAAACTGCACAGGAAATGCCATTCAACCCCCAGAGCTAGCCACTACGAAAACATCCCCATGTAGGAACTGCTGAGCACCCCGTGAGCTCCCATCAATGGGCTTGGTTCCCCATGGAGCCCAGACTCACGCTAGGCTCAGGTGGGAAGAGTTGAGTATCCCACGGGCTGCTCCCCAGGTCCAGGACTGCCATCTTGGCTGCATGGCCAGGTTATCACTTGCTCCTCTTCCCTGCCAAATATTTTCACCAGGAGTGTCCAGGCAAAACATTTCATGTCTCCGTGGCAAGGATGGTGCACATGACTCAGGCTTGACAATGGCCCCTCCTGTGTTTCAGTGCTATTTACTTGTCAGCATGGGAAAGCCAAGGTTTCCTGTAGGACGAGTGAGGCTTAGGTTCTCCTAAACCATGCAGGACACTGCAGGAGGGTTGGGATTTTGGTGCTGGGGTTTGGGAGACTGCTCTGGAGGTCCTGGGGGCAGCAGAGCTAGGCTGCCCCTGGAAGGGGATTTCTTGGTGGTCCCTGAAACCACCAGCTGGGGCCTTGGGAGTGCTGCTGGCTCCTTGAGGGGGTTCAGCCAGAGCCTTGTTAGCACCACCCTCATTCAGTGATCCAAATTTGCTCCCAACCTAAACTCTGAGGACTCCAGTGGGTGCCCACAGGCTATTCTCAGCACCCGGACAGAATCAGGCACCCCAGCATCAGCATCATCTCTCCCTGGCCAGCTGTGGTGG
This sequence comes from Chauna torquata, assembly GCA_013399475.1. Lineage (NCBI taxonomy): Eukaryota > Metazoa > Chordata > Aves > Anseriformes > Anhimidae > Chauna > Chauna torquata. The sequence goes on along the minus strand of VXAL01010217.1, from coordinate 158,558 downwards.
CCAATGTCCCCGTGTGCTGCATGACGTCTGTCACTCGCGGGCACTCCTCCTGCATGGCTAGGTCACGAGCGCAGCTCATCCCGCAGACATCTGCCCAGGGGCTGGAGAGAGACGTGCTGCTGGGGCACACGTCCGTTTCCATCCCTGGTTCATCTGTTCTAACAGCTTGTCCCAGGCTTTTTGGATGGCAACCAGCTTTCAGCCGACTTCAGCCTCTCCTGTTGAGTCACCAATAGCTCTGCATCGCAGGCTACGTTCACCTCCTCATTTCAATGGGAGACAACACATGGGATGCCAGGGAGCACAGGGACTGTTCAGCTAGGAACCAGTAATGGCTTTCTCGGCACCAGCTCTTCCCTACCTTCAGGGCTGCCTTTTACTCCCCTCAGAAGCCAAGGGTTTCCCTTGGAATTGGACAGGGATGAGTTGGGGTTGGTTTCAGATCCTCTTGACACTGTGCAAATTTAAACCTCCTCCTCCAATTGCCAGGGATTTCTACGGGAATAAATGATTTTCACACCAGGAATTTATCATCTCTGCATGAAGTCCAGCTTTATCAAATAACAGGTTTTAGATGGCTACCTTGCCAAAGGAGCAGGGCCATATGGCTGGAATAATTGCAGTTAATCAGGTCTGGAAAGAGCAGAAGCTCTTCATGCACTAAGGTGGAGGCAGCAGAGTATAACCCCATGCAGGGGTTCAGAAACTGCCTGCACCCTGAATTGCATGTTTAAAGGGAAACGAGGGAGTTTTACAGAATGGATTTTTCCACATTATTTCTCATTGCGTTTGTAAGGCAGGTCAATGTGGCATTTTCCACATGGCTCAGCCATGTGACACCAAGGCAGTCAAACCAAGGTCTGGCTCCAGAGATGGCATCAGGGAGGTCACAGCCATGGACAAAGACTCCCCGTACCTTGCTGGGGGTTCGGGGATGCCGTTTGCAGACTTGTGCCATTTCCCAGTGTTTGCTCGCACTCCCCAGTGCTCATTTCCTGGTGCTGCTGTGGCACCCAGGAGCCCTTTGCCCAGAGATGTCACTGCTGGCGATGATGCTGACATTGGGCTACAGCTGTTTGAGGGGCATCTTGTGCCCAAACCAAAGGAGGCTTGTGCACAGAGCAGGGTTGTGCTGGGGACGTGTCAAGCCCAGGGGACGCTCCCCAGTGCCCAGGGCGGGGGGACCAGCTGAGGGGTATCCACCAGCTGCTGCTACAGCCGAGCCCCTTGGTCTCTCCCAGCTCGGCTGTGCCATGGTTTCCTGGTGCTGGGGCCAGTCCTGTCTCCTGCTGCCACAGGGCCAGCGGCGGGCACAGGCTGGCTACCAGGACCTTGCCCCAAACCTTGGCCCAAACGGAGCTGCAAGCACTCCCCGCAGCGAGCCTGTCCCCCACACTGCTGCCCTGGTGGGATGGAGCTGGCGGTGGGAGGAAAGAGCCGGAGCTGGGAGGTGGGTCAGGCTGGGGCCATCACCCTCACCATGCCCCCCCCGGTGCAGCGGAGGAGGAAAGGTGAGGAGCACGGTGTCGCCCGCCAGACCTGAGTCCCTGCCCTGCTGCTGCAGGCTGGAGTGGAGGGTGCCATCCTGGCCGAAAGGCAGAGCCATCCAGCCTCTCATCCCAAGCCAGCCTCTGTCCTCCCCCCATAGTGAGGCCAGGGCTGAGCCGGGCAGCAGGCAGCAGGAGATGCTATTTTAAGTTCCCTGATGCGGATCTGAATCCCTCTGCCCTGGCTGGCTGGTGAGCTTCCCAAGGATGCACCCTTGCCAGGATCATTTTGCAGCCCCCTCCTTCTGCCGTGCACAGGTTGACTCCTCCACTGGCAGAGCAGAGGAATTTTCCACGGCACTGCCAATGCCAGCAGCGGTGCAGGGAGCATGGGAAGGGCTCACTTCACAGATGCAGAAGCAGCTGCGCCTTTCTCTCCCCCGGCCTGAGCTGCTCTAAGTCATGGCTCCAAAACAGGTGCTTGCCAGGGAACGGGGCTTGCCCCAGCACACCCACAGGATGCAGTTCTCCCTTGCAGCCCAGGGTTGTGTGCAGGAGCGGGGATGGGGTTTTATGTCTCTGTCCTCAGACAGAGTGTCGTTGCGAGCTGGAAACATCTGCCTGAGGGTTTCACAGTGCTCCTTGCTGCCTGTCATCTTGCGTGATTTGTTTGTAGGGAAACTGAGGCACAGAGCATGTGGGCCCAGGAGCGGGCTGCCAGGCTTGCAAGTCTTATCCACAGGCAGCCTCATGGCAGCTCCACATTTAGCGCGGCGTGGCAGAGCGTGGGGCAGGTGGATGGGGAAAAGGGGGCTGAGATGGGCATGCTGCTGGGCCGCTGGCAGCGAAGCAAAATGCCAGCGAAAGCTCAGGTGTCTGTGAGTGCTGCTGCTCCCAGCTGGGCCACCTCCCTCCCTGAGGGTCACCGCCTTGCACAAGACCGGTTTGAGGCAGGGTGCTGCCGGTCCAGCCGAAATCCCTGGCAACTGAGCTGCCTCATCTGTCAGGCCTGCAAGTGGAGAGGGAGAGGGGCCAGAACCGCTGAACCCAGCAGTGCTGCTGCCGGCAGAGGGGAGGTGGCAGGGCACAAAGCCCTGGGACCATCTGCAGAAGAAACCTGGAGAGATATCACGAAAAAGAGAGCACAACCCCTCCAGCACAACCCTGCTCCTCCCAGAAGCTCCTGGGCTGGGGCCACGGAGCCATTTTGATACGGCAGAGGTGAGCTGGGACCCCCCACCCCGCCACAGGCACCCCACACCCCGTGGCCTCCATTTCCACTGCAGCACTTGGTGGCAGTGGTGCTGGTGTAGGACAGCTGGAGACGGTCGGAGAGCGGCTGCGATTACCAGCGGTGGGAGCCGAGGTTCGCGCCCGGACACTGAGGCAGGGCAGAGTGAGGCACAACCCTGCGCCCCGCACCGCAGCCGGGCTGATGTGAGCGCAGAATAGGCAGACGTGACGGCTGCCCACAGCGCTGGGCGGGGGATCGGCGCATTCGGTGTGCCTGTATCGAAGGGTTTAACGGGGATTAGGTACCGCCCTGAGGCACATGCAGTCCGGTGATGATGTGCAGAGGAGTCAGAGCTAAATTTAGCCTTGATTGTGCATGAATGTGATGTTCTTTATTGTCGCCCTTAAATCAAGATGTTGTTTGGAATGCATGGCTGCTGGCCCTGCCTTGCTCTGCCCTGGATCTTTGATGGGCTATTTTGGTCAAGCTGTTCAAAAGGGGGAGAAACAAGGAGAATTAGCAATGGGTGAGACATGCAAAGGGCCTATTTCCAAAAACTCCCATGAACGATCCCTTGGAAACTGGCAATGCACGCAGAGTGGTGAGAAGGCTACCTGAGTGCCCGCAGGGACGTGCCTGTGCTGAGGCGGAGCAGCTCCGTGGGCACGGGGCTGCATGCTATGGCTAGCAGCCATTCTGCAGCCATGGCCGCAGCAAGGGGGCTCCCAGGCTGGCTGAGGCTCGGAGCAGTGGTGCTGGAGCACTAGGTGCTGGCGATGGGCCCCATCCTGCATCGCCTGCCCACCTTGGGGCAGGGGCAATCCGCCCGAGCCTTGCATCTGCAGGGCAGCGAAACACCCACGACTTGCTGGCTCCAAAATAATCAGAGGCAGAACGATAGCAGAGCGATCTTGGGCACCTTAAAAGAGACCCCCCTCAAACCCCGCCCAGGGCCCCCACATCACTGGAGCTCTTGCAGAGCTCTGGGCACATGCTTGGACCCTGCATGGGTCACTCTCCCCCAGACTGCCAGGCTTCACGCAGAGCCAGGGGAACTGCCACATGGCACTGCTCACACACAAGCTCATGGTCCGGGCTGCAGCAGCAGGCCCGTCACGCCAGGCTCAGCCAAATGCCACGCATCGCGCTGAAGCTGCCTGGGAAGATGCAATCCTGCAGGGAGCTCAGCATCCTTCCCCTGCAGCGCAGCCCGCGAGCCCAGGGCAGGGGCATCACCTCCATGACCCGGCGCAGGACAGGTATTTGTCGTGCCCTGTCTGCTCCTCAGCACAAAGCATGTGCCGGGGCTGGCAGGCCTCCAGCCCCCCAGCCGCCTGCTGCCCTTGCAGTGTTGGGCCACCAGTAATTTTCCATGCTGGCTGCGAGCTCTGCCCCAGCCCAAGGGCCCCAGTGAGATGTTCTCCTGCGTCCCTCTAACAGGGCCTGGCCCCATTCAAGTTTTCCCTTTCCATTCAGAGCCGGGTCCCCCCGCCCCTCCGTGCACTCGCAGCCCCTCCACCTCAGCAAAGTGGGAGGATTTTTGATCAAAAGCCAGAAAAACAAAAAGCCCAGCAGCCCGGCAAGAAAAATTCCCACGGGTCAGCAGCACCCAGGGGTGATGTCGCCGGGGTGAAGCCAGGAGTGCAGCGGCCCCCAGGAACTTCGCTGTCAGCTCATTTCCGAGCCTGCGGCTGCACAGGCACGGCTGCCTGGAACCGAACGCCTGGTTCCACCAGCAGTGCGGGACGGCCAAGCACGTGGTGGCTACAGGAAAGCAAGGCTGATTTGTGCAGGGAGGGAGCTGGCCCCGCAGCGCAGCGTGCCCGCAGTGTGTGTGCTTTCATAAATACTAGAGCAATCTCACAAGCTCTTGTGCTAATTAGGTTTGATCCTTGCTTGTTGATCCAGCCTGCCTGCCCCGTTTTGCTCGTGTGGCACCCCGCTGCCCTGAATGCCCTCCTCTGTGTGATGAAGCCATTCAACTCTGACCTCGGTTCAGGCACTGCATTTTGTGGGTGCATTACGCACGCTCCCAGGTGAGCAGAAGGCGAGTGACAGGGTCCGTCCTGCCCGGCCAGCCCCGCGGTGCCCGTGCGATCCAGCATCGCTCCGGCGCCCACTGCCTCACAGCTGGGCAGAGGATGCTGGGTTCCTGGGGAGCAGGAGCCAAGTGTCCAACAGTCTCCATCTCAAGGCCTCAAACCACCTCTGGGAACACCAGAGCCTTGTTCAAAACATGTGGAAACCACAGCACTCACCCACCTCACCTGGGTTTTGTGTGCAGTGGGGTAGGTGCAATGCCCCCCCCACGCCTGGAGCTGCACCAGGGAGAAATGGGGAAAGGCTCTCAAAGCAAACGGGACATCAAGTGTCCCAGCAAAATACATCGCTTTGGACAACAGGTTCCTCAGAACACAGAGAGGCAGACAGCTGCTGGAACGAGCCTGGCATGCGAAGCGCTCTCCCACCACCAGGATACACCTCTGCTGGAGGAGCAGTTTCCCAGGTCCGGGCCCGCGGAGACCACCTGCCGCCCCTGCGTGATGCGCTGGGCTGCAAGGCCGTCGGGCCACAAGCTAGCCTCTGCCCCCTCTCCCCGCGCAGCCCCTCCATCCCTCCTCCCAGCTCATGGGGCAGCAGCACTGGCACCAGCCCCCGCGGTGCCATTTCTGTGACGGCCCCTGCCCAGAGCCGAGACAGGCTCTAAATAAACACCTGTCAGCGGAGATTGCAGAGCTATTCCGCGAGCAATTGTGTGCGTGCAGATGTGCCTAACAAGCCGACAGGCGTGAGACAGAGCAGAGACAGCAGGGTCTCTCTCCTTGGGGCCCAGAGACTGGCACACTCTCGAAGGCAGCGTTAATCAGCATTTCCAATTACACAGCGCTCATCGCGATGGAACAACAATGCCCACTCTTATCTTCCCCCGGAGAGCAGGATAATGCCATTTCCAAGGTACGGCTCCGATGTGCAGGTGCCGTGATGGTTTAAAAGGACAGTGGCGGAGTGGGAAGATTTGATTGCTCCCAAAGTTTCCACAGTTCCCCAGTTGCCACCAAGGGCATCTGGGGACACAGGGACCAGGCAGCACCTCTCCACTGGCTGCTTGTGGGCAGCTCGGGACCAGCCGGGGGGTGGGCAGGGGTCCCGTCCTGCAGAAGGACACCGTGCCCCAGCTGGTGCCTGCAGCCTGCAGCAGATGTGCCAGCGGGCTGGCCAGGACAATGCCCTGACACAGGCATCCCCCGGGGGGCTCCCGGGGACTCTCACTGGATGGCCGCATCTGTCCTGGGTGGCTTTGGCACTCCTCAGCCTGCAGGGCCAGAGATGGATCCAGGTGAGCCAAGCCCGCTCCACTTGCAGTGCCCAAACGCCTGAAACGTCAGCAGCGTTTCTGAGATGGAGCCAGGCCGGGCTCTGGGCTCGTGTCCCAGGGCCGGTGGCAGAGCCGGGGAGGGCTGCATCCCGCAGCGGGGACAGCACGGCCCTGGGCGAGAGCACCTGCGGATGGGATTCCCCTTGCTTGGAGCAGAGGCTGCCAGGAGCAGAGCTGGCTCTGCCCCGAGGGAGGGGGGCTCTGTCGGGTTGCAGTCATGGAGAAAGGGGAGCCTGGAGCACAAGGAACGCATCCGGAGTTTTGTGGGCATTGGCTTCCCTGCTGGGGTGTCTGGGCAAGGAGGGGGATGCAGTGGGGCAGAACAGCACGTGCAGGAACAGCTGCTGGCCCAGCCAGTCCTCACCCAGGCAGCAGAAGGCATCTGGAGGGGTCTGAGCAGCCCCCCCGCAGCCCCTGCTCGGCCTGAAAGCCTTCAGAGGAGCAGCCAAACGCTCAGCTCCCCATGCCTGCAGCCCGCCGCTCTGCCCCTGACCTTCTCCTTGACCCGCAGCTGATCAATACCTCTTGCTCTGGGGGATCCATCGGTCCTAACAATTTCATCCTGCTCCTCACTAATGCGCTCTCTTGTCGTGCTGCATTTGGGCCATGGACCTGGCAGATGCTGGGGAGAAAGGCAGAGGGCTGGCCAAAGGCACCATCATGGGCTGTCCCAGGACAGCAGGTTAACTCTTTGCACCATCACCTTGCAACATAACGCTCTCCACTGCAGAAGCAGGTCTTCAGGTCTTCCTCCCATCACTCATGGCTCAGCAGAGGACTGTAGACCTTCCTCTCTAAGCTCTCCAACTCCTCAGAAAGGCAAATTCAGCAGGTTTAAGTGCCTCAGCCATGATTTTGGAGCTTTTAGCCAAAGCCCACCACTGTCCTGATCCTCCATTGCCTCTTCCCTCGATAACTGCTCCTCTCTGGAAAGCCTCCATCAAACTCCTGCCCTCCCTGCATCCAGCTGGCAACAGGGGGACTCAAGGACACCCTGACCCACAACTGAAGCAGGAGCCAACATTTCCAGAACCCTTTTCTCAAGATACCCAACTTTTAGTCAGGACAAAAGCACAGCCAGCTGTGTAAAGATGGGGACTTGAGCCTGACCCTTTGCCCAGCATGCAACCTCCAGGTGGCCAGGTCCCTGGGTAGCCAGGCTGCTGCAGGACCCCGAGTGGCAGCTACCCCTGTCCCCTGGCTTGCCTGCCCATGCTGGAGGCACTGAATTGCAGCAGCGTCTCGTTAAGAACAGCCTCAACCCCACCTGGCACCAAGAGCCTTGCTAGCATGCACGTGTGGGAGCAGCCATGCAGTGCACACCTCCCTCCCTGCTCCTGCCCCTTTTAGCCCTGATCTTTAGAGGAAAACCAGCAACAAAACTGAGATGAAGTCACCCAGCTGGTTTGGGGAGGGTCATCCTGCCCATGCATCCTCCCAGCTCGGGGGCTTTAAATGCAATCTGTGTGTGGAACAGCCCTGGAAAGAGTTGTCAGCAGTGAGTGCCCGATGACCCTTCAAACCTACTTCTCATCCAGCCTCCGCATCCTCCTGCAGCAGGGTGCTGCGCAGCGTGACTAACGCCCTTCCCGATGCTGCTGCCAGCAGCGCCGGTTCACAGCCCACTCGTGGAAGAGCTGCCGCGGCCCCGTCCCGCGTCCTGGCCTGGGCGGGAAGGGAGGAGGCTCCAGCCCAGCCTGGCATTGACCTCTGTGAACCCAGTCACACGCACCCTGTCAATAACTAAATGCAAGATAACAAAATGAGCTGTCACAGCCAATTAATACGCTGGGCTTAATCAGCGTGTAGGTTTTCAGGGTGGAGGCAGGGAGCCAGCTCCAGGTCAGAGGGGCTGGGGAGAGGCAGGGCGAGGGGTCTAGCAGGTGGCAGCCACCCCTGTCTGCTGGCTCCCTTGGCCAAAGCTGGGCCCGGCTGAGAGCTGGAGCTGCGGGAGGGCAGAGCCACGCACGGCGGGCGAGCAGGAGGCCGATGCAGGTGCCTCAGCGTTGGGGCACCTGCCCCGCAGGCTGCCGATCCCAGCCGCCTGCTTTGTGTCACCTCCGCCTCAGTATCCGCGTGCTGCAGAACCCGGCTGCAGGTGCCAGCGAGATAGCAGGGTCGCCTTCCCTCTCCGCTCTGCTCCGTCCCCTGCGGCACATGGATGTGGCATCATCTCGGTGGTGTCCAGGCACCCCGACTCCAGCCGGAGCCAGCAGGGCGGGCAGCCACAGGGTGCCTGGTGTCCCCTGGCTTGGCCACCGCGGACTGCAGGCAGACCCTGTCATCAGGAGAGCAACCAGCTCCCACCAGCAGGCCCAGAAGGTGCAGAGGGGCTGGGGAACTGCTTCACCAGGATGCTCAGGGGCTGAACACTGCTGCACGCCCAGGGCTGCACAGGGAGGGCCGCAGCTTCCCTTAGAGGCTGCTGGTGCAAGTGCGGAGCATTGCCAGGCACTGGAGTAGCGTGGCTGTGGGCTGGCCCCCGTCCTCTGCCTGCGTCAGCAGGGGACAGACTGACAGCTGGGCAGCTGAAGCTGTATTTGTGCACCTGAAAGCCCAAACTGAAAGCCGAAAATCACAGCTCAGGCTCCAGGCAGGACTTGGTAAAGCCACAGTGATGGCAATAAAGCCAGATGATCCGGGGCAAACCCGGAGTAACGCCACTGGCTTCACTGGAGCTAGCCCAGACTCACACGGGTCACAGGGGCAGCACGAGGGGGCACAGCCTTGCCCAGCAAAACGTGAGTTGAGCCTGGCTCTGCTCCACTCCGCTCCGCTCCACCAGTGCTCCTCAGATCTCCACCAGCACAAGTGAGCATGGGCTCTTCTCTGGAAGCCTCTGCAATTCGAACAGGCGCCTGTTCATGGCTGCCAGCGCCTGCGCACGGCTCCCTCGTGCCCTCCGTTCCGACCCCAGCTGCAGAGCTGCCCCCAGACCCCCAGGAAAAGGGGGCGTTCAGTCCCCTGCAGGCATGAAGAGCATTCAGGGAAGAAGATAATGCCCGTGTCGTGGTAGCAGGACCCATCAGCTCCCACCCACCCCTGGATGCCAATTAAATACCTGAACAAACTGCAAATTTTGTGTTTGTAAGTGGGGCAAAGGCAAGAAACTCATCCCAAATTCCTGTTGTCACAGGAGCCTGCTTCCGAAACACACCCACCCTGCAGAGACAGGTCCCACAGCAAGAGGAACAGGCACCCACAGACACCAGCTCGCGGCAGCACAGCCTCTGTCAGGGCTGCGGTCCCACCTCCTGCTCTCTGCTTCTTCCTCTGCAGCTTATCTGAGCAGCCCGTTCAGCTGAGAGCTTCGTGGAGGCAGTGGCTGTCCCTCAGCGTGCACCTCCTGCCACGGCGGCTCTGGGCTCAGGGGAAGCCTGAAGGCTGTCTGGGCAGGGGGACGCTCACAGTGACCCTTTTGTCTGAACCAGCATTGATGCCTCCCCAGAGGGGCAGAGCCCCTGCAGTTTGGCTGTGGGCTTGGAAGACAAACATCTGAGGATTGTTTTGATGGTGCCTTTATTTCCGTATCTGCTTTATTGTTTGTTCCTGTATGCATCGCTGCCAAGCCCCCCAGCCACAGGACTATGCTATCGAGTGGTTGTCTCCTCACTCCCACTTTGCTCTAATGCCTAAGAAAAAAAAAAAAAGCCATGCTGCATCTTTAACATTTGGCAATTTCTTGGTCTGAAGTCAGGGGAAATTTTGCCTTATTTGTCCAGCCCAAACCTCCTGTTTGTGAGGGTTTGCAAGCCATTTTTGTAATATTCCTCCCCATGCTTCTGCTTTATCTGGGGAGCACCCCAGAGCACTCAATGGACCAACAGAACAGCTGGAAACAAGCACAGCCTTATAAGCTGCACTGACAGCACAGGTTGGGCTTTTACAACTTCCATTTGCTTTTTGCCACTATTTTGTTGTTGTTGTTGTTTTAATCACAACAGCGATGGAACAGCATCATCATGACTCTCAGGACGCATCTCCTTAACACTGCCCATTTCTGGGCACAGAGGAATCTGGAGGGGGCAAGGCTGGGATTGTCTTCAGGGTTGCAGTTTCTCACACTCATCTGCAGGCAAACTGGGACTTCTTATGGTGAAGCTATTTTTCTTTGATCTTACAGGATCCCAGCATGAACAGAAGACACATTACTATGCATAGTTGTCAACAAGAACCTGAGCCTGAAACAGGGGGCAAGGACAGCTCGCAGCGTGTTTGAGTCCCATGACTCAAGCATAGCTCTGGTATCACAACATCAGTCATGAAAGACATGCTTGGGAGAGAATATCGGTATTAAATGGATTTGGACCTGGGGCACCGCAGGGCCTTTCAGCTCAGGGGGCTGAGCCGATGCCGAGCAGAGGACACTCACCCTCCCCCAGAGAATGCCAGCTGCTTCTCTGCAACTGCAGCGATGCCACACTGCAGGACGCAGTGCTGCAGCTGCAGCTCTGCCCAGGAACCTGCACCAAGGCAGCCACGTTCCTCACCTCCTCCATCAGCACGACATGCTGCTCCCCTGAGAACTGGGCCTGAAATCGTGCAGCTAGACCTGGTATGGCCAGACAGCAACGTCAGGCAGTGTGTGCTGCGCTCTGCAAACGGCATCCATGGAAGGGACAAGCTCCTCGCACCCCAAACCCTGCTCACCCTGGGTGCTGCCTGTGTCTTGCCCAGTGTCTAGAGGAAAAGTGATTTCTGGCCACAGCACAAGGGGTTTCTGCCTTGCCACAGAGCCAGAAATCCTGAAGAAAGTATGTTTCCTTTGGCTGTGGGGGAGCCCTGTGAAGAGCTGGAACTGTGCCGCTTCACGGAGGCTAACGAAAGGCAGAAGACCACAGCGTGTCCTGCCAATCCAGACAGAAAGATTACTAAGGCCGGTGGCACTGCTTGGCAGCCTGCCATTAGAAATAACTCTTCAAAAATAGAAGCGTGCTAATCTCAGGAACCTGCCGGTATTGTCAATGACATTAATGAAGTGTTTCGAAAACCAGAACAAATGCCTTGGCTTTCTGAGGCTGTGCCGCCCCTTGTAATTTTCCACAACAGCCTTCCAACAGCCTGCACTGTCTTCCTCTTCCCTCTCCCTCAAGCCTTCTCTCAAGCTCCCTCTGGGCTCTTTTCCACTCCCTGAGGTCCCTCTCCAGCTCCTGCAGCCTTCTCCTCCTCTCGTTTACCTCCTCACACATCTCCAGGTCCCTTCACAGGCCTCAGACAAAGCATGCAACGATGCACTGACTGGAAGTAGCCTTGTGGTTTGGGTACCCAGCTGTTACACTCGGATACAATGGTTAAGGGGGGACCCCTTCAAAAGAGGAGGTACCACACTGAACGCTGCCCTGCCCTGCCTCTGGATACTCCCCATCTCCCTGCCCGCTCTGCTCCCCATCAGTTCTTTCCACCTCTTCTCTCCAGCCCGAGCAAACCCAAGGACCGCTGAGGCTGCCACCACCTGCCGGGCTCCTGGCTGCCTGGCTGCCTTCCCATGCACGCTGCTCCCATGGCCAGGCGCTTACAGGGCTGCCGCGGGCGGCAACTTCTTTAAGGCTGCTTTTCTTGTTCCCTCCAACAAGCAGTGGGGAGAAGAAGGCAGATGCAACTCTACTTGTTCTCCCCTGTCTGCCGCTCCTGCACGAGGCGAGTCCCGCACCCGCTCAGGTGCTACCCGGAGCATCTCAAATTGACTCAGGTGGCACAACCAAGTGTCTGTCCATCTCCTCTTCTGTTTGCAGCTCGCTCTTGGCATCTTTCTCACCACCTCCTTCCTTTTGCAGCCATACTCCATTTTCAGTGTCTGTGGCAACCACAACAACCACTCTTCTTGCATGCTCAAATACAGGACAAGGTAGTGCAACCTAAACTCCACCTTGAGTCTCACCTGCCTTGTGTTTTTGCCTTGCAGGTGCAACAGCAAGTCACTTAGACACCTAGTTTGGTCTGAAAGGCAGAAGAATGTCAATAGGGGCCTCACTACCTTCAACTGAAACAAGCAGTTTTGGTAGGACTCGCACAAAAATAATGTCTTAAGCTCGATGCCCCCTCTCCCGGTTGCTGACTATGCACGCACAGGCCCTCCCAGGCCACAGCCTTCTCGTGCTCATCGTTTCAAACTCCCCCAGCAGCTACTGGGAAATCCCAAACCACGTACTTTAGCCAGCAGCAAACGGGTTACTGCAGACCGGCAGTGAAAGAGCAAGCTGGTGTCCCTGAAACAGGGTAACACCAACAGTGTATAAAGGTTCAACCTGACCACTTACCTAACACAGGCTGAGACGACAATATTGTTTGAGCAAAGAATGCAAACAACGTGAAACTTCCTGTTTCATTGTCCCTGACTCATTGCAGAAGTATCTTAGTGCTGAAGAGACTGAACTGATTTGCACACATGGGGTCAGAGGGCAAGATAAACCAAAACTGGCACGGCATCTTCCAAAAGCAGAATCTGCCTGCCCGACTTGAATTGCATTGCCTGGTCAGCATGAAAGAAAGAAAAGCACGCCGCATCCACTAGGTATCAGCTCCCAGAGCCTTGCAAAGCAAAGCCATCAGACATAAGTTGCAAATGTGTGTGGCCTTCGCTCATTACTCACTCATGTGACACGATGAAACCACAGCAATCTGTTATCCTTCCACCAGTTTTTTTGCAAAGTCCCACTGACAATTCAGCTCAGCACTCAGTGCTCAGGCTGCCATCAACTCTAGTAAAAGGATTTCTGAGTTGGCACGATCAGGCACAGAGCAGAAACGCAGGCTCAGCTATGTGCACTCAGCCACTCTCTTGCCAGGCCAAGTGGCTGTTTAGGTAGGAGAGACGGATGGAGAGTGGGAAAAGTGCTTATCTTACATTTAATGAGATATATGGCAATCCTGAGAAGAAGCTTAGCAGTAAGGCTTTAACGGGACTGATCAAGGAAACGAGGGTGATTTCTGAAAAGGGGAATCTTTTAGCTCTGCCAAGCACTTATCACATAACCATCAGAGCTCTGTCAGATGTAGTAGAGCTGTGAAAATCTGGCTAGCAGATTTGCTGTAACAAAGTATGACACTGCCTCCAATCTAGAGGACAAAATGCACTCAAATAAGGGAGTGTTATCTTCGTCAGAAAAGGAAACTGAGGCACAGAACAGCTCCAAGTTGCCTACTGCCAGGCAGAGAGGCAGTGCTAAATAGATAGCTGGATTTTTTAATAAAACCACAACCTCCTGAGCCATATGATGTGCTACCAGACAATGTGTTTTTATAAAGAGCACATCTGGGGACAGAAGCAGCTCTATGTGAAGAAAGCATTCACCATTGTCCCTCTGCTGGACTACAACACATCTCTGTTTAGCAAGTGGTTTAATTAAAAGTTTGAATGAAGCTTTTGTAACAGCTGGTCACCAAAAAATGGCTGGAAAATCACTGATCAAAATCAGAAAGGCTTGTGCTGTTAACTCAGCTAGGTGCCATTGCTTCCTTGATAAAAATAGTATGTGGTATTAAAGTGTGCCAGTTCTCCAAACATTTCTTACTGCCACTTCTCCTGCATGTTGTTGGTCTGAATGACTACACCTATAGCTTCCAGGCTGGCAGAAGTAATCAACAGCTTCTTTCTGCTGACCAAAAATAAATCAAGGCCAGAGGACAAACTGAGACATCATTTATGGCAAAGGGAGACAAGGCAGAAAAGTGAACGCTTTGTGAAAAGATACTTTGGATAGGTGAGAAAGTTTGTGCACGCACGGTTGCAAAGCTATTTGTGTTTTACTGGGCATTAAACATCCATGGCTGCCTCACCTGCTTGAAAAAGTACACAGAGGAGAGAAGTAAGAGGAGCTGACTGTTTTAAAAGAAGTTCATGTGAAACTCAGGTGAGGAAAGCTTTTCAGTTTCACTAACCATTCCGACAGGAGTTAACAGTCAGGAAGCTCGGGTGACCCTGCCTTCCACTGTTAGCGCACACAGCTCCCTCTCTGCTCACCAGGCGTTGCAGCCCAGCACTGGAACAGATCACCTAGGGAGGCTGCCAGCTGTGCAGCAGAGGCAGCTTCTGAAGGCCCGGCTGGACAAACGTCGCCCCGAGATGGGTCACACAGGACTAATCCTCACCTTTTTCATTAAAACCCAAAGAAACATTCTTATGTGAACACATAACTAGTCAGCATCCCAAATTTCACTTATTTTTGATAATAATGAAAACCATTGTGGCAGTACTGTAAAATATGCCTATGGACTGTTTTCTTATAAACTTCATACTCCTGCAGCTTAAACGCTGAGGGACATGGGGAGCAGTGACATTTAAAAGTTCTTTTCATACCTCTTTTGTATAGTTCTGTAATGGGGATTTACTGTGCTATTCTGACTATATAGAAGTTCAAACTCCTCTAACATAGCTTGCTGCCATGCAATCATGAAGGACAGTTTGTGTTCATAGAAATTACAGAGCACTCTTTTGTTAGTTATCCTAAAGACTTCTCAGGAGCAGTGGGTGTCTGGAGTAACAACAAAGTATTTACAAACAGAATAAACTGTTCTAGCCACAAAGAAAAAAATTAAACACAACAACAAAAACCCCAACCAAACACAGCAATTAAAAATCACAGGATCAGATTTTTTTTTATTTTTTTTAAAGTCTTGTGGCATTCATTACTAAACACTCAGGGTTACTAAAAGTGACATTGCCTACTTACAAAAAGCCAGTGACATTAAGGACTACTTCCTTTCCCCTACGAAGGGGAAAAAGATTTTTTCTCCCCACTCTGAAACTGGCTGCACAAAACACTGGCAAGTGTACACCATCTGCTCGGATTTTGTACCCAGCAGTAATGAAGAAAAATGCTCCTACAAACGTACAAAAATGAGTTTGGATAGTCACCAATACCAGTCCAGACACTGAGCAACAAGTGATTTGGGTTATAAACCAACCAGATCTCAAAGCCACCATCTTCTTAAAATAACCTTTCCAAATCTAAAACACTTTTCATCATAGATGGAGTTGAACTTGCTTCCCTTGCAGCTGAAACACTGACTGCAGCTTTGACACGTTATTTGAAGTCTGTGCTATAGCACTTGGAGCAGCAGGGTATGAACACAGCCAGCCAGCTCCTACCTGCTACCCGCCGCTCTTCTGCAAAGTTGAGGTAACATGGAATCACCCCCATCCATCTCCTGTTTCATGAAAATGCAGATTTACAAAATCAATAGCTTGTATCAGGTTGGCAGTGCCTCCGCCACGACTTGAGCAAAACTACCCATGTCAGATAAGTTAGACAGCAACTTCTTGTATGCTCGCCTGACTGTGTGAGTACACCTCCTCACCATGTTACCTAAAAAAGAAGAGGAATGGTACGAGCAGGACTGCATTATCCCTCATGGCCATGATTTTGCAGAGACCTGCACTTTCCTGTCTATGACTAATTTTTCCAGTGCAGGACAGTTAACAGTAGACATTTTACATGAAGAACTTCCCCTTAAAAATATTTATTCAGCATAAAAATCCAGAAATAGAAAATACACAAACACTACAAGAATATGCCTAAGCTTTTATGTGCCATTAAGTGCAGCAGCATTTGATCTTGCACATACCTGAAACATTTTGCTGGGCACAGCTTCCAATTAGTCTCCTGCAGCAGGACAGCTGGCCCTGTGCTGCTCAGACAGGTGACAAGGTGCTCGTGAAGCCAGCACCCTGTCCCCTCCCATAGCCTGCAGAAACAGAGCTTTCAGTCCTCTGGCCCACGGAATGACCACGCACCATTCGTACATAAGGTTTCCAGTTGCATCTGCAAGTACAGAAACAACTCCTACAAGACCTGGCGCATCAAATCTTGAAGGTCTCATGTCAGGACTGCTGTCACCTCCCAGCAATTCCCAGGCAGGAAGCGCTCTGTACCATTGCGATCCGGCATCTCCTCTTCAGTACTCTGCAAAGGCCACCTCCTACTGATGCTTAGAAGCACCCGTAAAACAGCTAATACCCACTTCCAAAGGATGATGGCAGGAACTACTTCCTACAGAGGGAACCACGCGTTTCCTATCTTCCATTCACCCGATGTGACTCCACGTAATCTAGGTTTAAGGACTTGCACACAGGATGATAACCACTGCGCTGTTTAGCAAGTTCCAACTCCAGTCGCTCCTACTGGCAATGACGACATTTACTAGGATCATTTTACAGATGGATCAGAAGGAAGGAAACTCAATTCATTTGCTCTATCGACTTCACTATCAACTGAATTTAGCCATCAGAAGATTTTCTCATGAAAAAACAGATGGCTCAGAGGTTGATAATGGAGGACAGTTTCCATTAAAATTGCTGCTTTTAATCCAGGCCGGCCTAACTCTTTGTTGCCTTTTGTTGCCTCTGTAAAGTGAGTGGAGGAGCTCAACAGCTATTGCAGAGACGCACCCATACTCGCATCGACAGGGAACATTCTCCACCACCCGCGGCATCGAGCCCACAGGGGCTGAAAGGGACGGGGAGGGCAAGGCAGCATGTGAGACCTGCATGTCCATTTCCCTTGCTTCATGGGTAAAGAAGTATTTTTCTCTGAGGCACTAACACTGTGTACAAAAGCCAGCAAAGAGAAGGATCCCTGCCTCATGGAGAGCACCTGTTAGACCTCAAAATACAAGAAATGGGAAGAATTCAGTGTGGTTTGTACCACATTTTTTTCAAATCACTGGGGCTCTCCAAAGCATAGGGAAGCTTGAAAATGATGTTCCCAGGAGGATGGAATGGGAAGGATGAAATACAAAGAATTACACTTTTTTCCAAACAGATCTGGTACTGTAAATATCAATTTGGAAGATAAAGAATAATACATATAAATTATGCTTGTAGAAAATCCTCTCATATCCTTTCAGCCACTCAACAAACACTATAACTGCAAATCCTCAGGAGTGGTATGAGTAAGCTGTAAAGCCATCCGGTGATGTGATGCAATCTATTTTTTATATACTTGCCGTCTGCCTTTAAAATTTGCACCAGACTAATCCAAAGATGTTACAGAGAAGAATTCCCATTAACGGACCTTTCCCAAAGCTGATTCATCTTTCTTTTCTGTGACAGACAGACTGTAAATCTCTCAACATCCCCCGTTGCAGCTGCATGTTCTTCAGGCTTTTAACCATCCATATCCGAAAACTTTCTTTTCCCATAATTCTGGACCAGACTGGAAACCGTGATTTGTGAAGCTTGTCCCTTTTCCCAGCACTGGAAGTCATTCAGCCCTTTCTGGCCAGCTCGAAATAAGGCTCGCTCTAATTCATCCAGCCGAGCCACCAGCATTGATGTGTCTTCATTGTAGGCATTCTGAGAGGAGTCCATGATACGACGAAAACGGCTAATAAATGTCTAAAGAAGATAAGCAGAATTATTGACAGATAAAGCACAGGCTGCTTGAGCTCAAATGCTAGAGGCCTGAGCTTTCAAGACATAGAAGCCAAAGATGTAGGCTCTACCCATCCGCTCACAACCGGTGAAGGGTCTGCCAGCTGCTGGCAGGGCTGTTTGTACGCAGCACCTATTAATCTTGAATGCAAAGACAAACCATTTCCTGCCGAAGCTGGGAGAGTGAATATCGGATACACTGGATGGGAAGCATGCGTGGAATTAGATTTTGGCTGCTCTTTAAGGACAGGCTTGAGCAGGCCACAGGGTATAACACAATTACCACATATTCTATCTCACTTCACAAGCAATCATTGCTTTAGAGCATACAAGCTGCAACTTGTGAATGGACCAGAATTTATGCCAAACCGTCACTGTAATGCATTCAGTATGCTGAAAAAACACTTAACCACACACACACACAAAAAATTCTACAACAAATAACATTTTGAAAAACAAAAAGACATATTTAAAGATTTTATACCCAAATGCAAAAATAAGGAGGGAAGAGGAAAAAAAAAAGGTCAAAACTCTTTGAAAACTGCGCTTCTTTATTTCAGAAGCAGGTTTTAGAAACACCACAAGTGTAGCATTTTAGAGATTTACTTATGAGCTATAGCATATTTATTCTTTAACTCTCACTTTGGCTTTGTAAGCACTAAATAGCTAAGTTTAACGTGTTCTATTTATAGTTCCTGAATATTTGGGAGAGGGTTTTTTTGGTGTTTTTTCTTTTTTAAAGTTGAACAGCACAACTCCGCTCGTTTGCTTTCAACAAAGTGAAAGCATACCTTGCATGCTTTGATTTTTCTGTCAACAAGTGACGTGTGCTGAAGAGGCTCTTTTGCTAAGATGTACATTAGCAGAAAGAGAAACGATGAGGACAGGCGTGGTCACCTCCTCAATGCAGAAAGCAAGCCTTCGATGGACCACTCCAAGTAAGCAGCAGTGTTTTAAAGCATCCTGCATCAGCTTTCATTTAAAGGGAAAAAAAAAAAAGAAAAAAAAGAAAGAAAAACCAATAGCAATCATCCCAGACTACTCAGAGAGCTGGCTGAAGAAATCTCAGAGCTGTTAGTGGTTATCCTTAAAAGCTCAGGGTGCAGAGAAGAGTTCACAGAGATCTGGAAACATGCAAGGATGGTATCTATCTTTTAAAAGAGAGAGGAGAGACAGGGAGGGAGAGAGGGAGGAAAGAAGAGCCAAGAAATTATAAACCCATCAATATCAGTTCCCAGAAACATACTGGAACAAATAAGTATACATAAAATTCTGCAAGAAAATAAAGAGAATAGTAACAGCCAACGTGGATTTGCCAAGAGACTCGGACAGACCAGCTTAGTTTCCTATTACGGCAGAATGCTAGTCATGGGGCATTCTTGTCAAATTTAGCTAAACTGCCCCTAGGTGGTCAGTAACGACAATTAATTATTCATAGCTCCTTTTAGAAGAAAGAACATACTAAGCGGAGTTCTACCGGGATCCAGCTGGAACTGAGTAATATTTGACAATCTCTCACTGTGGGCTGCAAACCGAACATGTGTCAATGTCACGCTGTTAAGAAAAAGAGGAGAGCTGTGACATGATGAGCGAACGGCATCATGGCCTAGAAAATTCACAGAGTAATCTTTTTGTTTTCAAGAGCACAAGGCAGGTCCTGAGCAGGAGAACGTGTGCTGTTCAGTACACTGCACATCAAAGTGGATGCAGATCAACTGGAAAAATACCAGCAGTGCACACTAAGGACAATCAGAGGTTAGGAAGCATGACCCACAATGAGGTACCAAATGAATTCGGACTGTTTATCCCAGACTGAAGAAAACCAGTGTTCAAATACATAATAGCCTGCTGCAGGAAGGAAGAGAATAGTCTGTTCTCAGCCTATACTTTGTGTGAGGCAAACAGAAAGAGCTTGTATTGCTGTGAAATAGACTTAGTTTAGACATTAGAGGAAACCTTCTAAGACTACGGTGGTAAAGCACTGGAACAATTGCCCAGGACAGTATGAAGTATTATCTTTAGAGAGCTTCAAAAACAGGTTACAAAAATAGAAATAACAGAGGGCAAATTAATTCTGCCTTGCAGTAGGGGTACAGATTAAATAAAATTACATCTCCTCTAGTCCTGTTCTACAGGATTTTCTGAAATACCGTATTTACAACGGGGAAACTCCAAGCCAAAATTCCACTCCTGGATGCATACTTGAGGCTTGCACTGACATCACTAGGCTGCGTAGTTGCCTAAAAGGGTCCTACAACCCGATCTAGAAATCCTTGATCAATTCAGAGGTCATCTGGATTAAAGCAGGGTATTTTTCCTGAAGACTGCTGAGCAGCTGGGAACAAGAGGAAGATGGAAAAGCATAAAACCAAATTTCAAGACTCAGTTCTAATACTTGCCTGCAGGATAGTCTGAGCTATCTCAGGATTCTCTGGATTGTCAAAATTCAGGAGCTGGGAGCCAAACCCATAGTAGTATGGCCCCATTTTATGCAAATCGACCACATTGGCATCAGCACTGAACACTGTCCTCCAGGCTTCCTTGTAAATCTTGGGCAGTTCCACAGAGATTATTCTTCTTTTGCTGTCACGTAGCCCTTTAGCCAGCCACATAGGTATTTCCAACTTCGATCCCTGCACGAATGAGAAAAAACAACAAAAGTTGCCCTCCCCAGGAAAATGCACACAAAGCAACCCCAAAGGCAGACAGTAAACTTTAACAAGGAAGATCCAGCACTACAAAAAGTCAATTTTGTGTTCTGAACGGCCTTCTGTAATTTAATATAAAACTGATACGCTTCGGAGACATTAATTATTAACGCAAGACTCTAAAAGTTGATTTTTTTTACTGACGTGAAGGTCTGATTATTAGACATGGCGGAAAAAATACAAAACGCATAAAAGTTAAAAAAAAAGTAACTAAAATCTTAAGTCCCTTCGCAGTGACCCCCCAGACGGAGGCAAACGGGTGCGGTCGCGTGCGACCCTCCCTGCGGGACCCCCCGGACAGCCCCCGTGCCGTGCCCAGCGGGGCCCCGCCGCGGGCCTCCGCGGCCTCACCCCTCCCGGCGCC
>VXAL01010217.1:111339-137797 GCA_013399475.1 Chauna torquata | reverse complement strand
GGAGCAGGCGGCTGCCGAGGCGGGCGGGAGGCCGGGGGCTGAGGGGAGCAGCGGCCGCAGGCCCGGCCCGGGCGCCCCGATGCCAGAGTGAGGCCGGGTGTCAGGCCTGCGCCCCAAAGCGGTGTTGTGCGGGGTTGTTAAATGGAGCCGTGTGTGGCTGCAGAATCGAGTGCCCTGTGCTAAACTCTGGGCTCGATCACAGGGGCGTAGACAGGGGTTTGTCTGGGGCGTACTTCGTGCCAGAAGTGCGCCCTGTGCTTTTTTGGGCCGATTGTTTCGCTGCTTGGGAGTTAGTTCATTTTTCATTGCATTCAAGTTTCCTTGCTCTGCTGTGAGCCGTGTGCGCTGAAAACACCGTGCCCTCTGCGCACAGTGGTCTACAAAGTACCGACACTTAAATCAACCAGTAAATATTTCAGTCTCTTCTGCTCAGGAAGAAAAACAAATAAGCAGAGACCTGTCAATGTCCCTGAAAAATAACAGCAGTGTTACAGGGGGCTTGATGATTTGCTTGATGACATTTTCAGTCCATGACTAAGGCATAAGCCAATGCCTCTGCAATTGTCTTTTAATTCCTCTGACCTCAGCGTTCTTCATGCTGCTGTTTGCTCAAGCAGGATCCATTGCTATTTGTTACTGTTTTGTCCTCATGAATTAACATGCTGGCACTTTTGGTATCTTGATCAAAGTCAAACCCAAGCAAAAAATAATGAAATTTGTACCAGTTTATTAAGTCTTGTACTATTTTATTTTTCACCGAGAAAAATAAAGCACAAGCCATGGAGACTGGGACTTCAGAAGGATGTACTTCTGTCACTTACACATCTCTTACATACCATGGCAGCATACGCTATAAAAATACGGCAATGCAACATAGAAACAGCAAGCTTTTGTGTACTGTGGTGTGCTGGATTTGTGAAAATCTAAATGCTGTTAATTTGTTAGACAATACAAGGAATAGAGACCAAGGAGCAGAAGAAATATGTTCCTTGTGTTTATAAATGTGACACCCGTGCACTGCTGATATTAGAATGTTCCCTTTTCCCATTAATCAGACACGTTAAATCCTGACAGCAGCTGTAAGCCAAATGCATGATCCTGAAAAGAAAACTCATTAAACTCGTTAAACATCATTTCTTGTAACGTGCTGAATTTGTATCTATGGTACAGAAAACAAAAAAAATTAGTTAGCAATCTTAACTATGGTCCTGCATTGTTTTTTTTGTTTTGTTTTGTTTTTGTTTTTTTTTCAATGAGAGGTGAAGTCTGTTTGAAAAATAAACTTGTCTATCTCTGCATATATTCAAAATGAGATACAGAGCAATTTCCAAAAGCTCTTCCTAAAGGGCAGTTCTGATAAAATTATAATTTGCTGAATTGGATTAGTAAAAGTATTCCCTGCTTAAACAGGTTCAGGAAACAAATCCCTGTGTTGAATAAGAAAGCTTGCGCTGTGAATGAGAAGAGAGAACAATGCAAATGGAATTAGTTCTTTTTGTAGGGTGCAGAAGTCAGACATCTGGCTTCATCAAAAAGAAGAGAGAAAATCACTGTTTTTCTGTGTCCGAAAATGCCTCAGCCGGTAGCATGTGATAGTGAAGCAAGGCACAGAGACCTGGAGAACCTAGGTTACTGGGCAAAGGTGAAAGAAGAACACGAAGGGGAAGATGTTTGCACTCACTGTAAAATCAATTGAAGAGTTGTTCTTTTGTGATAATTTAAAGAATGATGGGTGTTTGGCAGCCAAAATGATGTCACCCTTTCTTATAACACGTTTGTCTTCTCATCCTGAGAGAGTTACTAGGCATTTTCTTAACCTTGTGAGTGAATCTTAGTATAAAAATATGCGCTACCAGGCCAACATCCCAAACCATTATTACATTTTCATACATATGATTTCAGAACGTCCCTGGAAGAAAAGGAATGGCCTGTGTCATAGCTGAGCCTGCTTGTACTTATGGATTTATAAACTGAAGACTTCATTCTCCTTCTGCGTTTGTATGAAGCCAAAACTTTCTGTCACATGGGCTTCACTAACAGATCAGACACTGGAGCTTTACAGAGGCAAAGAATAACAGAATCCTTTAATAACCAGAGTAAAGAAAGGAGCAAAAGTGTGTGAGAAGAAGAAAGGAAAAGAGATGTTGAGAGAAGGCAGTGGAGGAGCAAAAGCGGTGGGAAGGGAAGGCAGATTCCAGAACCTGAGGAATACCAAAGCAAATATGACAGCAGTAAGTTATGTGATGGTTAAAACCCAAATCAATTCCAGGAATGGGATGTAGATTGAGAGAAGTGAAAGATGTGGGAAAGAATGAAAACTTAGAAATCAAGGGATACCAGCTGTATCTCACCTTCACTTCTTACATCTTGAATACTGTAAACTTCAGCCTATTTAACATCTCAGATAAATTCAGGGAAACAAAATTTTGTTCCCTACTTCTTCTAGGGACTTTAATTTGGTCAGAGCAGGCTGACGTCTGTGATATCTGCACAACTGCTAAGATGTGCCATGACAGCACGTGTACGTGGTGTTGTGACAGAGTCAGCTGATGCTGCCGTCTTGGGTAATTTAAATAGCATTAAACACGTGAAGTAAGACAACTGAAAAACCTGCGGCGATGTTGATGGGAGCAGCAGGGGAAGGGCTGGAGCAGGAAGTACCGCTCCCTGTGACTTCTCCTCACCTTGCATTTTGAGGTCAAAGCGAGAGAGAAAACATCGTGGGCTAAAGCACAGCACAGACTGAGGTTGATACTAAGCCTTCCCCCCTCACCTAGGGTCTTCTCTGGATTATAGCATGACTGGCTTTTCCTGTTTGTTATCAAGTACTCAGAAACGCTGGCAGGGTTCTGTCTGCCTGAAGGTCCCCAGATGAGACCGCTGACTTCAGCGGAGCCGGAGTCTCACTGTGCGATCAAGCCCAAGGATGCGGCGTGCCCAAGCAGTACTCAGGCGTGCAGCGTGCGGCTTCTGAGAGTGGAGCTTTCAATTTGATGGTGTCCTCCTGACAGACGGCAGCGCATGACAGCGTGTGTCATGGCCCTGCATCCCTGGTCTTTCTGATACCACGCAGATCACTCCTTTCCCTCCTGGAACTTCCACTCTCAAGAACAAATTTGCAAAACAAGAAGTTGACTTGTCTGTGGCAGTGGGAGTGCTTATGTGTAAGTAATGCTGTACTGGATCTTTGACACAGCCTTTTGCAAGCTCTCTGTTGTGCAAATGCAGGCCTATAACTCAAGTAAACCCACTGGCTTCAGTCGGATTACCCGTAAGAGAGCTGAGTGCTACGTCCCATGCATAAATATCGCTCTTGAAGAGGCAGATTCTGCAGTTGAGGACAACTTTGTTTTTTGAAGGAAAAAGGGCAGCGGCACAAGTCACTAGTTAAACCAAGGAGATGGTCACTTTCCTGTTCAGTTTATCTGCAAATGTGAGAGGTTTAGCAACAGTGTTAACAATGTACCATATTCATATTTATATCTCAAGGTATCATTCCCTCCCTGGAGGAGCGGAGGAGGATTGTGTCACATATTGCAGGTAGGAGAACAGCCACAGAAGAAGTGAAGGGATTTGGGGTAACCGAGCGTCCTATGGGAAAGCAAAAATAGCATTTCTGGCTTCCAGCTTTTAGCCAGCATCCCTCAGACAGAAGGCAGCGATGTCAGCGGGGTCTCTGGCCAGCTTGTAAAATTAATTTCAAAATCTTTTAAGTACCTCCTAAAAAGGAACACTGAAGAGATAAGATAAACTGGATGCTATAAATATGCTAAGATAAACTGGTATTGCAAACGGTGTTTTTAACAACCAAAGTGAAAATAGAAGCGCTTCTAGAACTTTTCAGTATTTTCCCAGCTGTCATTCACTGCATGAATTCCTGTTATCATGTGGGAGCGGATTCAGCGATTTCCAAGGCATTTTTAACTGTTGTGTAGTTTTGCTGGTAAGTGAAAAGTCACAATTAGATCAGTAGCAGGCATTTCATGAGGATTTCTTCTTTTAAGGAGTAGTGCCATGTTGCTAAAACTTTTTATGATATAGATGGGAATACTCCCAAAATTGTTGATGTTTCTTGCGTTTGGATTTCCCTAGATGCCAATTTGATATTGTTTTTTGTAGAAATGTGGAAAAATAGTAATTGTGCTACCTGCCTTCAGCAGGTAAGAAAGGAAATTGCACAGGATTGTATATCTGCAGTCAGTGCCAAAGGGCTGAGATCTCAGTAAGTTTTAATGTCTCAGGGTGACTGTGGTGGTGTAAGTAGGACACTCACATGATGTGGATGAAAGAAAAATGCTGTGTTTGTTCTTGAGAGGAGACCCTTTCCTACCTGAGAAGTACTCAAGCAGCTGAGCAAAGCAATGAATCCTTTCCACAATATGAAACATTAAACATCAACAGTTTTCTTTTTGTTATGTCTCACGATTCCCAGCAATTGTCACATGGAAACTGCTTTTCCAATTAAGTTGCATGCACTCCAACTCCTTTCACCAAAAGGTTACTCAGTGCCCACAGACAAAAAAAACATTCCATCTAATGAATCAATCTTTGTGCACAGCAAAAAGCAATTGTTTTGCAGAAATTACATGAAAACTAGAAACTGATGACTTGTTTGAAAGGAAGATGGGAGGAGGGGGAGGGAGTTGCCAAATGAGCCTTATGTTCTAAATGGGGTGTGTTGGTGGGAGTTTTTTCTCAGCTATCAAGGGCATTTCTGTTAAAAGCAAACTAAAGCAAGATAAAGGAAGCTGGAGCTAAATTTTCAAATTTTACCCCTGAAAATAAATAAATAAAGAAAGAAAGAAAGAAAGTTTTTGTCTTTCAGACTAAAATAAGCATTTTTATATCTGACTACAGATAGTTTTCTTCTGTATGGTAATCTTTTCCTTCATAGTAACCTTTTCCTTCATTCTAGGTTCTCACTCTTATTCGCATGAGTCTGGAGAGTGTTTTTAAGTGAGTTACTGAAAACAAAGGCAACATATCTTATTTCTTGGGATCTAGAATAAGAGCTTGAATTCTGAATTGCAGGGAGAGTACGTTTGTATCAATTCACTCTGTGTGTAATCAGTAAGTTACCCAAACATGAACGATACCAATTTTTCCACTGCCTTCATTCGTAGTTTCTTGTGTCTGGCTTTTTTTTTTTTTTCGTTTGTCCACTGTGTTGTCTGTACCAGTGACCCAATATCCCTAGCTGGAGAAGATGGCACAGGCATCTGCAGTTCAAGCATTGAGCTGCCTGTGCTCTTTGAACTGCGGTTTCAGTGCTACCACACCACTCCAGCCCCTCTCGCATCAGCACTGGACAAGCAGAGTGCTGGTGGTTCAGGGTTCTCGGAAGCGGAGCCTCCCTTTGCTCTGTCCGAGTGTGCATGCTGCCGTGGCCCCTGCGCATAGCTCTGCCCAGCAGAATCTCCGAATATATTAAATCCAGTTGCCTCTTGGCTGCTGCCTTTCTTTCCTGGGCTGTGGATATCTGGTGAGGCTGTCCCACATTTTTGAGGCATGCTAGAATAGGAAAAGATCCAAACAGTTTCTTATCTGATCACACATGGGAAGTGCAATCTAACGGCACCTGCTGGAGCACACTGCATCGCGTCAAAAAGTAGAGAACCTTGCCCATAGCTTGTGAAGCATTTTTCCATCCTTCAGTGTAAAAAATGCTATGCAAATGTCACATTACACTGGATACGTACTGAGAATTTGGCTAAGATAATACGATTATAGTCAGAATTAGCACACCAAAAATTCTGTGTCTCAGTGGGAAAGACTATTAATATAGTAACAACTAAGAAGTCCAGGAGGAGCAGAGCAAAACAGAGTTTCTTGCTTGCATTCCTGACATCTTTGGGAGACAGAGAGGTAGCTACTGCGAATGAGAGGAAACCGAGATGTGGGCTGATAGCAGCTTTTCTGAGCTGCTGAAAGGATGCCCGTGGAGTCCACAGCTTCTACCCGCTGTCCTTTACCAGGCGAGGGAGATGGTGGGAGCTTGTCAAGTGTGTGGGCAGAGTTTGAGATGTTAACCCCATGGGTTTAAGGATTAAGAGGATGATGCTGTTCATTCTGAACTTCCCATCTGGAAGAAGTCCAGTGACTCAGGGTGTGGGGGAATGCGAAGAAGAGACAAGACAAGCAGCTTGCGTCGTCTGGCAGCTGAGTGGTCCCTAGCTCTGAGAACACCCTGTCACAGTATATCCTCAAATCTGACAGCTTTTCTCTTTCAGGCATGGACTACTCTCTGATCCCATAAAGTTTATCTTAGTTTTCATGAAACACCCCTGTAGCTGGCCGGTGACATAACTCATTGCTAGTAAGTCAGCAGTGTGCAAGATTCATCAGCTAGATATCCAAGAATGTTATAATCAAAAGTGACGAAACCCCGTGATATATTTTAAAAGTGAATATATTTTCTCTGGACACTGTGGCTTGTACTCGGTGCCAGGTTTTATCACACGAACCCAGATGTGAATTTTTGGCACGGTTTTAATGTCCTGTAGGAGAGCCTGCATATCTTTTGATTTTCTCTTTTTTTCTTATAATCCTGTGTTTACCAGCAGAGCTAGTAAAATAACAGAAAAGCACATTCAGTGGGGAAGGTTTGGCAAACCCAGAGTAATCTCATTGAGATGAGTGATGTTTTTAGACCTTATTTTCATAATACAGTGTTCAAAAATCTGTCTCCTCACCGTGGAATTTCAGGGCCAAATACCTCCATGGCATAAATAGATGTAAATCCACTAAAGAACGTGCAGTTATATCTGGTGATTGTTTTGCTGATAGTGTCTTTTTAATATTATGATTAGCAGTCCTTAAAGAGAATGAAACCTTCTTTGATTGATGCTTCAGCGCAAATGCTTTTCTTATCTTTTAACTTATGGTCTCCATCCTGGAGAGTGCCTTTCATGAGTGCTTTAAGTAATATGTTGTATACATTTTAGCCTCTCCCATGTGTTCTCTCCGATACTTGGATGCAGTACTGAGTTGTTTCTCTGCTTCATTTTTAAATGCCCACACTTCTGCGGGTTTCTAGTAGAGGTGTCTGACTGCAGGATAGTTGCTTTTTGTTAGGTGAAACGTGGTGAGGTTTGTAATGGCCTGTGGTTCCTAGCAAGCTCATTCCACAGCCCACGGGGCAGCTCTGCGACAGGTTGTAGATGCTGTGTTAGGAGGTAGTACCAGCGGGACGTGAGGTGCAAAGAGGGACTTGGCAGCTCTGTTCCTATGGCTTGCTGGTTTCCTGTGTGGATGAGCTTTGTTCATGTGGTAGAAAATTCTGTTCCAAAGAGAACCAAGTGAAGGAGACGAGAATCTTGACCAGGGGAGAGCTGTTTGGTGTACATCAGCACGCACAGCTCAGGCCGGCGTCAGGCTGGCTGGTGTGTTGGGCAGCTGCGAGCTGCTTGCTGCCCTCAGCACTCTGTTGTCTCTTTTGCACAAAGGGCGCTAACGCAGAGCTGGTGAGCATATCTGAAATGTTAACGATGTGAAATGTGTGAGTCAAACCCTGATGATAAAGATCTAATACAATTACCTAAAAATGCAGCAGGTCATTTATAATATCCTTTGCATGCAAGTCTGCTTTGGCTTTGGACATTAGGAACAATTTGATTACAGAGCACTGTATGGAGTCGGGCTGAGATGGAGTTATGAAGATAGATAGATAACTTTCTTCGCAGCAGCCCGTATGGTGCTCTGCTTTGCGTTTGTGGCTCTGGCAGTGTGGGTAACGCACCAGTGTTTCAGCTGCCCCAGAGCAGTGCTTGCACAGCAGCGAGCAAGCGGGGGCCGGGCAAGAGACGGTGAAGGGACAGTGCCGAGACGGCTGGCCCCAGCTGACCGAAGGGATATTCCACACCATGTGATGTTGTGCACAGCAATCGAAGCTCAGGGGAAGGAGGAAGGAGGCTGTGTGTTTGTGGTCAAGGAGTCTGACTTCTCAAGTGATTGTTTTGGGGGGGGGGCCCTGCTTCCCAGGCACTGACCGGGCATCTCCCTGCCGATGGGAAGTGGTAAATGAATTCCTCTGTTTAGATTTGCTTGCATGAGCAGCTTTTGCTTTCCCTGTTAAACTTAATCCATGATTCTTTTCTCTTTCCTTCTATTTTATTCCCATTCTGCAGGAAAGGGGTGAGTGAGAGGCTGGTTGGCCTCTGCTGGCTGGGGTCAACTCACCACAAGCACTGGAAAATAGACACAGCTCCTGTTCTTAATGAACATTGCTTGTCTTGTTTCCCTGCATGAGGTTACATTTTTGTTGCAGAATGGCCCTTTGCTTTTAAATTTTCCCTTGCGTTCAGTTTCCTTCCCGACAGTTAGTTGAGGAGGGAATGGCATGATCACAGTTCGCTCTGACTGCCCAGACCAAAATAGCTAGCTATTTCTGCGAAGCTGCTTAGGAATGTCACACTTAAAAACATTGAATTTAAATTATCATTTAGGTTTCAGAGCTGATGTATCACGGAAGCCCATCCTCCTGAGATGTCAGAGAGATGGTATTGATTCCCTTCCCTAATTTAGCAAATTGGTGCAAAAAGGTCTGAAGAGCCACTCCTGGACTACACAGACAAATCTACAGGAGCAGTTTAAAACTCCGGATTCATACAGATTCTCTGTCCGGCTTTTTCATCTGATGCCACTGCAAGCTATTTCATCCACAAAAGGATCCTTAGGAGAGAGGCTTGATCCCCCAGGAGGGTGGCTTAACAGCTGGATGCGATATGCTTCATCCAATATTTGTAAAGAACACTAGTATTGCAGTGAGGTAGTTCAGCTTCATACATTCATTTGGAGACTAGGGTCTAAATTTAGATTTATTCCCCAGGGCAAACGGTTTTGTCACCTGAGTTTCAATAGCTGTTTCAGTCCAAAACTACTGCAAGGGCTAGTGCAACGACAGGTCTTTGATTTGGAGCCTGGGACTGAATGATATGTTAGAAGTTAGACCTCCAGCCTTTACTAGAAATTCATAGCAGAAATTCCTTGCATGCCTAGCTTTGCTCTCTGTCCAGCCTTTCTGTGAGCTCTCCATTTCATCAAATCCCCCTTGATTTATGGCATGATAGTCATAAATCCAAGCTAGCCCTGGATAATATAATAACATACCATTTGTGCCCTTTGCAGGTTCACGGCTCTGACAGCATAAGCTTGGTCTTGTAGTCCCTGAACTTGTTTTCACTGGTAACATTTGCTGCAATGAAGTTTTGTAGAATGAAAGCAATAACTCCAGGTGAGAGATTTGTTCGGGGCTGTAAGTGTTACCCTGCCTTGCCTTCAGCCCAGCAGTGCAATGGCATCATGTCCTGGAACCGATGTGACTGTGGACGAAGACCTGCCAAATAGTGCACTGTCTTTAACACTAAAAATTACAAAGCATTTTAAAGTATATAGGGCAGACTTGCTAAGTCACGCTTGTCAAGCTTATGGATACGTCTTATGCAGCATACAGAGTAAGGGGTCAATTCTTGAAGATATTCTGTATTTCTGTACTAGGTGTAATATTCCCTGTCCCTCGTATATGTCCATAACTTCTTCCATTGGGGAAAATGGTAATGAGTTTGCATACCAAGGAGATAATAGATCCTGATTCCCCTTCAGTAATGTATAATGTCAACAAAAGCCTTTGGTGAATGCAGCGTCTTCTTANAAGGGACAGTGCCGAGACGGCTGGCCCCAGCTGACCGAAGGGATATTCCACACCATGTGATGTTGTGCACAGCAATCGAAGCTCAGGGGAAGGAGGAAGGAGGCTGTGTGTTTGTGGTCAAGGAGTCTGACTTCTCAAGTGATTGTTTTGGGGGGGGGGCCCTGCTTCCCAGGCACTGACCGGGCATCTCCCTGCCGATGGGAAGTGGTAAATGAATTCCTCTGTTTAGATTTGCTTGCATGAGCAGCTTTTGCTTTCCCTGTTAAACTTAATCCATGATTCTTTTCTCTTTCCTTCTATTTTATTCCCATTCTGCAGGAAAGGGGTGAGTGAGAGGCTGGTTGGCCTCTGCTGGCTGGGGTCAACTCACCACAAGCACTGGAAAATAGACACAGCTCCTGTTCTTAATGAACATTGCTTGTCTTGTTTCCCTGCATGAGGTTACATTTTTGTTGCAGAATGGCCCTTTGCTTTTAAATTTTCCCTTGCGTTCAGTTTCCTTCCCGACAGTTAGTTGAGGAGGGAATGGCATGATCACAGTTCGCTCTGACTGCCCAGACCAAAATAGCTAGCTATTTCTGCGAAGCTGCTTAGGAATGTCACACTTAAAAACATTGAATTTAAATTATCATTTAGGTTTCAGAGCTGATGTATCACGGAAGCCCATCCTCCTGAGATGTCAGAGAGATGGTATTGATTCCCTTCCCTAATTTAGCAAATTGGTGCAAAAAGGTCTGAAGAGCCACTCCTGGACTACACAGACAAATCTACAGGAGCAGTTTAAAACTCCGGATTCATACAGATTCTCTGTCCGGCTTTTTCATCTGGTGCCACTGCAAGCTATTTCATCCACAAAAGGATCCTTAGGAGAGAGGCTTGATCCCCCAGGAGGGTGGCTTAACAGCTGGATGCGACATGCTTCATCCAATATTTGTAAAGAACACTAGTATTGCAGTGAGGTAGTTCAGCTTCATACATTCATTTGGAGACTAGGGTCTAAATTTAGATTTATTCCCCAGGGCAAACGGTTTTGTCACCTGAGTTTCAATAGCTGTTTCAGTCCAAAACTACTGCAAGGGCTAGTGCAACGACAGGTCTTTGATTTGGAGCCTGGGACTGAATGATATGTTAGAAGTTAGACCTCCAGCCTTTACTAGAAATTCATAGCAGAAATTCCTTGCATGCCTAGCTTTGCTCTCTGTCCAGCCTTTCTGTGAGCTCTCCATTTCATCAAATCCCCCTTGATTTATGGCATGATAGTCATAAATCCAAGCTAGCCCTGGATAATATAATAACATACCATTTGTGCCCTTTGCAGGTTCACGGCTCTGACAGCATAAGCTTGGTCTTGTAGTCCCTGAACTTGTTTTCACTGGTAACATTTGCTGCAATGAAGTTTTGTAGAATGAAAGCAATAACTCCAGGTGAGAGATTTGTTCGGGGCTGTAAGTGTTACCCTGCCTTGCCTTCAGCCCAGCAGTGCAATGGCATCATGTCCTGGAACCGATGTGACTGTGGACGAAGACCTGCCAAATAGTGCACTGTCTTTAACACTAAAAATTACAAAGCATTTTAAAGTATATAGGGCAGACTTGCTAAGTCACGCTTGTCAAGCTTATGGATACGTCTTATGCAGCATACAGAGTAAGGGGTCAATTCTTGAAGATATTCTGTATTTCTGTACTAGGTGTAATATTCCCTGTCCCTCGTATATGTCCATAACTTCTTCCATTGGGGAAAATGGTAATGAGTTTGCATACCAAGGAGATAATAGATCCTGATTCCCCTTCAGTAATGTATAATGTCAACAAAAGCCTTTGGTGAATGCAGCGTCTTCTTAATTAGGTGCTTGAGCAGGAGATTATTAATCCATTTATCTCAAATTCTAATTGTACCATGAATTGCTTGCTGTTTTATGCCTAAGTTTGTGATCGTATTTATCTTCCCGGAACCTTTAAAGAGTCATACTTGTAAATGAGTATTTCTGGAAATTTGAATTACTATATTCTTATTTGAATTCGTTTCCTCAATGTACATGTATGTAAATATTCTGAAATCCTCACTCCGTCAGCCAAGGGTATCCTGCAACATAACAATTCCACAACTGCAGCTATATGCCATTTCCACAGTAGTGACATGTGACCTTTAAAAAACATGGATTTTGGCACCAGTGAGGGGCAACCTCACTGATAATCAAGGGAAGCTGATTATCACGGCAAAGGCTGGTCTTCAGGTACCAGAATTACTGAGTGGGCATGGTTTGAGGACTTGCCACAATTCAAGTGCGTGTTAAAACTAAAAGCTTAGGTTGTGATACTAATGTATAAGTACTCATGATCCTGTAGATCTAAAAATCATACCTAGGAAATTCAGGGCAAGCCAGTTGATGTGCTAGAAGTGCATGTAGTTGCCTGGTGTAGTTGCCTGGATAACATACATTTGCCTGGATACGGCTGAGAATTCTTCTGAAAATATCCTCAGGCAGAAGCTTTTTTCTTTGAACACACTGCGTTGGCCTAGTTGGCAGTTCATGGCATGTACTGCAATAGCTCCATCTGCTGAAACAACTCATAAATCACTGGAAACTTCGGAAAGTAACAGCCAGTGATATTTTTCCTCCTATCGTCTGTGCTATTAGTGCCCCTCTGGGTTTCTATGTCTACGTTGGGCTACCTAAGAACAGACTAAGCAGACCATACTGTGGTTTCTTTGTGTGAACGTGCGCAGACGCGAAAGAGGGAAGGAGAGCAAGGGGCATGTCGCTGACGTTCAGTCAAGTGAAGCAAATGGTAGTGAATGAAGTCACTTTATCAGAGTGGCCCTGTTTTATATGGGCTGCCCTGTAGGACTTGCTGTGTGCAAGCAAAGATGTAATGGATGTAGTGGCACCATCCAAATTGTGCTGTGATATCTGAGAAGGGAGAAACTTATTTGGGTGTTGGGGTTTTTTTGTTTGTTTGTTTTTGTTTTTTCTTTTTCTTCTGTGTTCTATGGTTTTAACTATCTATACTAGCTACCATTAAAAAAAAACTAAAAATAAAAAAAGTAACACAGTTCCTGTTCTAAATACTGTGGCAGATGATAGCTCCTCTGGCACCTATGGGCTCACAAGTTGCCAAATGATTGCTTTTCAATGGTATTACTGATGCCCTAGCTGACAACTTCTCCCATTTAAGGGCTGACTTCTCTCCGATGCAGAGCGTGTTTCTCATTAACGTCCCTGTCACTCACTGCTGAAAGAATTCAGCTTTAGGTGAGGCTGACTCTGCTCCATTCCTTTCACTTCTAGGAGGACCCCTCATGGTAGACACTGCGTATCTGTGCTGATGTGCAGCTGGGCTCAGATTCGTTCCAAATATGTATAAATTCAAATGATACCTGCGCAGCTGAGTGTCATTGCGGCTCATTTTAGACAAGACACTAATTTGTTGATGTCTGTTTTGGGTGCATCTGGCAGGCTGTATAAGCAAAGGTATCTGTTATCTGATATGCAAACATAGAGGATTAATTAACTTGTACATTTCGAGGCTTGAATTGCTGTGCAGAGTCAGACCCTGCTTCGGTGCATCACAGGGAGGTTTTATGGCTGACTCTGAGGGGAGGAGGACTGTGGTCCAAGTGCCTACAGACAGACATACCCCACAGTGACAGGGAAAGTTAATGCCTAAATTCCTTCCCTTCTCTCCCCCAAACATCTCTGTTTGCTTTTCTTATTAATGTAATGATTTTCCTGCTCAGTCTTCAGGCTCAGGTTTTTCCTGAGCATTGTTTGTTCCCATCATTCTTTTTCACAGAGCTCTTCTGCTTGAAAAAGGCATTTTGATTCATTCCATGCTCCTGACTTGGAACTAATAGGACTCGTCCAATCTGCCGAGTCAGGGCGAGTTCCTCTACATCTCTGCCTTGTGCTTCAGTGAAGCAGAGGTTCTGTGGAAGATAGACATGGGATCATGTAATTAAAAATTGGGTAAAGTGTATGCACCATGTGCCTGATTCACGCTGGATAACTAATTCAGTGCAAAAACGTGCCTTTTTTGCCATGAAGGCGTAGTCTTAATGGGGAATAATGATTTTAGTTCCTCTCTGCCTTTGACAAAGTTGAAAGCAGTGTTAAGCTGACGCTGAGCTTTACTGAATACCACACCGCATGCTTCTGTTTAGTCAAAGTCTGATTTTTTTAAGTCTCTGTTTTTTAACCTCTCTCCTCACCTCCTCTTAGAGCTTATGAATCTTTTTTAATGCAGCACATGGTCTTGCAACAAAGTCCTGCTTTCTGGTTATACTATTAGTGTTTTGTGGGGCACATAATCTCAAAGGGGATGAGAAGTTTTCGTGACAGAATCTCCTTTGAAATTAGCCCAACAATGTTAGTATCGGATCCAGGCTGTCCAGGTGGCACTGAACAAGTCGTTTTTGCCAGAAGCCAAAGAGGTACCTAAGTGTCCAACTCACAACTGGAACCTTTGAGACAAGAGGAAGCGATGCTGAGGAGGAGCTTGTAACCTAATGCCAAAACGCAATTTAACCCAATTAACAATTTGTGCAACAGTCTGGCTGATCCTCTTTGTCCCATGGGTAAGAAGGGGACAGCAGTGTCCTAGTTCACAGGTAAGTTAAGAAAGTACACCGATTACAGACTGAGCGCGCAGAGTCTGGGGCAGTGGAAGGGTTCTTCTCATCCCAGAAGACGGTGGGCTGGGATCCCTGAGCCAGAAGACAGTGCCCAGGGGTCAAAGCAAGATCAGGAGGGGATACAAAATTAGCGCTGATGCCATCACCTTGACATCATGCGAAGTTGACTGGTATAGTATCAGCCATTCCTTGTTACAGAACAGGTCTGTGGCCCCAGGTTCACCTGAAACCATGTGATCCCTTTCACGGTTTTTGTTAGCAGCAGAAGGTTCCAGCCATCCCTCCAGAGAGAGTGAAGGAGGACAGTCAGAGCAGAGCATGTACCCAGTGAGTGTGAAAGTAAAAGGTAACTATTCATCCTTTTACAGCAGCTACCTCTTCTCTGTCAGCAGAGTAGGATTCCTATAACAAATGCTATAACAAATCAAGTTGCTGAGATAGGCCAGCAAGTGCATAGCTTCTGCCTCAACCAAAGGAACAGCTATTGCTTTCATAATCTCTCTTGGATGTGGCATTACTCCTTCAAAATCAAACCTTTGTTGGAACATGCTGTTATTTTTACAAGTGACCTAAGACTGCCATTTTCAAGTGTGGTGTTGTGTATTTGACAGCATTTCAGGTATAAGAAGTACTGCTATTTCCTCCTGTCTGGCCTTTTTTATGTGTATGAGTCTTTCACTAGGCAATGGAAGCATACAAAAAAAGTTTTCAAATGGAAAGCATTTTTGTAAAATCACGAATGTTGGTGGCTAGTAAGTATTCCAAGGCACATGAAGTTCCTGGAAACATTTTCAAACACGTTTTTGTGTCGTGTCATTTTAGTGGCTGACAAAATTAATTTGTACCTTTGAAAAATTCCTTCAGCTGGGCTTCTTGGGAGTGGTGGAGCTTTTTGTGTTCTAAAAGCCAGGGCATTCATTTAGGTTCCTAAACAATAATCTAACAGTAGATACCCATTTAATAAAAGTCCCCCAACTCTTCATCATGAGTTTCATGTGTGATGCATGTCTCTGCATGCCCTGCAAGCCAACTGGCATGCCAGGCTGTTTTGTAGAGGACTAGCAGTGGTGTCTGCATGCAGTACAGCTGTGCAAGAGTGCACTTCGATCTACAGCTGCAGAGATTAAGACCCTGCTAAGA
Organism: Chauna torquata; assembly: GCA_013399475.1. Lineage (NCBI taxonomy): Eukaryota > Metazoa > Chordata > Aves > Anseriformes > Anhimidae > Chauna > Chauna torquata. Next base: position 122,376 of record VXAL01010217.1, on the reverse strand, counting down.
GGATGCGTCTGGCTTAGAAGCTCTCTTTGCTAGGTTGCCAGTTCTCCTCTCATTTGTGAGAGTTGAGCTCTGTCTGTGCTGAATTCCACTGAAAAGAAGAGTATATCAGCTTTTAGCATGAGGCTTTGAGGCACTCTACCCTTACACATTGCAAAGCATTTTGTGCTAGATGTGACAAGGCAGCAGTCTGTTGGTCCGATTTACAAATACAGGGAACTATGCAGTGCAGTTTGGGTTTATGAGGCTCTTTCAGCTTTGTCCATAGATCAAGGTTATTAATTTGATGAGTGCATGGGCACCTAGGGTATGCAAAGATACAGAACAAACTCTTCACAGCCCCACCCTTTAATATCAAGAACATTCTCATTGGCTTCAACCAGCCAGCAATCACCTTGGGTCAATACGGCGTAGACACTCTATTTTCTCTCTCCACATGGTGCAGTGTCACCCCATCAGTGTTGCCATCCTGCGCTTGGCGTCGTCTGCATCGTAGTCTGTTCACTACCACATTATTAGTTCTGAATGGAAGCTTAAAGCCTCTGTTCCTCTTTTTACAGGAGGCTAACTTATGGCAGGGATTCGGTGACGTGCTGGTCATGTCTGTGCAGCCACTAGTGGATGTGCACGCCCCGTGGGCTAGGAAGGGTCCTCATAAAGCCTGAGGCTCTGCTTACATTTGGTATATCTGAGTGGGTTTCAAAAGCATGGTGACTCCCATCTATTTCCTAGCTGCATAGTGAAACCGTGACAAGATACACACTGATACAGCTCCCATGAGGTCTGAATGTTAGAGCAGATTGGTTTTTCACTAAACTGCATGAGAAAATAATATGCTATTTCTCTGCTTTTCTCCCAGACTTGTATTACTTTCTCCTAGCCCCCACAATTTGCTACCAGCTGAATTACCCAAGAAATTCACGCTGCAGACACAGCTATATCATTAAGAGGCTTCTTGAAGTGGTAAGAAAATGGCACTGCACTTAAACCTGTCAACTTCTGAGACTCTGCTTGAATAGTAACAATTGTATTGAGCCATGAGATTCATACCAAGGTTGTCACATCTTTCCTTGGATGCTGACATTACAGTTATGTGTCAAACATTGCCTTAGCACACAGGCATGTTTCTCCTGATGTTTGACAAAAAGCAGAAAGCTATTTCTGATATTATAAGATTATTTTCTTAGCTCTGCGGGGCTCTGGAGGAGTAAAAAATTGTCCTATAGACTGTATATGCACTCTGCTAAAAATGCAGCAATCACCTGTCTGTAGTTGCTCTCGTGTCTAAATCTAATGGTGCTGCAGTTATGCTGTGAAATAATGCAAATTTCAGACCTCACACAGTGATATTTTGGTAATCATGGGGATTTCACACAGTCCTTTCTAATTCCTCCCCCCTTTTTTAGGATATTTGAATGGAAGTTGTGATTTGATCATCATGGATTAACCTTTAAAGGGGCTCTTGAAGGATCTTGCAGTTTCATAGAGGTGAATGGAACTCTTTCACCTGCTGACAAAGTACCAGACCAAACTGAGCCACCTACTCCAGCAGCTCATCGCAGAGCTGTTGGCCCAGCCAGGCAATGCTGGGCACAGTCTGTTGGCAGTGCAGGCAACGTGCATGGTGGATGCTCTGAAACCCAGACAATGAGAAAAGTCCTTGCACTACAATGCTGACATCTTGTATTAGATTGAGTAATGTGCTGGGATGCATGCCAGCCTCTGAGACCTTCACAGGATGGCTGCAGCATAAGCAGTTACGGTGTCAGTTAATTGCACTTGAAAACACTGTGGTGGTTGTGATACGTAAACACGAAATAGATGGAGATATGGAGCAATGCCTCAGGACATGGTGACTTTAGTGTGAAGGAATCAGCGAAGGACTTTGAAGTCACCTCTTATTTTCTTTGCAGATACTTCTCTTTCATCTCATGTTGGCACTAATTCAGCAGGTATTGTTTTTTTCTGTTGTTGTTGGTGGTTTTTTTTTGATATTAAAGCCCAGGGATTCAGTTGTTACATGTAAGGAGGACTGCTGGGATGCAGTTATTAGCCTCTAACACTATAGGGTGGTTGTGGCTGACCTGCAACAGTTTATTTGCTTAACCACATCTGCATTTACCTTAATGCTTACGTACTGCAGAAATGGCTCACTTTATCATGTCTGTACTTATCCTCTTCTCCTTAAACATAGTTACCCCAAAGGATGAGGACTCCAGTGCTTTGTTAGTGTAAAGAAAGGAAAGGGAAGGCACTGGGATCAGGAGTGCTGCCTTTCTCATTTTATGGCCTGCTAGGTGATGCTTTGCATCTCTGGGTCCAGGTTTCCTATCCTCTGTAAAAGGCTGTAACTTTTTAAGGCACTTCGGGATCTGCAGAAGAAAAGCGTTGTAGCTGTGTTAATACAAATAATTCTTTCCCATGATTCCCTGGCATTAGCTCCATCTCCCAGCAGTTGTCATTGGGCTTGTACAGAATCTCCTGCAGAATTTCTCCAGAATCCTTCATGCCAGCATTGGGGGCAGCTGAGAACAGTAAAGGAAGTTTTGTGCAAATATTTTTGGGGCTATAATGTATGTTTTTCATTCCAATATAAGTATGATATAGTTTTTGTAAAGCCCTCACTTTAGTAGAGCATTTGAAATAGTTATCTCTGCAAGCTGTTCACCTAAGCTGGCAGCCTTTTTCAAACAAGAGGATGTGCTGTGGATGCTCTTTTCTGTTGCTACATCCCAACAAAAGTTTTTTGTGCCTTTATCTCACAACCAGAGGAGCCTGGAGGACTTTGTCCTGCTGCCGTTTGCCTATCCCACTTGCACAAGGGGGTTTCAATGGTGAGGGTGTTACAGTTGTCCTCGGTGCTAAGGGGAAGAGCCACGCATGGGTCCTCTGCTGGGTGTTTGCCGGTGCCAGCATCTCATCAGTTTGTATGGGCTTATATGCAACAGAGGCTGCAACTGTTTTCTCATCATAGCAGACACAAAATAATGAGTCACTTTACAGGGCCTTCCAATTAAAACTGTGTGTACCTTAATTGCTCTCTATTTTTTCTTTCAGTGGATTTTGCCAAATATATGTGAATCAACTAAGTTCATAAATGTGAGCAAATAACACCAGTTTATTTTCTTGTTATCATGGCTGGAGATAATGTTCCGGTCTGTTTTATTTATTTCTGCAGAAAATAGTCTGCCTTGCTTAGAGAATACATCTTAAAATTAGTGGTAAGGTCAAGATACATGCTTTTTGTTGAGTCTAATATGTGTTTGTTGGAGAATTCATCTTGCAATATAAAACAAAGGAGGCTGGGGAATGCCAGCCTGTTAGTTCTGTTCCCTTCTAAATCTGTTGGACACCATTCATTGCCCTTCGTGGTAGCATTACTGAAATGCCTTCATACAAAATACCAATATCAAAAATATAAATTTCATGGAGTCTCTGCTTAGTGTTTCTTTTGAGAGTCATAACTTTACTTTGGGTATGGTGTCTCATCAATCGCAACAGGAGATTGGACAAAAAGGGCTTGAAGAGGTATCAGTACTTTGCAAGTCACACTAGAAAGATTTTTTCAGAGAGGAGTATTTTGCAGTATTTCTTAATACCTGACTCTAAGAGTTACTTGGTCTGCCCTAGAGATTAACTCCATAGCAGGAGAGTATTTCATCTCCGGCTCTCCCAAGGCTTCATTCTGGACTTTTCTGTTGTCTCCCAGACGTGTAACTCTGTGATGGTTTGGGGATCAAAATGCAATATCTGATGCATCGTGATGATCCTAAGAAATGAGACTTCAAACTGCCGTGCACAAGCGAGACAGAGGCAGCCTGTGCTGGCTGGGGCACATGCCCACATTGACAGCCATCTTCAGACACAGAGTTGCGGTGACACAGGCAGAAGAGCGTAACACCCAAACTCTGGGCTGAGAAGAGAAAACGGCATTTCTTAGAGCTGGAGAGAAAATTCCAGCTCTATTTAGCAGCCGTGTTGCTTCCCCAAATACTCTTGCAGCAAAACCCATCCCATCCCTTTGGGAACCTTATATGTTCCCTTCCTCTTCCCTGTTTTCAGTCTACCCACTCCAGCCACATCCTTTCCCCCCTGCAAAGCCTCTCAGCATCCCCAGCTGCTGGCACCATTCTCCATGGGCCTGCAACCACCACATTGTAATTTAGGAACAAAGCTGCTGCTCAGGAGGAGTAAGGGATCTGCTGCTGCTGCACCTCTACGCACGAGTGACCTTTATGGCAGCCGATTGCCCTCCCAGTCATTAGTATTGTTCTACGTGGACTTGGGCCCAGCCTTGACAATCAATTTAATCTCCAGACTTCCTGCTGAAATTAATGGGCTGCAAGATTCATATTGACTTTAGTGAGATTTATCTCCCATGATTCATACATTGCTCTTTTCTGGGCCTAAAGCTTTTCTGTGGTACACAAACTGTATAGGGACTGAACACAGCTCTGCTATCCCTGCTTATGGCACGATGCTTTTTGCACACCATACAGATTGTTAAATTCCGTGACATTTTGAAAAATGGGACTAGCTAGGATTCTGCTGAGGGCCTAAATTTGAAGGCACACAGGGCAGCATTCAGACAGCCTGCTGCGTGGGGCTGCTGGACACTGGCTCCTTGTGTGGCAGCCGTGATTACTTCCACTCGTTCTGCGGCCCTGGATAAGCCTCCTTCACCTGGTACTCCTGTCGCAAACAGACACACTCGTCACTGGGTGGGCTAATTACACTAATGTGCAGATGGCCTGGATAAACACCTCCGTAGTCTCTCTTGACTAGTAAGGTATTTCCAGCTTTTACAGCCAGATGTGAAGATAGAAGTAACTGGCACTGAAGGTTTGCAATCTGCCTCGAAGGGCTGTAGACTTTCAATGAACCTCGCTAACCTTGGGGAAGCAGCTGGTGCTGTTGGCCTCTGTGGTTCCCCCACTCCCTTTACACCCCTATCAAGATATGTGAAGCGATTTGTTTTTGTGTGCCCTAACATGCAGATGGGATTCAAAGGCACTGAGATACTCATTATACACGTTTTCACAACTAATTTTCGTCTGATTGCCTTTGCTGTGCTGGCCTGCCTTTCAGGCTGTGCATGTGTGGGGGTTCTTCATGCCAACGAGATCCAGTTCGTTGTATCAGCCCGGAGCCAGGTGCTGCTGGCTGCCCACTGACGGGTTCTCAGCCAGTGAGGATGTCAGGCAGAAGCAAGAGGACGCCTGTTCGACATCCGTGTTTCTCTTATGACATTCGTCCAAGTACATGTTTACATCAGCAGCGCAAAGAGCACCGTGATGTTGTGCCCTGCTGTGCTTATTTTCCTTGCCCCAACACAATGCTTCAGCATGCTCCAGAGTAAATCATGATGCAAAAGCTATCTAATGCTTTCTTTTCTGAGGGCTGTGAGGAGCAGCTCTTGCCATTTGATACTTTCTTGAACTTTTATTCTTAGAGTGAGGAGCTGGCAGACATTTTCTGTCTGAACTTTACTTAGCTTTTTCCTTAGCTCTAGCTCAGCTTCTTCCTTTTCTCTGCTTGAGACACAGAGCAGAAGACCCTGCCCAGACTACCAAAGGGTAACAGCCTTCCCATTGCTGCAGTTTGATTTTAATGACATTTTCCCCTTGTCTGGAGCGTTTTACTGCTCCCGTGCTTCTGCCGAAAACCTGTGTGGTGCTTATCAACTGTCTAATCATGGCAAGCTTTTAGTATCTCTCATTGTTTGCTTCCTTGCAGTTTCACAATGTTTAACCTTTTAATTACATCTTTCACCTTTTTGTTTGTGCCAGAACATCATGGTACCTATCTAATGATGGCTGTTATGGTCTTTTTCCAAAGTGGTAGTTTGTTGTGACATTAGCCTCCTGCACCTTAGGACATGCTCTGTGGGGTACAAGCACTCTTTCTGTCCCTCTGCTTTTTGTTTTTTTTCCCGATGCCAAGATCTTTCTCTGTTTAGCCTAGGAGCAGAAAATTGCAAAACCCTTTAGTGAATTCTTAGGAGACAGCAGGCATATCAACACAGTGAGGTGCAGACAACAACGTGCCTGCCCCAACCATGCCTGAAGCCTGCCAGACACGTACCACTTCCAGTTAATCCTGCTTTACGCAGTGCTGAGCTCAAGCTAATGCCACCTCTTGGCTCACACTGGCTCTGACTTCAAAGTTAGCCCTGCTTTGAGTAGGATGCTGGGCCCAGTGATCTCCAAATTATTCCATGATTCATTGCCGAATGTACATGGCTGTGCGACTTCCAGACAGGAGGTGGCTTGAGCGCGTGCTCAGATCATTATCGGGGCACATGTAGCCTCTCAAAATAAGGTTCAAAAATTCACCTCGGCAATTCCTCTCCATGTGTCAGAGGAATGATCTAAGAGTTGAGGCAGACTCCCTGAAAACTTGAGTTTAAAGCCCCAATACTTCCATTTGCTTTTCCAGTGAAACCATTTATAAAATGGGTCCTATGCTATTTCTTATATTCTGTTCCTTGTATCACCAATACTGGTATATAAGTAGTATCTTTAGTCTTGTAGAACAGTGTTCATGCCAGCGGCGTAATACTGGTATAGTTCGTGATACTGGTATAATTAGAGTGTTACAAGTTTTGTATGCAGGCGAGAATTGAGTTGGTTATGCTCATTGAAGGTAATGCAGTGTTTAATGCACTAGCATGCCTGTACGGGAGATGTTTGCCATTATCTAGTTCACTCGGTGAGGGTTTTTCTACTTAAAACAACAAACTGCACACGCATTTGTCATTGCCACAGGGCAACACCCCTCACTCATGCCTGGAGAAGGGGGCTGAGGAGCATGAGCAGGCAGCAAAGTTGTTTTTGTCAGCCTTGCTCTCTTAAGGGTGCTCTGTTTCTCATGCTCTCAGTTCCAAAATTATCTCATTACACACTATAGGCCCATATAGCTTTGCAATTTACTCTTAGTTCCTTGCCCTCTACCGGTCTGTGAGCTTATTTATATCTGAACCATTTTTATTTGTCATCTTTTATATTAATGTTATATTTAAAACCTTCTCGTGGTGCTTGGCTTGCAAATGGATACTTTAAATCAAGCCAAGGTAAATGTCTCTATAAATACAGTTGCTCTGGAAAGGGCACATTTATATTTGATTACATTCAAGCTGTGCTGAAGGAGTGGAATTGAACTGAGAGGGAAAGATTATTTTTATTGTCTGTTTCTCCAATAGGTGGCAAATCATTTTGTCTGGCTCATCTTTTTTTATCGGTATTTTCGCTCCTGCCTCAATTGCCTTACAGAATTGTTGTGATTTGGAGGCAGGCGGTTTTACCTGGACTGGTGGAAAGGTGTCTTTCACCTCTTGCAAAAAGAGTGTGCTGCTGCTTAGTTTGCAGTCAGGCTGCTAGTTTTCAGTAATGTGCTTTAGGTTTGTTAAGAAGTGTAAAACAGTTTTCAGACAAGAACACTGGCTGGTGCAGGTCTAATCTGGCACATCTGCAGCGTGACTGAATGCCGTCTTAGATATGAACCAGTCAGGTTCACTGGGTAATACATGCTTGGTAAGAGCAAAGTAAGGCTTTCAGAAAACAAAGTCACACACCTTGTGTACCTCACATTTAGGACTGCCATTTTACGTTGTTGTGGAGAACACAGTAAACATTACTAACAGGGTGGCAATGATTTCCTACCTGTTGTGGTATAAATGACTGTAACTAATATACAGTGCTCACATTAGGAGTAAACATTAACTTTTGCTTTCACTACTGTTTCTTCAGAAACAGACACTTGATTTACTCAAGTAAGGTATGGACAAGATCCAAAAATCAAATCCTTACCTATTTTAGATGGATGTATAATCCTGCACCTAATACTATTTTAGCCTCTGTTTTTTGTTTCCATTCTCATCCCCATACAAGGAGATGGATCTGTGAAAAAAAATACCAGAAGACTCTAGATGAAGCTTACATTTTTAACCTTTGCTGGATTTTGTGTAGTGTGAGCTCCTTTTCCAGTGCAATTGGCTAAGACAAGCTAGACATAATGGTATCACTACCAAATGGCAAGGAGTCAGCAGCCAACCATAAGTATGTCCAACTATTGATTGCTTGGCTGATGCTGAAGTCATTCAGAAGCCTGCTGTACTTCACATTGGGAAAAAAACACTGCTAACAGAAAGTTTAAAAAAAAAACTTGAAATCACGCTTTCTTAAAAATCCATTTTGGTTACTCTTGTTGTTTGAATGATTTTGAAATATTTATTTAATTTCCAAAAGGAAAGTTATGTCTTCTTTAGGGGTGGGTGAATTCATTATACTTTCATCTTTTTTAGCCATTAAAGCCCCATGCCCTTGTACGTTCGTACCATTTGCACAGAGACATATATTATGCATTTATACATTCTTTAGATGCATGCTTACCATATATATCATCAAATTATTCTATTGAGAAAAATATAATGAAAAGTTAAATGCTGATAGCATAGGAGTTATAATGTGGATTTCCACAGAGAACAGAACATGCATGTATTTACCTAAAAGGGAAACAGGATCTGCACTATGTTAAAGGAGTATTTTTGACCTGATATATACGTATGGATATTTATGCAAGACATGATATTAATAAAGGTGATTTTGATCTCTCAGGTAAGTCCCTTTGAACACATGCCTGACAAGTCGAGATGCACACGTCAGGAGCAGTCAGGTGCAGTGACTGGCATTGGTTCACAAGTGAGGTTCTTGGCAGGGTGCACCTTGCTGGAGCAGGTTCAGAGCACAGACAGATAATATCACATTAGTGAAGAATGCATCCCTTTGCTTTCAAACATCATAAAAACTGACAAAACTTTCAAACTTGCTAATATTTTATGTTGATATAGTAGTATTACTTTACATGAAAAATAAAAATCAACTGCAGGTGCAGCCGGTGATGCGTCAGTGCAGGGTGCAGGTCAGCACCCTGCTTGCGGTGTAAGTGGTACTGGCACACGCAGGGCAAGGGAAACCCTGGGCCAGTGCAGCACTGGTCAACGGGGGTGCTGCATAGCACATCTTGGGCTGTGTCATTGTTGTCCTCTCATTTTCCAAGGTTCAGTGAGGACCTTTGTGTCCTTGCTCTATCCTCTAAGCCAAAAAGATATCAAGTGTTAGAGTGTCTGCTCTCTGGGGGATGTTCACTAATAAAGCACTCTCCAGCTGGCTGCCACTGACTGATTTTTAAAAATAACTGAAGCATAGGAGGTTACAGAATTCATTAACCCCCGGACATGTTATTATCCCTAGAATAACAAACATTTTATGAGCTAAATTACAGCTTTGACAATAATACGTTTTAGAAAATAATGAACTGGGCCCTAAAAGTCATGAAACTGGCTCAGAAGTCATAGATTTTTTTCTCAGCAGGCCTTAGGTTTTTTTTATTTGTTTTTTTGTTTGTTTGTTTTGTTTTGTTTTGTTTTTTAATATTCTCCTGATGTCTGATTCTTCACAATTTTCAAGTTTTCAAAAAGTGCTAATATTTTCCCTACTGAAACATGGCTCCAGAGCCAGGGCTCTAAGCAGGCCAGTAAATATTGCAGGATGAAACACCATGGTCTTCTAAATTCCAATTGTTAATTAGTAAGACAGCATAAATTAAATGCAAGTTTCCAGCGCAGACAAAGCATCTAAGAGAGCTGCAAGATTACAGTCCCCAGAGTGTAATCAGGAGATGCTTTATCTGGATGCTTCATCCTCTTTCACTGCTGAAAGCGTTGTCAGGAAGATGAAACTTCTGTATTCTGGCAGAGTCAATGATAAGGCAACGTGTGCTGCTACCTGTCATCTAGCAGATGTTTGTCACCGTGGCTGTCCGACCGTTCCAGTTCTCTCAGACTGGCACAGCTTTAAAAGGGAAACCAGGGCTGGTGCCATTTAAGTTACAGGCTCTCAGACCTTCAGCCTGACCTTGCCTTCTGCACCACGGCACAGAGCATGCCCCCAGGTCAGGCTTACCGTGGGCTGGTGCAGAGTCTGCAGAGAGACCTTTCCTTTGGTCATCCTGCGAAACATCCACACGCAGCAGCTAATCTCTTCAGCACTTTCCAGTACCTGATTTTGCTGAAATCTAAAGCTGCCAATTTTCAGGATCTCTCTCCCTCTGTACCCAGAACTCAGTCACACCTTCATGGCTGACAAGGGCCAAAACTGATTTATCAGCTGTAAGTTTACCATATCAATATTGTGTCTGGCATCTTTTGTCACCCTGTACACAGCACTGGGGAGACCGTACCACAAATGTGTTCAGTTTTGGGCCCCTAACTACAAGACGGATCTTGAGTTGCTTGAGCATGTGCAGAGAAGAGCAACAAAGCTGGTGAAGGGACTGGAAATCAAGAGATATGAGGAGCTGCTGAGGGGATTGGGGTTGTTCAGCCTGGAGAAGAGGAGGCGGAGGGTGGACCTCATCACTCGTTCAGAGGAGGTTGCAGTGAGGAGGGCTTTGATCTCTTTTCTCAGGTGACAAGTGATAGCACATCAGGAAAAGGTCTCAAGTTGCACCAGGGGAGGTTTAGATTGGGCATTAGGAATAATTTCTTCATGGAGAGGGCAGGGAACTGGCAGAGTCCCTATCTCGGGAGGTATTTAAGAGACGTGTGGATGTGGCACTAAGGGACATGGTTTAGTGATGGGACTCAGTAGGTCAGGTTGACAGTTGGGCTTGATGATCTTGAAGGTCTTTTCCAACCTAGATGATTCTATGATACTATGATTCTGTGATCCTGTGCTTGAGGTCATGGTCTTTAAACTCTAAATCCGGAAAAAAAAAGTGTGACAGTGCTATAGGAACAGTCATATTCAAATTGGCATGGTTTGCCACAAACAGCAAGTGTTGTCTTCATTTCATAGAATCATAAACAGCCCAGGTTGGAAGGCACCTCGAAAGATCATCAGGTCCTGATGATCCCAGGAAACTTTCCTGGGAAAAGAGAGCATAGGTGAGGTTTTCTAGCACCCTGTCCAGTCATATCTTGAAAACCTCCAGTGATGGGGAGTCTACCACATAGAACCATAGAGTGGCTTGAGTTGGAAA
>VXAL01010217.1:88274-110463 GCA_013399475.1 Chauna torquata | reverse complement strand
AACTCCATCATAGAAGGCCACCAGATTGGTCAGGCATGACTTGCCCTTGGTGAAGCCATGCTGGCTGTCCTGGATCACCTCCTCTTCTTGCATGTGCCTTAACATAGCTTCCAGGAGGATCTGCTCCATGATCTTCCCAGGCATGGATGTGAGGCTCACCAGTCTGTAGTTCCCTGGGTCATCCCTGGGGATGTTGCATGTAATTGTTCCCACTGTAAAAAATTTCTTTCTTATATCAAGACAAAACCTCTCCTGGTGCAGCTTGTACGCGATGCCCCTTGATATCTCCATGTGGCTCCTTGCGAAGAGAGAGCCTCCATCCTCTTTGTAGCCACTTTTTAAGTACTGGAATACTGTGATGAGCCCCTTGCGAGCCTTCTCTTCTCCAGGGTGAAAAGACCAAAGTCCTTCAATCTTTCCTCTCCAGCCACCCGATCATCTTTATGGCCCTCCTTCGCACCCTCTCCAGTCTGTCTGCATCTTTTTGGAATTGTGGGCACCAGAACTGGACACAGTATTCCATGCGTGGCCTGACAAGCGCTGAGAAGAGTGGGATGATCACATCTCTCTCTCTGCTAGTAGTGCCCCTGCAGATATAGCCCAGGATCCGATTTACCTTCGTTGCTGCAGCAGCGCATCACTTACTCACATTCAGCTTGTTGTCCACCAGGACCCCCAGGTCCCTTTCAGCAAGGCTGCTCACAGCCACACAGACCCTAGCCAGATTTCTGACTTCAAGAGTGGCTGGGAATCCAGCTTGCTTACAGTAAGATTTTCAGCTGTGCTTTGATAACCAGCCCAAACGCACTTTCACCTCACCCGTGGGGAAGGATGTCCATCTGGCTGGGTGGGTGCGTTTTTACTAGAGCCATGTAGTGAAGCCTGTTTTCACTCCTGTTCTTGCAGGAATGCAGACTCACTCTTGCAGTCCTTGTCCAGGTGGAATACCCCAGCCCTCAGATGGCTACACAGGCACAACAGTGGCTTCTGCATGCTCTGGTTAACGTGCTCTAGTTTTGAAAGATGAACTATTGCTGCTGGGAAATCAATAACATTATTAATCATCATTATCATCTTTTTTGAAGGATTAGCTTGCTATGGGTATGTCTGTCTCTCTCCCGTATGGCTCTGAAAGTTTGGCTGGCTTGAAGTTTAACTCTGAGGCATTGTAATTAAACTGTGACATTTGAAGTAATGATGAGCAAGCTTTACATTTTAGCTTAGTCTCAAAAGAATAACAGGGCACTGACAGATATGAAACAACTTTATTAAATTAAAAGCTTCAAAGTTTCTGTAAGCGTGTAGTTTGTACTGCTGGGAATGGGCTCTTTTGAAATAGCACTGTAGCCCCAGTAAGCTAAACCTTGGCCCTTCTCTAGGGAGGGATGGAAGCAGGATGTCCCACTGCAAGAAATGGAGGGTAGGAGTTAGTATTCCCCAACAGGGAAGGATTTTTATGTCCCCAGTGCTTCTCCTTCACCCCGAAGTCTTGGGAAGGTCCAGGAAGCCCAGGCTGTCAGCATCTCCAGGCCCTGGCTAGGAAGGAGGCAGATTCTGGAAAATGGATCTTATTTACATCTATAGGTAGGCAGAACATGTTTCTTTCCATCAGTGCCTCTGGGAGTCTGGTCTTAAGGTGTTTCCCATACAGATTCAGCAAGGTAAAAAATGATCACGTGTTTTAGCCCAAAAGCCTCCAAGAGAGAGACACAGTCACCTGTCACCCAGTGACAGCCAGCAAGGGGGTGCACAAGCCAGTATTGCTGCTGTTTTACTGCTTGAGCAGCATTAAAAAGGCAGCAGTGTAAATGCTGAGCCTTTTAAGTGGTGAGGACTGATAGCTTCTGTGGCACTTTGACAGCAACTGCCCCCTACAAAGCCGCAAGCATTTTGTGGAAGACCCTTGTGTCTGTGTCTTTTGCTGAGCTTAGAAAAGTAGTACGTAAAATTAGGTCCCTGAGGTTACTTAAATGGGAAGCCAAATAAATTCTATGCCAAATAAATTCTATGACTCTAAATGGCTTTAGATATTTTCATGGCGTCCAAAAAGTACTCAGCACTCTTGAAAACCAGAAGCAAGTTGCTTGTTTTCAGTGCCCTTGGTCCGGACAGAGAGCTTAACTTACAAACTCTATTTTTTAAGTTCTTTTCCTCCTGTATTAACAGATTGCTGATGTGTGCAAAGGAAGGGTTAAAATAGGCCGTGTGTCAAAGCCCACAGGCCCTGGGTGGTGTGTGAAGGCTGAGGCTCCAGTTCAGGCAGCCTCCTCCCTGGCTGCACCAGTCACTGCTGCGATCTCAGACCAGCACGTGAAGGAGCCGTGTTTCCACGGGTCACCGTCGCCGTCCTGTGAGCTGCTGCCTTCACGTGTTTACATGCACGCAGAGCGACTCCTTTGGCTCTGGTACGCTGGTTGGTACAAACCGCGTTATCTTGCTCTGTGTGATTAATCCTGATGTTAATGACTAGCAGTGTACTGGGAACACTATCAAGCTTCTTCACGTTTTTCAGTGCTGTGTAAGCAGACATGTCTAGAAGTCCTTGCTGCATCACAGTCACGACACGTGGCGGGCCCAGCTGGCTGCGACCCGTGTGTTTCTGCGAGGTAGGTCACAGCAGCAGCCATCCTGGTCGTAGCCACGACCTCTCGTCCATGTAAGCTCATAGCTTTACGTGAGCCATCTAAGATTCTGAGGTTTGCTCAGGCTGCCTACAGATCCCAACCTGAGACCAGCATCTGGACTAAAGGAATAAGGTTTGGGGTCTCAAGCTAGCTAGCAATGGTTTTAAATACTGATCTAAGTTGTAGTGAGGGGAGTCGCATTGCAAAATAACACTCAGGCTTCACGAACTGATTAGATTAGCACCCCAGCATGCTTGTATTAGCAGTGCTGAGTGGCTGGGTCCCCACTGCATCATGAGCTTGAGTGCCTGCAGTTCTTGACCTTCTGTCTGTGCTGACAATCCGCTAGCTTGTATTCAAAGTAAGCCTTGGATTAAGCTAGAAATTTCAATGGTTAGGGGAGACACCTTTAGCTGAACCGTAAAGAATTTTTTGTCGTTTCCCAGAATCTGCAAAACAGCGGCTGGAAAGCAGCATGGGGTCAGTTAAAGGGTAAGTGTGCCTGGAGGAAAGTGGCACTGCCACAGTTCAGCAAATGTAGATAAGCTGTGCCAGGCTGCCTGCCTCTGCAAAAGATCCAGTACCCAACAGGCAGAGCTGTTCTTGAAAGTATCTGTGCATTGCATCTTGGCCCTGGCCAGCTTTCTGTCGCGGACCATTAGTATGACCCTGCTTGGCAGTGCAAGCCACTGTGTTAGTCATTGGATACTCTATCGGTCATTCATGTATTTGGGCATCCTGCAGGTTTGGAACAGCCCAGTTCCCACAGGGATTAGGGATACGTCACCAAGGGAAAATTTAGGTGGCAATCTTGTCCTCACATCAATGATGCAGGATAGCTGGATGTAGGCGGTATGAAGGCAGAAACTGGAAGAGCCATCAGTCTGCATGTGAGCTCCTCCTCCTAGGACAGAAGAATTTGTAGCAGAGATTACACCATTGCTTAATGCCAAGAACATTACTTTGCGGCTTCCAGCTAATGCTCTGGGGAAGCCCTGGGAAGCCAGTGATGCCCCCATCCGAGGTAGGGATCGGAGCGTTGAGGACAGTTCTATTTGTATGTTCCTGATCCCTGCCATTTAGACCAAAGCGATGGGAGCATCAGAAGAACAGATGAACAAAGCTGGAGAAATCAGGCTTAGGACAGACATCCCGGCTGGCCTGCTCTGTTTCGCTCCACTCAGCAGGAATAGTGGCATGGACTGGTGGCTTCTCAGAAGCTGTGAATCTCAAAGCTTTCTTTCCCCTTTTGAAAACCTTTGAACTTAAATTTCACGCTGATATGAAGAAAACCTGTCAATGAAGTCCCACTAGTACTGAGCTCTTCATGCTCACTCGACCTGTTACTGTACAGAGCAAACACAAGACATGATCCCACAGGACAGTGCATATCAGACTCTTGGTCTTGTCTTTTCCAGTGTCTGCCGTCCCACTGACGACATTCCAGTTTTGGATGTTTACTGCTATGCTATCACAGGTATGGGAAGACTGCCATTAAAATGAGGAATCTGCCAGCAAACATAAATCTATCAGGGCACTTATCACAGAACTCTTGCTACTTTTATTTTAATGATATTTAACAATTAAATCACGAAGACTGTAGTTTTGGCTAGTAGTTAAAACTGTCTATTTTGACTTTCTGCCATGAATAAGAGAGGCAAGACAAGTGAGGCAAGGCAAGGCAATTATAGCTTCAGAATGCAGTGCTCTGTGGCAATGTGATTGCTGATGTGTAGTGAAGAGCATCCTTCATTTCTGTCAAAAAACAAGAACAACAGCAACAACAACAGCCACGCACCCAGAATCTTTTGTTTGTAAGTCCGTCAGGAAAACATCTCATTCTCTGGAGATTTTGTGCAATATCTAGAACCACCAGAGAGGTGAGAAAACATAAACTAGCTCTTTGAGCCATTCCTGAACTTGATGTCAAATCTTTCTCAGCAAATGAGACCAGAGCCCAAAGGGTTTTGTAACCAGCTCAGTGAGGACAGACCAGGTCACCCGATCTGCACAGAGTCTGCCACTGATTTGAAAGCTTTTGAGCATTGTCTGGGGGCAGATTTCCTCGGTGTAATGATATGTCTAACAGTGATGGTTTCTGAACACCGAACTTGTGGCCTTCTGTAATCCTTCCCGTCTAATCTCTTTTGGCCTTTAAAAATCATTTCAAAATCTTTCCATTCCTGTGATGCCTGTAAATTTGGCAACTCTTGGCTATGTGTGTATGACCCTTTCTCCCTTCTGTGCTAGCCTGGTAAGATTTTAGCATTAATGGGGTTTTTAATTGTTCCATTATGAAGCACACAAACACAGAGCCCTTTGGCAAGGGCACCCTTTAGAAATAAATTGAGTCATCATCCTTATAATAGACAAACAAATTCAGTATGGATCTGTCCTCTAGTTAAGGGCATGTTGATCCCTTAGAGAATGGTGTAACCAGATGACCAGACTCTTATTAGTGACTGCTGTTTGCTTTTCCCAACAGATCTCACTCTCTTGCCTGTTGAAATAGCTTTTTGATGGCTGCTACTGTAGCGTGCTGATGTGGATCAGCCTGGCCCTGGGCACCCCTCTGACTGTGCTGCTGTACTTCCATGACCATGCGCTGCTAGAAGGGCTCAGCTTGGAGACTGCCTGTTCTCTGCCTGCCCAGAACCTAGTTGCCGTCTACTTTCTGCCTTCCTTTCTACACAAAACAGCTTGCAACACAACCCCAAGTTTGAAATAACCTCATCCTTCATACAGAAGGAGCTTCCGAAGCTGTGAAACTCCATCTGGCTGCAGAGCTGTGACTAAATTGCTGGCTGTTGTCTGTCCATATTGAGGGTGAGGGAGAAGAGCGGAGTTGTGAGGGCTGCAGGGGTCTGTGTCTTTGGTCGCTTCTCATGAGTAACTGGCAGGAGGGTGGCTGATACCTGTGATACCTGATGTGGCATAAAACCTCCCAATGAAACATCAGCCCAGTGATATGTCTGAGCAAATCTGAGCCAGCAGGGTGGGTTTATCCTAGATCAGCACTTTGCACCATTGTTAGGATGTCGAACCAAGGCCTCCACAGACGCTTCCTCTTCTGCCTTGGCTTTCTTTTACCTTCCCTCCCTTTTTCTTTGCTGTCCTCTGTTCTCATTGGGAGAGAGGGACTTCAAGGGGGACAGGACTGGAAGGGATCTGAAAGGTCCACTTACTCCAGTGGCCTTCAAAAGGTATTGAACCAATTCACAAAATGTCTCCAGGGTCACTCTGTGCCCTCTCCGTCACCAGGCTGCTCCATGCATACTCTATAAAGGCCAATTAGCTTCAGTGCTACAGCTGCTACAGCCCGTGCACCACCGTAGGTCACAGCAGGGTACAGTGCCCTGCCACAGCTGCTGCAGACAACACCTGCAGCGGTCTCCAAGTGTGCTTTGCTAAAAAGGCAAAGTTCCCGTCCAGAGATGTTTTCAAACCATGGAGCAGGCAATCTCTGCAGCAGACCTTCTGTGCAATAGCTCTCCTTGCCTGGAGCCATTCACTGCTGGGCACCCAGTCCCAGGCCACCTTCTCTGAGGATGGCAAACACCATCCTCTCTGGATGGGCTCCCTCATGTGTGTTTGCTGTCTGCAGAAATGAAGTCAATCAAGAGGCATGTGCCGGTGGCCTTGTTCTGCCACACATCCTGGTACCTCACCCAGCCACGCTGTGTGTGCCTTTGCCATGGGAACCTCCATTGCAGCTGCTGCCTCCAGTGCAGAACCAAAACATCCATCACAGCACTGGAAATCTTACCGGATTACTCACAGATGGATCAAACGTTGCCTTGGAGACAGATGTTTGAAGGCACCAGTTGATTTCCTGCACAGTTCCTCAGGGATCCCTGGGGAAACTGCAGGAGCAGGTACACTCAGCCACATGTGATTTTTGGGCTTCGGATATTAACTAGGTGGGCTGTAAACCAGGAGGCCGCCCGGAAAAGTGACTCTTTCTGAAAGTCACCAAGTAATGCATATCTGCCAGCCGTCTGAGGAGGAGGTGCATCGTTCCTGCTGGGCGCCCGGCCAGAAGAGCCGCCACCAAGCCAGGAGTTAGGAGCTCAGTGCTAAGGTCAGCAGCGTGGGGAGCAGTGTGACCTGGAAACACAAAAGGAGAAGCACAAAGCACCAAGGAGATGGTTTAAGATGGGCACAGACATGTCATTGCACAACAGGGAACCAGGCTTGGGGAAGGAAGCAGCACTCGGCTCTCATACATTTCTTTGTGTTTTGGTAACACAAACTTTAATCAAAGCCTTTGCACGGGTGGTGTGGCAAGCATGGCACAGTGTTTGTTTTTCTAGATGGTAAATTGAATGTATGTGTCTCGGAGGCTGCTAAGGCTGAGCTGTACAGACAGGTTTGGCTGGGTTGGTGTTTTACTGCAGTCGATAGATATTTATCAGATGCTTTTACCTGATAAATTTTCCTTGGCAGTGGGGACAATCCAGCAGATACTAAAAATGATGGAACACCAGGTGACATGCAGCCAACAAGATCACTTGTGTGGCCGGATCCCCTCCTGCCCGAGGCAGGCTCTGTGCCAGCTCACAATGGCGCCGTGTTCACCTGCTGTGGGCAGAGCTTCAGGCTTCGTCTCCAAGCAGCGTCAGGCCAGCTTCGTTAACCACGGGGCTTAAACTCATGAGTTCCGAGGCCGCATCACCTCGCGGCATATCGTGGTTGTGGTGGCACGGCCTGGCTGGTGGCTGGGGCCCAGCCCCAGAGCAGCCTCCCCACGGGGAGGGCAGGGTGCGACTGGCATCTCACAGCTATTTTTTCCTGGCTCTTGCAGGGCAAGTGGCCCCTTTTGGCACAGATCGACAACACAGGCCTGGGGATCATCAGCTGCCTGCCAGCTGATTCCCAAGGCATTTCAAACACAGCATCTCAAGAGGCAGGGATAATACACGCGAAAGGCCCTTCTCAGTGGGGCCGATAAGTATTTACAGAGTTATTGCAGGAACAGGGAGAGAGGGCATTGAATTTCTTATGTACAGGACTGGCTATATGCAGGGAGAGGACAACCATCCACGGTTTTTCTGGGTTGCCCCTGTCCTAAACGTACCATAGCATGGATCCTGTCCTTGCTGATTTTACATACAAGAAACATATTGGGAAGAAATCAGTTCAGCTAACGCTGCCGTGGTCTGCATGCAGGTTTAAATGAGCTCTCCAACCGTGATTTTCCTCCAGTCATGGCGCACGGCCTTCTCCCAGCACCATTCCCCTTCCCTTTGGCTGTGCTCTTCCCCAGTATTGCAGAGGGCACCTGAGGGGATGGTCTAGGCCTTGCCAGGGAGGAAAGCGTCCCGGGGATAACCTGCTGGGAGAGCGTCAGCCCTCTGGGAGCCCCAGTGCCTTTGTTTGCTGCTGCTCGCTGGCCCCTCCTTCCCAAGCTCCTTTTATCAGGGGCCCCACGGCTATTAATTAGAGTGTACAAGGGCCATCATCATTTCTCTTCCTCAACAGTTTCCTTGTCCTGCTCTCCAGGACAGAAAGGAGTTTTCACATCCCTCATAGCATCCCATCTTCTCCAGCCTGCTCTCAGTCCCCTGCTCAGCGCACTTGCACCCCAGGGAGATGCCTGCATCCAGCCCCTCTTCTCCCAGCATCACTGCCTCTTCCCCTGCTGCAGCAGCCATCAGGGAGCCTCTGCCCCTCTGAAGAGGGCGGCAGCTGCCTGCAAGCTGGCTAGGACCTGCCGCAGGAGACCCAGACCCCAGGAATTCTGGTGGGGTCCTGCCAGCCTTGTGCCTGCCTCCTGCTGCCACCAGGCCTGCCGCCCACAAGGAGGGGATGGGAACAGGGAGGGACGGGGTCCCAGCCCCCAGCCCCAGCTCCTCGCCCAGCCTCGTGCTGCCGTGTCTCTGCACCTCCCAGGCCCCAGTTGCAGGCAAGAGGAGAGGCGCGATCCGATCCTCGCGCGCCTCGAGCCATGCTTCTGGCTCAGCCCCACTGGTGTGCTGGGTGCTGCTGGCGTCAAACCCTGGCAAGGCCGAAGCTTGGGGCAGCTGTGGCCAAGGGCCATGGAGCTGCTGAGGGACCTGCATGGGCCGTGGCTGCCTCTGCTTGCTGCTGCCCAGGGAGGAGAGAGGCAGAAAAATGAGGAGAAGGGGAGGGGGTTGAAAAGGGCATCAGAGCAGAGCGGGGCAATAGGAGAGCACAGGGCCAAGTGCACCCAGCAGTGTGGCCCGTGTTTCCACGCAACCTGCGGGATCCAGGCCAGCATGTCCCCTGGGGATCCACATGGGATGCTGCCGCTGTGGACCAGTTCCCACAGGTGGTGGCACGGCTGGATGTGCAGCACAACCTCCCGGCCTTTGGCTGCATCCTAAGCGAGCACTGGGTGCTCAGCGCTGCACCTAGCCTGCAGAGCAGGACTGTGCCCCAGGAGGGGCCCTGTATCACCTCAGGCAAGGCTCTGGGATGGGCAGGGAATAAAACCACATCGGAGTGCTCAGGTGGGGTTTGTCCCTGCCCAGAGGCAGCAGCTGGGTGAGCTGTCCGCAGGTCAGAGCCAGGCAGGCAGAGTTTGCCCCAGGCTTTTCCTTGCATCTAGTCGCACTGCTGTGGTCTGCAGAGGCAGGCGAGCCCTTGGTTTTGCCTCCCCTCCCCTCTATGCCTGCTGAGTGACATGGCGAGGTGGTGGCAGGACCAGCCCCAGTGCTGGATCAGCTCCAGCATCACCCATGAGGGCTTTGTTGAGGCGACACTCTACAGCACTGCTCTGCTCAGCACAGCCGCCCCGCTGGAGCGCAGCAACGCTGTTCAGTCCATCTGCTTGACCCCACGGAGCCTCTCCCCGTCAGCTGTCATGAACGGCGGGGTCTCGGGCTGGCTCCATCCTACCACAGGTAACCCCTGTTCCTGCAGTGAACAGCTCCCACTGCAAGGGTGAGAGCCACTGTCCGGATCCCTCCTGCCAACAGCCCAAGCAGGAGGAAGGGGGACAGGGCTTGTCTCAGCCCCATCTGTGCCGGGAGGGAGAAGCACCAGCCAGTCGCCTGTCCATGCTGGGTGGAGACCAGGGACTGCCCAGGGGTCCCATGGCCAGGCAGGGGCAAGTGCTGCAGCAGCTTCCTGAGGACGCTGTCCCTGGTGGATGCTGCTCCCTGCCCGCTGGAAAGGATTGTGACCACCGCGCGCTGCAGCCGCAGAGACGTGATGAAGTGGCAGGCTGCTTGGTAGGGGACAGGGAGCGCCAGCCCAGACTGGGCAGACATTTAGCCAAACCACCTCCTCCCTGTTCTGCTCCGCTCTGACTCCAGGCTGGGACTGCAGCCAAAACACTTGTTGGGCCTCCCCTGCTCAGTCCTTACAGGAAAACATCCCTTCCACGCAGCGTGCAAACAGCAAGCATGAGACAGTGCCTGAAAGCGTGACACACGTCCCTCCATGAGCTGCAGCCTGCAGGTGCTGCTCCTGGTCCCTGGGCCGCTCCTGCTGCTGGGTCCACGTGCCTCATGTCCAACGGTTTTTGATGCTCCTGGTGCCAAGGAACTCCCTGCCTGATGCTCGCAAAACAGCGAGGGGTTCCTTGCGGCACGTACAGAGGGATCAGGTGTGGCGCTGGGCTGGGCAGGCGCAGGCAGGTGCTTCAGCTGGGACAAGCAGGCCAGGGGGTTTCATCAGCCCAAAGGCAGCCAGTCCTCTGAGTTAGTGGTGCTTTGCTGCCGGTGGTGATGAAGGACTGAACTGATGTGATCTGCTCTCCTCTAAGGATCTGAGAGCAGTGGTAGGAGGGCTGCTGTGACTCAACCTTGCTTTGTCTCCCTAAAGGTGACCCTGGAAACCCTGTCATGTGCCAGATTAAAGGAACTCATTTCTATGAGTCCTGAGAGGTGTTCTCAGTGACAGTGGCATGAGGTGCTATGAGCCATTCCTGTACACCCCAGTGTCCCACTACAGCAAATGGGTCTTGGCCACCCCTGAGAGGGCAGGAGTGGTCGCGTTCCCCACACTCATCAGGGCATGAGCTCATCTGCAGCCTTCACCCAAAGACTGGGAAGAGACCTCCAGGCAGCAGGGAGGGTATTGCAGGAAGGCGGTTTCAACCCCAGGCAAGAAAAGCCAGACCTGAACTCATCTGAGGATGGGCCATTTGAGATTTATGACTCCTGCAGTGGGGAAATGCTTCCCATCTCCAAGGGACACTTTACACTGGCCTCAGGTGCTCGGGAAAGGGACTGTTATTCTCTTCTTGCTCTTTATTTGCTTTAGGTAACTGAGGTATTCTTTTGCGATCAGAAAACCTGCTTGGTTCATGCATGCCATGTCAAAATGACCTGCCCTATACACTCACAGCGCTCAGCTCTCTTCTGTTGTGGGTGCACACTCCAAGCTGTTGAACTCTGAAGTCTCCCAGGCAATCCCCTCTGGTTCCTCCTGCTTTAAGGGATCACCAGTGCTTGCCCAGAGAGAAAAGGCAGCTCCCATGCATGTCAGATTTGGTCACCAGAGAACAACTGCTTGTAATGATGGGGGGCATCTGGGGCGCAGCTGGCTGACCTAGCAGAGCCTGCAGAGGGGCCAGGCCACAGAATCTGGTGGAAGCTGGCACGTGCTGGGACTGACCAAAGAGATGGCCTCACAACAGAGCCATGGGTTTCTTCATCGTTTCATGCACAACTGGTTTCATCTCCCTGCAGCTTGCAGGGTGCTACATTTATCCATTTGACAGCAAATTTCCCCACAGGGTTGGCTCCCTCTGCAGCTTCCACTGCCCACATTGCAGCATCAGCCAAGCCTAGTGCTGGTTACCAGACATCCTGACCTGGTTCCATGCTCTGCGGTAGCTCTGCAAGGTCATCTGCAAAAGGAGAAAGGAGAAGGCCTTAATATGTTCAGACGGCAGCGGTATGTTGTGGAGGAAGCTGCTAGGCTCCAATCCGCTGTATTGCATGCCCCTTCACCTGCCCCGCTCCCACCTGAGCTTGGTGCTCCCCACAGCATGCTGAGGAGAGCTCCTGCAGGTCTACACCAACTTTGGTTTCCCCCTGAATGCCACAGAAAGCCTGGAGACCTCACACAACAGCACTGCACAGAGACCTACAGCCCCCTGCACAGCAGCAGGGCTGTTCAACATGTCCTGCCACAGAGGGGTTGGCAGAAAAACCAGGACTCATGGTGTCTCTCCTCTTATCCTAGGGACAACTACAGCCTCCCTCTCTTGCCCCTTGAGCCCTGGCGTCTCTCCAGCTCCGAGGCTGGTGGGGCTCTGGGTGGTGTGCGTGGAGTGTGTGCAAGCCAGAGCCCAGGTCTGCGGCCGAGCTGCCCACGAGCTCTGCAGCAGCTGCAGACAGACCCACACTTCTCAACCTGCTGCGCTGGCTCTGGTGGTTCAAGCCCGAACACCATTCTGGCCTCTGAGAAAGGTTCGACCACGTAAGCCCAGCCAGCCCCAGACCAGGGTGCAGGACAGACGCAGCCCAGCGCCATCCCACTCCCGGCCCCTGCTTGGGGGCAAGCAGGGTGCTGATGGGCAGGACCACACCACCCGTCCCAGGGGCTGGCTTTGCCCCAGCAGCGTCTCCCCTCACCGACTCTGCACACAGACATCCTGCCCGGGCAGGGACAGGGACATGTCCTGCTGTCTCTGGGCTTTGGCAACGCTCCTCTCTTACCTCCTCACCTCCTCCCAGGCTGCAGGAGTTGGGCTGGGGGCAGAGACAAAGATACTGCTCTTGCAACTTTGCCACGAACTCATGCTTGGCTCTTGGCCAGACACAGCCTTTCCTTACCAGGGAAGAGTCAAGATACAAATGAAGAAAAAATGTTTGAGATCATCAAAGAGGACCACAGACGCTGGGGAGCCATCAGCTGGCTGGGTGCTGGGAAGGCCTGTGCAGGTTACACATGCAGAGCCAGACGTACCGGGCCACGACACGTCCCCTTCTCCTTACACACCCTTCAGGTTTCAATATCAGACCAGCCTGATGGTGCAGCCTGTCCAATTACACACTGCATCCTTGCGTCAGCTTCCTCTCTCAGCTCGGCTGAAATTCAGCCTCCATCCCGGGGGTAGGGAGCAGCCACCAGGAAGAGCCTCCAGCCCTGCCCTCAGCAGCGACGCCGGGAGCCAGCACCCGGCCCACGCGCGCCTGGCCCTGTCTCCCTCACCTCGGCAATTGCTGCCCTCCTCTCCCAAGCCTTGATACTCTTTTCCAGGTCAGTGACAGCCATCATCGTCTGCACGTAACTCATCACAGGAGGGGTGCTGTAGTCTGACAGCTGCTTCCGCAGCCACCGATCCAGACTCTCCGCTTTGGCTCGTTGCTGCAGGAGGAAAAGGGACAGAGGGCAAGGACATCCCAGGGAAATGTCCTCCTGCCAGCTGGTGGCCAGCCCTCCAGGGAAGCAGGCAGGCAGGATAAACTGAAGCCCCGACACCAGCTGCACAGTCAAGGGGCGCAGCGCGCTGCATCCACCCACGCCTGCATCCCACAGGCAGGGCTGCTCGAGAGCCCTTTGAGCCCGCTGCCCAGTGCTGTGCTGGCCCAGCCGGGCTAGGTGTCCTCGGACTGGCCTGACAGCAATGCCACTTCTTGCTGGAGAGGCACTCGCTTTTCACTGCCAATGAAAAGCTCAGGGAAAGAGAACTTCAAGAAGCCAGTGGCTGGTCCCTGGAGGGGCAATATCCGCAAAGGGGCAAAGCTGCCCATTCTCAATGGCATTGGCAGGAGCGCCAGGACTTATTCTCAGTTCCACCATGGCACGCACATATCCAGGTTATTGCTGGACCTCAGATGGGCATCAGCATCTGATGTACCACAACAAATACCTCAGAAAAGTCCTCTCAAGTGAAGTCTTGGGGATTCCCAAATCACTCTCTTACCTCTTCCACCAGAGTAGTTTCTCTTTCAATCTTCTCCAGCAGCTCCTTCCTGTTGGAGATGTCTTTCATCAGAGACATTGATGTTTCCATGGCATTCTGCAGCCTTTTCTGGAACAAGAGAGTGGGACAGTGTTAGCAGGTGCAGCAGCAGCTCTCCGGTACCTGCAAAGCCATCTCTACTGCTTACATGGGCCCTCTCCTCAGGCTTTGTCTCAGCTGGTGGTGCAGGGGCCCTGCTCCAAACGAAGCCCTGTGCCCTGGCTGCCAAGCACCAGCACTACACTAGCCAGGAGGGTGGCAGTGGCAATTGTGAGCCACAGCCCTGCACTGACAGCCCCACATCTCCAGCTGACGGCGGCAGAATGGAGCCACTTGCCAGGCAGGGTAGGAGCCTGTGGCATGGTCAGTGGAGGGGTGGAAGCTGTTATGCTCCATGTGGCATGGGTTGGGTGGGGGGTCTGCTGCTCAGCATCCTCTGACTGAGAAAGGGAAGGATGCAAGAGCTGCTAATCAGCTCGCCCGTGACCCTCGGGAACATCAGAAAGGGAAAGCAGAGGCGCTAAGAGTTTCACTCACTTTACAGAAGTTGAGGATCTGGACAGTCTTCCCTAAGGTCAGTTTTAGCTGCTGCAGCTCCTGGTTCTTCTCATCAATCTTCTCCTCATACTGCGCTTTCGTAATCTGCAGCTGCTGTGAGCGGACCTCACAGAGTGTCTCCCCCATCTGCTCCTTCTGCAAACCCCAGGAAAGCAGAGCTACAGATTGCTGACCAAAGCTCAGTCCCAAATAGGACGGGTTTGCTTGGTGGGGAAAGCAGACCTAAAGAAGCGGGTCGTCAGCCTGGCTGCAAACCTGGGGCTGAGGGAGAAATGCGAGACAGCATGCTGCTGTCCCTGTGTCCCAGCTTGGCGGGTCCAGGCAGTGCAGACAGGTCCCCTTTGGTGAGGCGCCTGCCATGCCAGCAACAGCCCTTGCCCAGGGAACTGCTCTGATCCCTCACAGATCTTTCCCAGGGCACAAAGAGATCTGCCAGCTTCCACTCCGTGAGACTTCTGGTCTCATCTCATGCATGCAGACGTGCCAGGTCTGACACTGGGCAGATGACTGCCCTTCAACAGAGGCACCAAGGCCAGAAGCAAAGGAGGAGGAGGAAGAGGAGGGCCACGCATATCTACACAGAGCAGGCCCCATGGCTCTGCACCAGGCTGTACCCCTCTGCTCTGCACAGGCCATCTCGTCCCCGCTTCTCCTTGACTGCCGCACGCACCTGCCTGAGCTGCTGCTGCAGCTTCTTCTTGTAACCCTTGAGCATATTGTTTTCTAAGCGCAATTTCTCTCTCATCAGATCCTAAAGAAAGAGAGCAGGTTATATTGGGACAACAGAGTTTGGGAGGAGGAAGAGCACCTGGACCCCATGCTTGACTGTGCATTTCCCTTTCATCTCACCCGCGCTGCAGCCTTCACGCTGCTGCACGAAAAAGGAGCACTTCCCCTCCCGTGAGAAATGCTGTTCGGCATCCCCCTGCCCCACACGTGGGACCATGGTTGTGCTCTTTCCTGGGCTCCACTGAACCGGAGGGCTGGGCCTTGTGTCATCTGTACTCACAGTTGTGCTGCAGCTCACCAGGCTGATGTGCAGCTGGGCTAGTTGCTAAGATAGCCTAAAAAAGTGAGGCAGGCCATGTGGGAGTATGGGAACTAGGATTTTGCCTAAACTTTTTGCCATACTTTTCAGATGACAGACCAGGCTCAACTTTTGCCCTGCTGCACTGACCCTCTGGTGGTTCTTTTCCTCCAGGTATCTCAGCAGCTTCTCGGAAGCTATGATGCTCCCTTTCTTGTTGGAGATGGTACTGACGATGTCTTTCTCAAAGTCACTGACGGCTTTCTTAACATCAGCCAACCAAACATCTGCTTCTTGTATGACTGCCTGTAGAAATGAAGTCACATAACAGTCAAGAGGTGCTAACTTCCCTAATTCAAACAGCTTTGGGAGTAGAAGACACCAGAAAGGACCAGGCATACTCTCTGATGGTGTTACAAGCATTTCTCCTGTGGGAGCACTGAGGTTCACCCTGTGCAGCTCAGGGCACATGGCGCAGTCTTACAGAGCGCTGCTACTTCACTCACTCAAAAAAGAACAAGAAAATAAATCTCTCACATGCCTGGGTTTCAGCATCTGTCTCTCCATCCTGACCTACAAACATCACCAGTCTGACTAAGCCAACACTAGGATTGCCCTTTGTTTATGGTGTATGCCCTGTGGCCGCAAAAGAGGGACACGGCTGCCTGCTTGCTCTGTCCTGGCTGCTGCATCAGTGGCATGAACTGAAGGGAGAGGTTTCTCCTTCCCTGAGAGCTCCTCAGCACCCTGGCTAGGAGGAGGTCTTGGCAGACAGCATAGGGCTGATGGCGGTGCAGCAGCAAGGAGGCTGCAGCAGGAACACAGCCTGGGAGATTTGGAGCACATGCAGAAGAAATCCCAGAGAGAGTGAAAAGGCAGACACTGGAGAGGTCCGCACCAAGCCCAGTCAAACCAGGAAGCTCTTTGGAATTTCTATATTGAAAAATATGTCTGGCACAAAGGACACACATTCAAGAAGCTGACAAAAAGGAGCTTTTCCTTTCAAGCAAAAGCTTGAGAGTTTCTATATTGAAAAATGTCTGGCACAAAGGACACACTTCCAAGAAACTGACAAAAGGAGTTTTTGCTTTCAAGCATCTATTTCTTCATCTCACATAGCAGATCTGAGCTTCTCTGTCAAAAAGTCTTCCACTATCCTATTTTACTGTTAGTTATTGCCATAACATGCAGCTTCAGAGACAGGCACCTCTGATTTCTGTTGGTGTACTTGCCTTCAAGAAAGCGTGAAGTTAGGGGCAGTTCTGGCTCCCACTCTTTGCTCAGGACCACCCACAGCACTGCTCTGCTATGAGCAGCCCATGCCAAGCAAGTGTGTCCCACTGGCCTGGGGATGGCATGTTGAAAGAGGTGGGAAAAGTCACAAGGCTGCAGGACACCTTAGTGTTCCTAAGGGTCCTGGAGAGCCATACCTCGAGGTCCTGCAAGGTCTTCTCCGAGTCCTTCTCCATCCTCTGAATTTCACCCTTCATCTCCGCCAGCTCCCACTCAGCCAGCTCACATTTCTGCTCCACTGTCAGGCCTACAAAATAGCCCGTTGAATGACGCAACTTGGATTTGGACCTGCCACGTGTCTGCAACAATCAAGGGACAGTGCAAATGCCATTAGAAAGCCAGCACTGGCCGACTGCTGCTGCATTTTCATGTATTCAAAGACAAAATAATAACAATGGTCAGGTAAGAGGGATTCCAGCTTACAGGAAGGACACAGAGGTGTCTCCAGAACAGAGGTGACTCAGGGCCACACCTGAGCTGGCCCCATCTGTGCTCTCATCCACCCACAAAACCCTGCTACACAAGCACTTCCAATTCAATTCAACAGGGAAGTCCAGGGCTGGAGGTTAAAGGCAACACGATGCCTTCATCTGGGCATGTACAACACCTCTCCATAGCAGAGATGTTAATTGACATGGACATTATTTAGACCTTGCCAGGTACAACAGAGGAGTGGAGCATCTTGCAAAATGGGCAGGCTGAAGTGCACTCAGGAGAACTGACACTGCTCGGGAGTGATCACCGGTCCTGCGGAGACACTGGGATGCCAGCACTGCTCTGCAGAGGGCAAGTGTGCATCTGGCCAAAGGCAAAGTTTCCAAAAAACACCGAAACTGGCTCCTTGGAACTTGGGCAGTGCCAAAGCCTCTTGCAAGAGTCTGGCTGAAAGTAGCTCCACTGCAGAGGGTCCAGAGCTTCTGCTCATTGCATCGCTGGTGGAAGGACATGTTCAGGCCAGGAAGCAAAAATCTGCCCCAAAAGCTTGTTCACGGCTCCAGTGAGAAGGAGGAGAGCAACGTGCACTCAGCAGAGGAACCTGAGTGTGGATGCACATGGGTCTAAGCCTACATGAGCTGCTGCAGGAGCGGGAAGAGGAGGAGCAGAGCACCTGGTACAGAGCACCTGACACAGGCTGGGGCAAGTCCCCTGCTTTCCTAGCATCAGTCCCCCTGTGTGTTTAGCTTCTCCTTCCAGTTACCCTGTGTGGGAGTTAACTCATTGGTGTGTGAAGTGCTTCCAGATCTCGCTGCCACTTACTGCTCAGGAGGACACAGCGCTGTCATACACCAGAGACAACACCAGCTGGAAGTGTCTGTCAGAAGGCAGCCTGGCCTTTACACAGAGTGCAGAACAGCAAGGGGCCCAAACCTTACACCTAAAGAAGCCCAGCAGCACCCGTTTTCGGGCAAGTGTCAAGGTTAAGTCACTCATCACTGTGCAGCCCACACGGTGGCTGCCCCGCTCCATACCAGTACGTGCACCAGCTCTGGCAGGGAGTCCTGTGCTGCTGGCTGCAGCTGGAGGGCTGGGCTGCTCGGCTCCATCTTACGGAACTGATTCTCAAACATCTCCACCTCAGCTCTCAGCAAGGCGTTGGCATGGCTGCAAAGTGGTGGGGTCCAGATGAGCCCCGGCTCTCAGGGATGTGTGCCGGGCCAAGCACAGCATCACTGCATGCGGCCAGCAGGCAAAGGCAGAGCCGAAAGAGACTAATCCAAGACAAAACAAACACCCCAAAATGATCATGAGGGCTGGAGGTCTCCCCTCCCTGAGCCAGGACACAGAAAAGCCCCCCAGAGCCGCCCCTGCTCAAAAACCCAGACCCCAGGGGCCATCAGAGCCTGGGACAGGGGCCCTTCAGGAGGGGTCTGTGGGCGGCTGGGAGTGGCCTGTCCTGCCCTGTCCCTGTCCCTGTCCCTGTCCTGTCCTCCCGAGCCCTAGTCCCTGCCCAGCCCCAGCTACAGCCCAGGCCCTGCCGCCCCCACCGGCCCCTTGTCCCCAGCCCGGGACCCCCACCCCACCCCGCTGGGCCCCACAGCTGCCGGTACCGCTCCTCCTGCAGGCGCGCCCGCAGCTGCAGCAAGGGCAGCGCCGCCAGCTCCTGCTCCTCCATGGCTGTGTTGTGGCAACAGCAGAACAGGCACAGGCACGGGAACAGGCATGGGGGGGCAGGACGGCTCACGGACACGCGCACAGGGATGCGCGGGAGCAGTTCAGGTCCCGCTCCCCAGCTCAGGCCCTGCACCACGGCCACTGCCAGCTCCGCCACCGGGTAGTGGAGGTGGCCAGGGCACAGCTTGGCCCCGGGCACAGCTGGGCCTCAGTCTGGGGGTTTCTTGCTGGGGAGCGGCCGCTGTGCCCGGCATGGCCAGCTGTGCAAGCTCCGCCAGGTGCCAAGCATCGTTTCCAAGAGCCCCTGCTGCTGCACCCGGGCTGTGGCTCACGCTGTGGCCTGACCGGGCTGCGGGCAGGCCGGTACCACTGTGCCTCGCTCCCCAGCAGGTGCTGCTGGGGCTGCTGATGCGCCTGCATGGCTCTCCTGGGATGAGAGATGCAAGTCAACCTCAGTATGGAATTATACAAACCCGTGCTGCGGTGATGCTGGTCCTTTTTCTGGCCCGTGACAAAGCTGGTTTGGAACGTTATGCTCGCCATTTTGCTGCACGTGCAGGGAAACCTGGTGAGGAGGCCGCATGTCCATGTGATAGCCAGAACATGTCAAAGCTCATCTTCAAAACGTGTCTGAGTCATAACCACAGCTGGTCCATGGGAAGAGCCACGCTTCCCCTCCTCACGCCTGTGCCGGCATGAACACTGCTTCCAGGGGGATCTTGTCACTGCCAGGCGCTCGTTGCCAGAGCAAAATAAAGCTTCTTGAGGTATGCGCACCTAGAGGAGAGGGGAGAGCATGGCTGTGGCACAGCCCGGAGCCCCTCTTTGTCCACAGGGTGAGACGGGGATCCCATGAAAAAGTTTAGCATGGGGTCATGAGTTAAAAGCTGCGTTTCACTGACAGACACACCAAATTATGCAAAACTTTGAATGGCGGTTTATTGTTTTTGTTTGCCGTTTTCTCTGCTTGCTGTAGCCGGTAGACTTTTCTTATTTCCCATTCATCTTGCAGAGTCAAGGTTTTACAAACCAGTGTTACCCAAGCAGAGGAAACCTGCTCTGCACCTGATGCTGTGTGAGTCTCCAAGCGAGGCCAGCATGTCCAGAGCATGCCACACTTGCAGCACATCCTCTTTCCAGCTAGACTGCGTATGTGCAGTTCCGTTTACTCAGGATTTGGGGGTTTTGTGTCCCTGCAGGAATCCTTCCCTTTCTGATGCTCCAACCTGAGACAGTCACTGCCTCACTGTTCGGTGGGATAGGGGCAGGCAGTTTAGCAGCCCTGGGAGTAGCCATGATGGGCAGGGAGCTGTGGGCAAGGCTGGCGGCTCTGGAGGGCTCAGCAGCATCGTGCTGGAGGCTTTCCAGATGCAGGAAGGGGGCATGCAGATTTCAAGTTTATCAGCTCTGCAAAGCTTTTCAGAGGTCAGCAGGAGACAGCACATCTCTGCCACAAAAACTGTCTCTTACCAAATGCCAGGATCCAGAGCTCTCAAGTACCTTCAGGACAAGATCTCATGGTGCTTTAAGTGGCCAAAACCATGTTTTCCCTGACTTTGCTTTGGGAAACAGCTGGACCTTTCTGGCCAGATTTGGAAATAGTAATAGCAATAAAAATAGTTCAA
The DNA here is from genome assembly GCA_013399475.1 of Chauna torquata. Classification (NCBI taxonomy): domain Eukaryota; kingdom Metazoa; phylum Chordata; class Aves; order Anseriformes; family Anhimidae; genus Chauna; species Chauna torquata. The sequence goes on along the minus strand of VXAL01010217.1, from coordinate 90,339 downwards.
TAGCATTTCAGAGAAAGCTCGGAAAAGCATTAGCAAGCTCAACATTTGAGCACAATTGCCTGAATAGCAGCAATGCACACCTCTGGGGGGTCTGATCCTGCCCTCAGTCAGGTGTGTGATTACAGCAGCAACAACACATTTGCTTCTCTCGCCAGCTTGTACATGCCGATGTGCACGCAGGAGTGCATATGCAGATTTCCATAATTAGTCACTGTTCAAACTCCCAGGGGCGCAGTGAGCAGCTCCACTTGCGCCCCAGCCCCGTGTCTCCATTTTTGCTGGCAGAGGCACCTCGGGGCTGTCTCCCCTCCCGCAGAGTGCACGAGCAGCGCTGCATCCTGCCAGCCTGGAGCCCAGCTTCTGGAGCCAGCCCCGGGGTGCAGCCGGCCTTCACCAGGACGCAGGGGTGCTTTGGCCTCGGTTTTAACGTGGTGCCGTGCAGAATTTACTGGGGCAGATGAATATCTCAGCTGTGTAGTAGTGCAGCTCTGGACTTCTTGATCTGAGAAAAAAACGTATGCACACGTCAGTATCATGGTGCTGTTTTAAACCTATGACTCAATGCCTTTGCATATACTGTCACAAGTGATAGTTTAGCTGAGTACTGGCTGCTGTGCTCTGAAAGAAAGCTTACGCACTTCTGCGTGTTCTCTGGGTCCTGTTCCACCACGCACTGCTTTTGGGAGACGATGTTCATCTCCCCTCTGCAGTCCTGGTAGAAAGAGGCAGGTGAGTTGTGCTCTGGATGTGGCTGACGTCCCCAAGGCCAGCTGCCTTTCCTCTTGCTGTGCTAAGACGGGTTTAGCAGCAGTGGGTGTCCAGCTTGCCTTTTCTCTCTGGTGCCATGTGCCCTGAGACGGCAAGCGTTCTGAGCACATCCTGCCTGGCCTGTATTTGGTCAGGACCCAAAGGATAAAATGACGAAGTTTTGATTGGTTTGCTCACAGTTTGGCCTCGGGAACCTGGAAAGTTCACTGGTTTTTGCAGTGCATGGTTGGCTCCTTGTGCTTATCTTTTCAGTGAGATTTTCCTCGGGTTTTCTCAGCTGTAACCTCAAAGCCCAGTGTTCATATCAGTTTTAGCCCTGTGGATTCAAACTTTTCCTTTCTTTGCAACCTGAGGAAAAGAAAATCATCTGTTGTGTGTGTTTGCATGAGGGAATGCAGCCTAAGGCTTATCTCTGCTCTTCCGTGAGCGCTGCTTTTACAAATACCAGCAGTATGAAGAAGTACAACGTCTGCATGCAGGACAAAGGCTCCAGCCTCACCTTGGTTTTGATGTGAAGCAGGAAAGTGCCTGCCTACAGAGAGAGACGCCTGGCCCTGCGGCCCTGTGGCCTGATGGCTGGAAGGGCCCCTTGGCAGCCGGCGTAAAACAGCCTGCAGCAAGCCCGCGCTGCCGTTTGGAGGGTCCCAGGTCCAGCTGTGAGCCAGCTTCACCTTTGGCCTTCCCGACACCACCATGCAGGCAGCACAGTGATCACAGAATCACAGAATGGGCAGGGTTGGAAGGGACCTCTGAAGATCATCTAGTCCAGCCCCCCTGCCGAGCAGGACCACCTAGAGCACGTTGCGCAGGATGGCATCCAGGCGGGCTTTGAATATCTCCAGAGAAGGAGACTCCACAACCTCTCAGGGCAACCTGTTCCAGTGCTCTGTCACCCTCACAGATGGGCAAAAATTCTGCGAAAGCGGCAGCCATGCTGGAGATAGCAGCCGAGGCTTGCTGGGGATGGGAGCGTTGCTAGGAGCTGGGGCAGGGCAGCCGGCAGGGAGAGCCGGGAGTGGAGCTGGGCAGGAGGGTGCGACAGGGCCGCGCGGGGCGGCGGGCGGTGGGTCTGTGGGGGCGAGAGGGGGTCGTGGCTGTTGCTGGGGGGCGACGGGTGGCAGGTGGCGGGCTGGGTGCATGAGGGCCGTGTGATGAGGCGGGTGAGGGGAATGATGAAGCCGTGATGGGGACACAGGAGGTGACAGGGGATGCAAGCGTGTGGGTGACGGGGTGTGATGGGGTGTGACGTGGTGTGATGGGGTGTGACGAGGTGTGACATGACGGGGCGTGACGGGGC
>VXAL01010217.1:27182-87628 GCA_013399475.1 Chauna torquata | reverse complement strand
CGGGGGAGAGGGGCAGCCCCTGCCCAGGCCCGGCGCCCCTCAGTCGTCTTCCTCTCTCCGTCCTCCCCTCTCTCTTCTTGGTGCCCACAGCAATCAGGACGACTACCAGCTGGTGCGCAAGCTGGGGCGGGGAAAGTACAGCGAGGTCTTCGAGGCCATCAACATCACCAACAACGAGAGGGTCGTCGTGAAGATCCTCAAGGTGAGTGTCCCGGATGGCTGCCGGGGCTGGAAAGGAGCAGGAAGGGCACTGGGCTGGCAATGCTGAGTGCTGTTGGATCCTGCCCTTTGCCCCAAAACTCTTTTTTTTCTTGTTACGGATGTTCGGGTGCTGCATGGAGGTTTTGGAAGTGGATTTAGCGTCCTGCATGCTGTAGTGATGTTTTGATGTGTCCACCCCTTCCGTCTGGCATAGCTGGAGTCTGCTCTGGGCTGAGAGCTCCTCTGGAGTAGGAGTGCTCAGAGCCTTGACACTTGAACAGTGTTGCATGTGCTGCCTGTATTTGGTAAATCATATCTGGCAATGCTTGTCTCAGACAACCCAGAGACTGCCATGTCAACAGGAAGGCGAAGCCTGGAGGGGGAATCCTTCTGTTAACCTCCAGACAGCTGGCATACAACCTTCTCACACTGAGGCTGCAACGTCCTCAGAGTCAGGCCATGGGGTGCTCACAAAGCAGACAGAATGGTATATTCGGTCCTTTAGAGGATGTGTTATGTGGGAGAGAACTTCACCACAGACAGGCCAAAAATACTGTGAAAATCTGAGGAGACTAAGAGACCATTTGATGTTTGGCAGCACTGGTGACTGTGTATTCCGGTGTGTTGATCCCAGTGGGTTTGGGCTGTGGGGACCTTCATGCAAAAGTAACAGGTTGTGGTTTGGGATGGCTGAAGTATGGGGTTAGCCGCTGCATGACAAACCTTACTGTGTTTGGCACGAAGCAGTGTGGTCACAGAGAGCTGTAGTAACTGTCCTAGCAGCAAACTGTGTCAGTAATCTGGAGTTGGGGCGGGGGGGCGGTTAAAAAACAAAGTAAAACAAACAGAAACTAAAGGTTAGTGTTGAGGTGCTTTTGGTTTTGGCTTGGCTGACACTTGTGTTTGTTAGCTGTTGGACCGACAACGCTTGTCACTTGTTCTCCAAGAGCCTATGAGAGCCAGTTTCTGGACATAGGTGCACTAAGAACTTGAGCACATGTTGATCTGCAGAGCGCGGGAGGCTCTGAGCTTAACCAGCCCTTGCAGCCACCAAGGCTGGCAGCTGCCTAGGACATGTGTCTGTGCTGGGCTGAAGCCCTAAGACATTTGCTAGATCCACTCTGATAGCACGGCTAGCTGGCTCACTTTGTGCTGGCTTCCCCACTCACTCAGTGTTCCTGCTTCCTTGGGATCTTCCTCAGCTTCCCAGGGAGCTTGTCGTGGTCTGTCTGGCCACAGTTCCTAGGAAAGGAGCGATCTCCTGGTTTTTTGCCTCTGGGAGGAGTTAATCGCACCCCTGCTTTGGCTGTGGTCAAGGTGGTGGCCCAGTGAGCCATTAGGGACAGCCCTGTGACTGAGCCTGGTGGCAAGGCGGAGTGGTGAGGCTCACGTGTCCTTGCTAAGCTGAGCTCTCCTGGCATGCTGCTGGGGCCTCCCCCTCCTATGGATGCTGTATGTGGTTTTTATTTATGGTTTGTTATTTGCTTGATTGTTTTTAAGTAGGGGCAAGTGGCAATTTCTGTTTTGAGAGAGAAAGAGTTGTCAGAGGTAGCCAGTGCAGAGCTGGGTTTTATGGCAGGATGGCTTTTGGTTAGGTTGGGGAAACTGTGCTTCTGTGTGCTGCTCCGGAGCCCCTGATGGTCTCTTCAGGACTGCTGTGGTTTGTTGGGAGTCCAGGTCTTGCCCCACATAAAAAGGCACCACGAGGCAGAGAGACTGCAGGGAAAGTCTTCAGAAATCTTCCTCCTTACCTCTTACCAACCGAAAGAGCCTCCCCTGGAGCGACGCTCCTCTCCCTGTGGCTGCCAAACTCTGTCATCTCTAGGGGCCTGTCAGCACTGAGCTGTGAGTCAGCTGGCAAGAGTCATCTGAGGGCGGCTGGGTGCTCCCTCTCCGTGGGGCCTGAACGTGTTGCCTTAAAGCCCTGTAAGCAGGGGACTAGGTTGGCCCAGATTTGAAGTGGATGGTGTTGCCACCAGTTCCCGTGGCTCCCCCCACTTGCATTAACATGCAGACAGCATTCCTGCAAGTGAGCAGGGGAAAGCAGAAAGTCCAGATAAATGAAGATGAACTTTCTTCTCGGTGGAAAGTGGGTCAGTGAGAAGCGGGTTTCAGAGCACGGTGTTGTATACGTTATGAAAACATGCGAAATGTGGCAATAACATCACTCTGATCTGTGGAAAGTGCCTCTGGTTTCCTGTAGCTAGACTCAAACTTAATTGCAAATGTAATTACACGTATCTACAGTGGAGCCTTAGCGAGTCGGCTGGACGTCTCTGTTCCTTGTAGTTCAGGCTGGATTCTCGGAGGGGGGAAAGGCAACCAAAAGTCTCCAGGTTTTTGTGTGGCAGTAGGGGTGGGACAAAGGGAAAAATTGCTAGCTGGTGGATGTGGCTGTTTAGCACAGTCGCTCCTTTCTATTTAAGGTTCTTTGAGAGAACAATTTATGTTATGCATTAGATTGATTTAAATATCTGTGCCTCGTAAGGTGTCTCTTCCCAGCTTTGCTGTTTGAAGGAACTTATCCTTACTGAGCTCAAGTTAGCATGTAGCAAGTACTTCCCCTGCCTTTTTTCTCCCCTTCTTTGGTGTTGTGGTACCTGAACGTCTTGTACCCTCCTCCAGAGAGGTCAGGAAATTTTATCACCCTTTCTCAGATGCAGAACTGAGCCACAGAGATTTCCTGTGTGACTTTGGGCAAGTCCCTTAGCCTCAACAAAGCTGAGACTAGAGCATAGGTCCTAGTCTAGTGCTGTGTGAACAAGATAAACTGCTCTTCCTCTTCTGGAAGCTAATTGTCTTGTTTATTCAAGTGCCCTATGACGACTTTAGCATTGGACAAGGCCAGAGAGCTAATGCCTCCAATGGGTATCGCAGTGCCCTAGGCCACTTGGTCTTGCATAAAGCGTGATGCCCCATTTCCCTGGCATTGCCTTTCTGTTCTGCTATCCCAAGTGCAGGTCCAGGCGTAATCCTGCAGGAAAACAGGTTGTGACCATGCCACTATTTGTGGTCATAACGTGTGTCAGCAAAGGAGCAGAAATAAGATCACACAGGTGACTATAATGTTACAATTTACTGGGTCAAGTGCCTTTCTTTGAAAATGCGATGCTCTTAGTGTCACTTTTTTTGCAGGAAACTTCTGCAGCTCTTTTAAAAAAAGCAAACAGGTTTCTTCTCATTCCACTGCTGCTAGATGTCAGGATGTGCTGTGTAGGACAGTGTTCACTAAGCAGCAAGGCAGGAGCCCTGATTTACCTCACAGACACCGTCTGAGAGCATCCTCCAAAAGCTATTTGTATTTAGAAGCAAGGCAGAGGGCAACTCCTCAGCTTTTCAACCTGTCCAGGGAGTAAAGATTCTGCAAAAAAAGAGAGCGATGGGGTGGAAGTCGTCTTGGCGTGTAGTGGATTACTCAGCACTGTACCAACCTTCTTACCCCTCACAGCCGGTAGGGCACAGTCAGCCAGCAGCTGTGCTCCTGAAGTCTCCAGCTGGTGTAGGAGGCTCCTGTGGGCTTTCTGATCTGGCTGACTGCGGTGCAGCTGTGGGCATGCTTCCTGTGTGCTGAGGGGAGGGCCAGGCCAGGAAGAGGGAACGTGTCCTGTATGGGCTTTTGTGTCTTGCTTAAATTTGATGCTAATGTTTGGCTTCCAAGATGAGGCCGGACATTCCTTTGCATGTCCTAAGGAAGCTTAAGAAATCTTTGTTTCCAGTGAGTTATGTATTGTCTGCATCCCGAGCAGGTACGCAAAGCACAGCTCAGCTCTTTCATGTCTTAACCACATAGATTTTGATTTTTGATGGACCACTGAAGTCAGTCTTGCACTGTTGCTGATGAACTTCCCGTTTCACTCATCTGAGTGATGCTCCACTGTGTCCGCAGTCTCCTCTTCTCCTGTGCCTTAAAAGTGAATCCTCTCTTCTGGGGTAAAAACCAGTGTTCCTGGGAGATGTGAATAGCGTTGCAAGCTGCTGCTCTCAAAGCCAAAGACAACCTTTCCACTTTGCTTGTGGGTGACTCTTTGTGGTGAGAATGCTGTCGTTAAAGGTAACCTGCAGCTGTGCTGCAGCATCCTTCACAGCCTGTTCTCTTGCACTGATTATCGCCCACCTGAGCGTCCACCCAAGGCGGAGATTATGGCATCCATATTCTCAGCTCTATACGGGCGTCGCCCTGCTTGCTCCGTGCATGCGTGTCTATGTACGGTCTATTTGCCTGTGAGGCATTAAACCCATCACATAAAGAGACTTTTGTCTCCATGTATGGCTTACTGTCTGAATAGGCAAAACAGGCAGAGGTTAGGAAGAGAGCGTAGTTACAAGGAGAGGGACCAGAGATTCTGCACCAGTGGTGAAATAGTCCCGTTCTCCTCTGGTGGCTTTTGTCCCTCTGTGCTGAGTCCATGAGCTGAAACTTTCAACCATGTACGCACTTTCACAAGTGTGTTCTTGCTTGTTTTTGTTTTTCCCCTCTTCCCTTTTGGGCTGTATGAACCTTCCGGAGCCACTGCTTGGACTAGGGGCTGCAGCAAGGTCCTTTCAGTATTGAACTCAAATTATCGCTCTAGTAGCTAGAGAACTGTTTGAGGGAGACAGCCCCATGGCTCTGGTAATTTTTCTGCTGTCTCTGAAAGCTTCAGAGCCCTCATATATTGGTGTGCTCTAGGTGGAGGCTGAAATGACTGCCGTGCTGGTGTGCGGAAGGGATTGCGCAGGGAAATATGATAGGACAATGTTGGTCCCTCAGGGCTGGAACTTTTGACTGCATCACTGACCTTCCACCACCAAAGCCGTTCAATTCCTGCTCCTGGTAGCTGTCTACGTCTCTTGCTTCTCCTGCCTTTGTACTCACTGAATCAGCTCTCCCCGGCCCACTTCCTCCTCTGGCAGTACTGAAATGAGCCCTTTTGCAAGAGAGCGGGGTGCGCAGCTCTTCTGTTTCAAACAGCAGTTGCCCACACTGAGCTTGGCACAGTCAGCAGCTGGAGTCCAGCCTTGTGTGGAGCTGGGACCAACTGAAATGGTACCGACCGTCTCACAGAGGCCTGGAGATGCAGCTGGTAACTCTCGCGGCTGTGTTTTGCTACAAGGAACTGGTGAGCTGCAAAACTGCGGCTCCTGCAAGGAGGAGGGTGAGTTACAGCGCTGTCTGTTTGCGGTGTCCCAGGGCAGAGCCTGAGCGAATGATTCTCATTCCTTACAGTGGTGGTGGTGGGGATGAGGGCTTGATCCTTGCGTGTCTCCCTTTAGTTGGCTGCAGCAGTCTGGGCATATCGAGGGCGGTCCTGCAGCCCCAGAAGGGCTGTTTCTGGGATGCGCTGTGAGGGCAGGAAAGGCATTCTGCAGGGAGGAAGGGCACTGCCCTCAAAACACTTGCTGGTGTATTCTACCTAACTTGAATTAAAAAGCAAAAGTGCTTTAGTAGTTTCAGGGTGGTTTTTTTTGTTGTTTGTTTTTGACTCTTGTAAAAATCAAGAGCAGCTTGGGAGAGGAAAGTTTGAATTCTTCCTTTTTTCGTGATGGAAGTTGTAAGATGCAAAGATGGAAGTTGTAAGATACAAACAATTTGCAAAATATTAACACAAGTAGGCTCCTTGATTTTCATAGCTCTTTCGAAAATGATTATTTGGTTTCCCAGCTGATGTCTGACAAAATAAGCACTGCTGCTCTGAAGCCAATTTTCCTATTGAGCAATTGGCATCAGGCTTTATAGGCTGATTATGATGATCCTTTCAATAATACTTGCTAGAGACAAATGAGCTTCTGGTGCCAACTACTAAACATTTAAAGCCTGTTGTAAGGGTGCTGCTGAAGCCTTCTGCTGGTCCTGGACTTTGTGTGTTGAGATCTGCCTGCTCATTCACTGCAAGCATTGTGGTGCTTCTGAGCTATTCAGGTTTGGTGGGTAAAGAATAGACCTTTTTTCTTAATTAGGTGGTGGAATAAATGACTTTTGTTTTTCTTGAATTTATATCTTTTAACTGCTAATCCTTTTCCCCTGCTGTGCTAACCCCAGTTCTTTTTCAGAGCACCTGCTGGGCAAAACCCAGCACCTTCTGTGACTCCTTGAGAGCAGCATGTGTGCTCCTCAGCTGGCAGTATGCGTACACTGTCTGCTTTTGGCTAATGTAAAAAGATTTTTATGCTTTGAATCTAACTTGGATTTCCCATGTCTTCCTGGTCACTGTTTTTCTTTCTCATTGTGGAACTTGCGATAAAAAATTTCTTTTCTCTCTTTCGTTCAATTCAAGTGATGGGTCCCTAGGTTGTTGGGGATGGCTGGAACTGAAGAATCTGACAGATGCGTGCTCTGCTTGCTTTAGAAACCAACCAAAAAAGATGATTAACTGGGCAGACATCTATTTGTTCAAGACAGGAAGTGATGGTTGCAGTCTTGTATTTAAAGGTTTATTTTAGCAAACAATGTTAATTCTCCCAGCTGGTGTTTGCTGCAGCTGGGCTCCTTCCCTGCTTACAAGTTTACGTGATCTCACAGCAAGTGACCCAGGATCTGATCTCTCAGTCACAGAGAGGTGTTTTCTTCTGCATCTACCTGTCTGCAAAGCAGCTACTTACCCCATGCCATTTCTCGCCTGTGCTGAGGGACGACAGCTCGTGATGCTGTCCAGTCTCTTCGGGCGAAGGCTTTTGGGGTGGTACTGGCCGTTCTCACTGCCTCTACTGCCCTGGCTGACTTTCAAGCGGATTGAAGCACCCTCACACGATCCTTTTGGCTGGTAGGGTGGGTAACCTGCAGCAAAGGGTGACTGGCTGGGGACAGTCGAGTGAGAGCCATCGGGTCCAGCAGAGACCATCCTGCTGGCTGGAGGTCACCTTGGCCCTCTGCTCTGCACGTTCAGCATAGTGGACAGCCACGAGCTGCATATTTTGTCTCCACTGTCTACAGCCATCTGACTTTCAGTTTGGCTGAGAAAGGAAGCAGTTTACTGGGAAACTGGCTTGTGCTAGACACTCCTGTCGTTCGAAGGGTACTGCTGCAGCTGAAGTGATTAAACCCCTCCCAGTGTAGACACAGTTAAACTGAGACATGTCTTTTAGCCTGGTTTCCTATGGAAACGAGCCTTATGCAATCCTGCTGTCTGTCAGCCTTTCTCCCCCTCCCTACCAGCAGTTTTTGCACTGGTTGGCCAATCTCAACCAAATGCGACAGAAGTCTCCAAGCTGTCAAGTTTCTACAGCTTTGATGGAAATAGGTGTTTGCACAGAGCAGAGGGACTCTGTCTGTGCCTGTCTCAGAGGGAAAGGCTGCAGCGAGGGTTTGACTCGTGCTGGTCACTAGAGAATCCCAACTTGGAGGAAAGCTTTGAAATGCCTCTGCAGTGGGAACAGATGGAATTGGAGTCTGCACCTTTCTGAAACGTTGCCTGAAAAACACAGGCTGGTCAAACTCAGGAGCAGTTAATTGTGCCTGGGTGGCTGCTCCATTACTCTGCGGGAAATACTCCTCCCAGGACGGAGCAGACTGAGCCACATAGGAGAGACAACCTGAAATGCCAGTGTTTGTAGCCTGGTATAATAAAATAGCCTTAAATCAGTATGGTTAAAATATTCTGGCTGCAAGGGGTGGTGTTTTAGAAGCTATTCCTGCTTGGAGAGGCAGATGGTTGGAGGCCATAATAGCTTCAGTTAGTTCACATTTAATCCGTGTGTGTTTGGAGTCAACACCCTTGGACGGACGGATCGGGTGGCTCTGAGAGACAGTTGTAGCAACCCAGACTTAATCCTGGTGCTCAGAGGATATGCTGCTGAGCGCCTGTGATTTCAGCAGTACTGAGGCCTGGGTGAGCAGAGTTCTTGTGGCCATGACCAGCTAGCTGTGGTCGGCCAGCGTGCAGCAGTGGCCATGTGTTGGCCACTTGGCTTGCACCAAGGTGTTGGAGTTGCCAGATGGGATAGTGCAAGGGCCTGGGCTTGGAATCGGTTATTGTGCAAAACCTGAGCTCCAGCAAATAGTTCATGGGTGGCAGACAGCATTTTTGTGGCTGGAGTAATGTGGCCCTGGCATGGCATGGCCCATGGGTAGGAGATGGCATGTTATTGGGTAGGCTTGTAAAGTGAAAGCTGTGATGGGGAGGCCCGCAATCGCCACTGTTTTGTCTTGCAAATCCAAAATGGGGAAATCCTTTGCTCCCTTGCATTGTTCTCTGGTGGAAACTTCTGTGCAATAACTTTTCCTCTGAGATGACATTGCTTCAGCCCATGGCGTTTCTCCTTTCCCCATCCCTCTTTCCCTAGTGGCAGAAAGCCCTGTCCTGACCGCTGCCTGCAGCTGGGAAGAGCGTGTTCACGCCGCGTGGCTTACGCCCCCGCGGCGAGGCAGCCTGCAGCGAGCAGGGCTGCTTGGGCACTCGTGAGGCCCTTGTCCTAGCTCACAGCTTGTGTAGAGGTAGTTTAGCCACGTGCGGGCAGCCTGAACTGAGCTCTGTGCTGCTGCATTCAGCAGGAAAATGTGTAAGCAGCTCTTAACACTCCCTTTTGCTGAAACAGTGTTTGCCGAAGTGTCTTCCCTCAGTGATGCTGGAGATGCTGCTGTTGGTGATTATCTGCAGGCATTCCATTAAAAAAGACCAAGTTTCTTCTCTTCTTTTTTCCAACAGTCACTGGTTCCATCTGCTCGTGTCTTTCAATAAGTGTGCTGTGGGGGAGTGGTGGGGTAGATTTCTGCAGAGATCATGCCGAGCATCCTTTCCCAGTCTTGAAAAAGGTGGAAGCACATAAAAGTGACTGAGTGGGGAAGACCTCTTCTTCCCCAGTGGGAGTAGTGGTTGCTATGGAAGGAGAAATGGAAATCTCTGAGAGAGAGCCTCCCTACCTAGCTGATGCAAAAGGCCCTTGAAATAGCTGCATTGCAAGGGAAATGGTCTTTCAAAGCAGGCTTTGGGTGCTCTTGGCTGTGATCAGGCACTGTTTCAGCTCCCAGTCAGGTGCAAATGTCACAGCAGAGTGGCCTGATGCATGCAGCAGTCTGTCGTCAGCCCGGCTGTTCAGCGAGCTCATTCAGGTTGACAGTGGCTGAGCTCCCTCTTTGAAGGTCCGTGGAAAACAGTTTGTGTGTGCATCTGCCTTGCTGGACGAGCAGAGTAACTGAATTATGTCCTCTAATTCCATCTTGGCCTTCTGGTAAGATCAGTGGATGTGGGTGATGCAAGGGTGGTGTCCGTCGCCATGCTGATGTAAATGAAACTAGTCCCTAATGAAGCATCTTCATCTCAGGTTCAGAAATGTAGCCCTCACTTCTGCTGGTTTCCATCCCCTGCTCTGGCTCCCTCTCCATGTCTGTCCAACCTTACATGGACTCCAGTCGTGTCTTGGAATTGCCCCGAGCTGTTTTCTTGCCCCCTCCCCACCGAAGCCTGCTGCGCATTGCTCCAGCTCTGGCCAACAATTGTGGTGGCATTGCTGCCGTTTTCCACGGTGGCTTTATGAGGTGCTGATGCTCCCTGTACTGGCATAGGTGTTATTTTTGGCACTTTGCTTAGGGCTGAGATTCTCATCTTTTGACTTGAAAGGCTAGCTCCTGCCTTTTAACTTGGAAGAAGAGGAGGGCAAAATTTGAATCTGAAACTACCTGGAGAGCCTAGAAAGACAGCATATCTTATCACTTACATAAATGAAATGCCATATTTTCTGATTATATGAAAAGCTTTGGTTCCTTCTCCCAGTCTGCACGTACATTCCTTTGAGTGGTCTGAAACCAGGGGTTGTCTAACGTGAGCGCAAGCTGCCATGTCGGCACTCTGCAGCCGTTGTTGAAGTGTGGGAGGCTGTGGCAGAGGTGAGGTGACAGGGAGCACAAGCTGTTGAGCTCTTGTGGCTCCTCATCCCTTGCGCAGAAGGTCGCTGTGAAGTTGCTGACATCTGTACCTTGTGTCACTTTGGTAAGGTGCCTCTTACCTCTTCGCTATTCCTCATTACTCCCCTCCTCACAGACCAGATTCCATGCCGGATGGTGAATGTTTTAGAAAGCTAAATGACTGGAAAAGAGTGTTCCCATGAGCAAACCTCATAGATAGTGCAAGACATTTACTAGTACCTGTAAGGTGCCTCTAGCTCTCTGTAAGGGTACCAGAAGTGCAGGAGGAGCCATTGCAGCTCTTCAGTGAAGGAGGACTGCTGGAGCCAGCAGTAGTATGCAGCCAGTGATGCCCACATCGGTCACTAGCCAAGGCTTAAATAAAGTCTCACTTTGCAGCTGCTCTGTAAGCTGCCTTTCCTTTCAAGCAGGCACAGAGCTAAACTTGTCTTGGGAGTGGATGAGTTACAGAAATGATCATTCCTTTGCATTAAAGTGAACCGCTGGATCAGCAGAGTGTAAAAGCTAACCCAGCCTCCAAGCCGCTGCCTTGGGAGCAGCTGTTCTTTGTCACTCTGTGCAGGGTGATATCCAGAGAAAAGCTTACTTTGCAAAGGGAATTCCTGGGACTGCATGGATTTGAGGAGGAGTCAAAAACTGTTTAAAATGTCTGTATGCTTTAAGAGTAATCGTGGTATACAGATGCAATGGCATGCTATGCAGTTGGGTCTACTCTCTTGGGGTGGCTGCAAAACACTCTTGCACATAGTTAGGCACAGCAGCGTCTGAGCTTTCTGGAAATCATGGTGTTGAAGACCCTCAGGTTGTCATCGCACTGCATTAAAGTACTTGTTGGGAGAAATGCGTTGGGAGTAAGAAGTAAAAAACTGTTTTGTGCCGGTAAACAAAGCTGAGGTATGAGATCTTGCCGTGTTTGTCCTCTGGCTCTAAACACATAACATAGAATTAGTGTGCTGAGATTTCTGCACAGCAGTCCAAGGTGCTTTTAACCACAGTTACTGGAGTCACAATTATGTTTGTCTAGAGTGGTTTGACTTCCCCTGATGGCTGGAAAACTTTCACTGAAGAGAGGGAAATCCTAATTTGTTCAAAGTGTCTGTCTCCTCTTTGAAGCTAAAAATGTTCCTTTGCGAGGGTGGGAGCAAGGGGAAGAGGGGAGGTAATGGGATCCAGTCAAAATCAGTGGCAGAAATCAGTGTTAATGCCTGAAAGGACTCTCACTTCTAATTGCTTTTGTCTATTTAAGCCAGTGAAGAAAAAGAAGATAAAACGTGAGGTGAAGATTCTGGAGAATCTGCGTGGTGGCACCAACATCATTAATCTGATTGACACTGTCAAGGATCCAGTGGTAGGTGCCTGTGTGTTGCGGTGTGCATGGTGGGCTTGCCTTCTTGCTGGTTGTAGGCACGGCCCTGGGCCTCCTGCAGGACACTGCGGGCGTAACTTCTGCTCTTGGCTGGGATTAGGTGCTGACTGTGCCTGGGCCTCTGCTTGCCAGGGACACATGGTGTCCAGCTCATTAGGGTCCTGAGATGGGTTGCTTCGGATGAATTAATGTTCCTCTCCGTGTTCCCAAGACTCTTTTACACACCTTCTGTGTCTCCTGTGACTTTCTCATGGCTGATGAGGGAGAAGTCTTGTAGCCCTCCAAATTTGCTGTAAGAAAGCAGAAACTGCAGCCTTCCAGCTTCTGTCTGGCATCTGGAACATAAATATTTTGCAGGGCAATTGGATATTAAGCACTTCTCATCTTTCTGGTTGCTGTTCTGTCCAGTGAGCAGAGGTCATATCCTTTGTGTGCATTGCCACAGTTACCCCATTCCCAGGAGGTTTTCTCTGACCAGCAGCTGGCTGAGGTCTGTGACTCCCAGCTTGCTGGCAGCCAGGGAGAGGAAACGACGCTGCTGTAGTGTTAGCAGTTCTGGCTGACCTTCTTCCTGCCATGGGCTGCGAGGCTTTAGTCCTTGATGACACCTTTTGCCTTGTCCAGCATATTTGCTGATTGGTGGAGTTGAGGGAGCAGTGCTGGCCAAAATGCCGGGTTGCCGCTTTGTGTGGGACGCAAGTGGAGCTTCCCTGCCCCTGCTGAGGGAAAGGGGCTGTGCTTCTCTTGCTGTCCTGCTCCCGTGCCACTCTCCGCAGTGAGGGCTGGGCAGGAAGCTAGAGCTTTCTCAGGTCTCTTGGAGCCAAGAAAGGTCAAGAGGGTGTTTTAAACCATGACTCTTTCTCTGTCTTTCTTGCAGTCAAAGACTCCTGCTCTGGTGTTTGAGTACATCAATAACACAGATTTTAAGGTGAGTCTTCCTGGGTGTGTGGAGTGGGGAGGCTTCCCATTTATGTTAAGATTGCTGTGATCTTGGGTTGTCAGATACTCCTCAAGAGCTATGGGGGGAATTTGGGTTTATTCCCTATGTCAGCTTCACCTTCCTTCCTCTGTGTAAATGAGAAACTTGTGAAGTTACTAAATAGGCTGTAGCTGAGAAGCAATAAAAAGCTTGTGTGCTGAATCTCCTCCCAACTTTGAGGGGTAAGTTCAACAGGTTAGATCTTCTTACATCCCTCTCAATTTACTAATCAGTGCTGTGCTATATATTCAGCGCAAATTAATACCCGTACTGTGATGCTCGGTTTATGGCAGTGCAGTTGATGGCAGTGACACCGATTTGTGCTGGAAATCTTCAGACTTGGGGACCATGAGGTGGCTGAGGCTAGAGAGCAGCTTTCCCACTGCCAGTGAACCTGGTAGCAAGGGACCGCACAGTCCTGAGAGCTATTCTGCTTGCCCACAGCTGCAGCATATTCTGTTTTCTGGGCAGCTGCAACTGGTATTACTCCTTTCCAAAGCTGGGTGTCCTTCTGCCTGAGTGCAGCTACATCTGCATGTGCTGCTGAAGTGCTTTTGGCTGGCAGAGGCGAGTTGATACACAAAAGGGATATCTAATTAGCAACCACGCCTGTTTTAATGGTATCTTTGATTTCCCCTTGTGAATCTTTACCCTAAGTTATTAAGTCAGTGGTGGAAAATTAATTGAGCAGTTACCATTAGAAAGCCAGGCATCACCCCTTCCTCCAGTGCTCAGAGATCTCTTCTGTTTCTTATTATAGGACAGTGCTTTTTTCTTCCTGTCTGTAGAGGAGTGTTATGTAGATATGCACCTTGTAGGATGCAGCTTCAGCAGGTGCACCAAACACCTGGAAAAGGACTCCAGGTTGGTGCTGGTGGAAAGGACAGACCTTGTGACCTCGCCCACGGACTCTCTCTGCTGCAGCCCTGCACGCTGCGACGCAGCGTGTTGCTTTCATCCCCCTGGAGTTTGTCTGGCAAGGTGAATCCCACTGGGTGGGACACTGCGCATAGCAAGATCTGCAGCCATTCTGGTGGCAGTATTCTTAGTGCTATTTAATCTCATGTAGAGACTTACTAGAAAGTCTAAAATAATAGTAACTTGCAGGAGTGTCTGCCCTGACAGCTCTGGGCAGGGAGAAGAGTTACCTTCAAGTAAAGAGCCACGAGAGTTTTATGTGGTGACCTTTCAAAGCTAATTAAAGCAGGCTTGGTTTGTCTGGGCTTCGTTGGCATCAGCTGGTCTGTTCCAGTGCCGTGTGTATGTTGGGAATGTGCCCCTTTCCTTCTGGTGACCCAGGGACTCTTAATAAGGCTGATTGTGGAAATTTTTAACTTTATATTTGGACCTTTTTTCTTTCTTAAATGTTTTAATGTATGGCTTGAGATAAAATAGATCACTAAGGCAGCAGCACGCCTTGGTGCTTTGTGTGTCCTAGTCAAAACATGATTACACCATTCTATAATGTCTTTAAAGGGAAAATTTCTTGTGAAAGATACCACCCAATAACTGAAATGTGTTCATGATGTAGAGCATTAAGTAGTAACTTGAGACCGGTAGCCAACAGGGACTCCGACTGAAAAATGCAAGGCTTAGAGGATGAAGGAGGTCAGCCATCCTGGCCACGCTGAGAGCTGTCAAAGGCTCATGTGCAGCTGCTAAAGCGACTTTGATCTGGCCACAGCAGAAGTAGCTAGCAGTGCTCAGTTCTGGCTGTTGCGTTAGAAACAGCTGGATGATTTTGCAGCAGATCATTTCTAGGCTTCTAAGAAAAAGCCTGACTCCTCGAGGAAGTCCACATTCGTAGCCATGCAAGTCCAAGCTGAAAGAATTGATGTTTTCATCTGATGCTAATTGGTACAAGGCAGGAATAACTTGTCATGAGAATGCGAGCGTGTACCCCAGGGCATGCAGTATGGCTGCTCATGTTCAGAGCTTATTTGTAATCCAAACTTCACCAGCTATATATGGGGCAAGCTACACTTACGTGAGCTCCTCTGTTTGGGGAGGCTCTTAGGGCTGCAGCTAGCTGGCAGATTGCAGAGCTGCTACTGTACAGAGATGCATGTGCATCTCTTCTGTATCGAGGCTCCCGAGCTGTGTCTTCCCTTGCTCTGAAGTGATGTCAAGCAGGAAGCACACGGAATAGATGAGACCACTTGTGTTAGAGGTGTTGGCTTGCCATATATCTCTATGCATGAGGCAGCTGGAGAGCGCCCAGAGTCATTGTCCTTCTATTGTCCCTTCTGCTCCACAGTCCTGGTCTCCCCAGGCAGCCAAATTCTGCTGGAGTGAAGTGCCACATGAGCTAATCCTGGTGATAGGGACCTCTTCTCCTCATTTTGGGGTGGCTGCTGCTGATCTGCCTTTCTAGAGGTCTCTGCTTTGACCTCTAGATTCAGCAGTACTGATGAGTACAGTACATCTTGCTCAGAAATCACTGTCAGGGTCCATGAAGGGCTCCCGAAGCAATTCCCAGGGCAGCTAATGTTAATTCTTTCACCCCTGTGCCCATTCAAAGGGCAGCTGTTACTGGTTTTTTTTTTTCCATGGGCACACAGACACAGCTGATAGGTTTCCTCAGCTTTCTGCACACGGGCAGGAGCTGCAGTTCTGTGGGGCCTCAGCCATGGCTACAGACAATTCTAGGCCATCAGTGCAAGCTTGTATTCCAGCACCTCTGGCTGTTTTTACATGGCGATATAAGCAGGAGGCTTACATGATACTTCTTTAGAATTGATTATGTTGTTTTAAATTACCTGGCTGGGGCCTTTCTAAACCTGACAGTTCTGTAACCACATGAGTGATGAGTTGGAGCTAGAATAAATGTATATTCTGCTGTGTGAGGAAGGCAGCTTGTGTATGTGGCTAGTGTTTCTCTTCAGACCTGTTGTATTGCTTGTCATCTGTGAGCGTTCAAGCTACGCACATTTCATTTGCTTTAAATCAGGTGTGCTGCAGAGCCATGCAATCAAGCC
This sequence comes from Chauna torquata, assembly GCA_013399475.1. NCBI lineage: Eukaryota > Metazoa > Chordata > Aves > Anseriformes > Anhimidae > Chauna > Chauna torquata. Next base: position 72,266 of record VXAL01010217.1, on the reverse strand, counting down.
AGTAGTTGTCAGTGAAATGAAAGGACTTTTCCTAATTGGTTTCAAACCTGAAATGAGACACCTGTCCTTCGACCACCATAAGCTATCACATATTTTTGTGTAGTCCGTGAGTGTGCCTGCTACTGCGCATGCCTTGACCCTTCATTGCATTGAAGAGACAAATCCCTCAGGAAGGAAAGGGGCAGAGCCAAGGCTCCAGGAGCTGTGTTGTGTTAGGTTTGCTATTTCATTCTTAAAAAACATTAGCAAGTTTGCGGCTGAGGAAGAGGAGATGGGCAAGAAAGGCAAGCAGTGAAAAGTTGCTTCAGGATGTTCAGCCTGTTGCAGCTGTAGGGACAGAGGGCTTTTGAGGGAAACCTTGCACTTGGTGAATTTCAGTTGCTGTGAGGAAGCATGTGTGTGTTTTATCTTTGTACATCAAAGGTTAGTTTAAAAAATAGTTGTTGCCCTGGGTAGGAGATGCAGAAATACAAAAGATTCTCCTTCCTTGTGTTGCTACCAAGGCCAGGATGCTTTGGAAGCCTGCACTCCAAAGCAGTGCCTGTCTCCTCTGGAAGCTGCTAGGAGCCACCCCATTGCTTTGCAGATGCTGCTTCCTGCACGTTGCTCACTCAACGGAGAAGAATAAGCATGTAGCTCCTGTCAGTGTTGTGGAGAGGGGAGGCACGTCAGTGCCTCCTCGGGCACTAAGAGGATTAGTTTGCAGTAGGTTAGTTCATGTGTGCCAAAAAATCACCAAAAGCTGGGGAGGGTTGGAGACTACCACGTGGTGGGTTTGGCCTTTCCCTGGGCTCTGTATGGAGAAGATAGAGAAGACCAGGTTTCCGAGGCCTCCTGCCATCCCAAGTGCTGGCAAGTGGCTGAGCAGATGTTTCAGCAGGGTCTGAGGCCGTGATACCCGCAGGGATGTTTATGATAGTTTTGTCCAAAGAGCCAGCTGAAGAGCAGAGCACGGGATGTGTATGCAAAAGAGGCATCTGCTCTCCCTTGTGAGGCTGGGCAAAGGGGATTCAGAGCCCCCTGTCAAAGCCTTCTCAGGGCAGCTGTTGCGCGGGCTGCATGCAGTGGGGCTGAGCATGCTTGGGCAGGGGCCTTCCCGCAGCAAGTGGAGCCTGAGCGCTGCTAGCTGCACCACCAGCCTTGGCACAGTGAGAGGGGCAGAGGTGCTAGTTCCACAGGCAGCTCTTCTAGGGACGTCTGTCAAAAGCTGCTTGCTCAATGGCTGCCTCTGCTGAAGGCTGTGAGTTGGAGAACTGATGGCACTGTGAACCTGAGAAGGGCATCGGTGACTTCTCTTCCATCCCTTCCCTGCCTCCAGGCAGTGAGAGGCAGAAGAGCCAGGGTGCAGGGAAAATGGGACCTAACCTTTGTGTTGTGTGAAGAGGAAGGCTGCCTGCAGCAGCCTTCCCCAGATGCATTGATGTTGCCAGGTGAAATTGAACAGGGTGGTGATTCCCAGAAAGACGTTTTTTAGGTATCTCTGTCCCCCGTAGTGTTTGTTATCTAAGCAGGCCGTTTAAAGAAACGCCTGAAAGGGCTCAGCTGTCCTCTGCTGGCAGGGCTTGGCCCTGGGTCGTGCATCACAGGGCCATGTGCGGCCGAGTCAAGAAGTCTATCCCTGCTGTAGCTTGTGGCTATGTTGGTTTTGCTCCTTGCTCATTTGTCTGCTTCACTGGGTTGCTCTGAAGTGTTAGGATTATCCCAGCTCATGAGAGTAAAATACAGCTTGTATCCTGGAGGCCATTTAAGTGCTGCATGTGTGACACTTGTATGTTGCCAAATGACTTCCCAGAGCTGTACTGGGGACGGTGGGGATATTCGGACCTGGCTCTAAGCATGGCAGGATCATGAGGACCTCAGAGGATCTCGCCATGGGCCCGCAGAGGATCCAGAGGCAGAACTGCTCTCTCGGAATGCGAATTTCAATCCGTTGCTGTGGGATTTTTTCCGGAGCTGCCAGTGGTGCAGTTGATGGGCAGTCTGCTCCAGCACTGATGCAACCGGTGGTTTGACTGAGCTGCAGGATGATCCTTGTTTGTTAGAAAGGACAGAGGGGTCTGGTCCTGCTGCTGTCCCGTGCATGTCCTTCCTGGCCCAGCTCCCCTTTCGATGCCCTGGTGTCTCTCCTTGCTTTCCCTGCACGAGAGCACAGCCCAACGGGACCAGGCTGGCACAGCTGCCAGTGTCAGATACAGAGCAAAAGGCAAATATGGGGACAGTTGTGACCTGGGATAGGAGCAGCAGGATGATGAGGTTTTTAGTGACTGTGCTGGTGGTATGGTGGAGGTTAAAGTGCACCCTGGATCCTTGTCATTTCCCCAGCAGTAATGAGGAGCAGCAGGATGACACAGGAGAGGAGGGTGGCAAATGTGTGCTGGCAACAAGCACTTCATTGAGATTCCGTGCTGTGCTCTGCTTGCCCCCACAAGCCTTTCTGTGCTGTTGAGTTGCATTAGCCTTCGTCCTGGGAGAGAGGGGAGCCTCCTCTGCTCTGAGGTTCTCTACTGCTTGTGCTTCCCAGCCCCATGCTGCGGTAGGTGAATGTGTTCCTCTCCCCGCCCCACTTTGAGCACTTGGAAGCCTTGTCCATGTGTTCCCTGCCTGCCTGCTCTGAATGTTATCGATGCTGTCAAGTATCCATGATGACTTTGCACGTGAACAGAGAGGCAGGATCATCTGTGCCAGCTCCAGCATGCTCTGAAGGCCTCGCTGTCTCCTCCTCAGACAGACAGCCTGTCTGTCTCCTGCTGGAAAGAAGTCGTGACAGGTCTGAATGATCCCAGTGGCTTTTTTCATGGGAGCTCTTGCTTCCTTTCTGGATTTCCTAGTGTGTAGCCCTGGCAGATCTGAACCCAGGATGGCCCTTAGGAGTGGCAGCGTTCACAGGGGACCTAGAATGGGGTTATTGATTGGAGGCAGGTGGGGTGCAGGAAATGAAACTAATCCAAATCTGGAGTATTTATATTTTTCTCTTTTTTTTCTCCCTCTCCAAATCTATTTCAGCAACTGTACCAGATCCTGACAGACTTTGATATTCGGTTTTATATGTATGAGCTGCTGAAGGTGAGTGGCATTGCATATGGCAGTCTGGATGTAGAGGCCAGGAATGAGAAAGGCAGTAGCTGGGTTACTGGGGCAGTGCTGTTAAGCAGTTACTTCTCTCGTATCCAATGCAGAATCCATGTTTCATAACCAGGGAAGATTCAGGAAGTGATCTGATTGCCTGGCATGTTGCTGTCAGACATTATAGCCAACCTGGGGACCTTCAGTCACCGCTGAAGAGTCTGATTCTCTGGGGTCTGCTCTTTCCCTGTGAAGCGTTTGCGATTGTGAGTGGCCAGGTAGAGTTGTGCTTTGTCTCCCTGCGTCTCTAGTACCAGTCGGGCTGCTGTGAGGACAGTCCTTTCCCTCCCAGCCAGACCCAGTACAAGCACTGAGAGGTGTTTGCAGGGATGGGGAGCTGGGGGCTCTTTAGAACCACAGAGAGACCAGAAGAGAAGCCAGCTCCAGGCTTTCTTCTGCAGTATTTAAGTGTGGCCCCAGAAGGTGACTTCTGCCTTCTTGGTCTTCCATGCCCCTGTGTCTCTGGATGAGGGATGTGGGGCGTTTGAAGAACACATTGGTGAGATCAGTGCCCTGCGGGCATTGAATGTGGTCTTGGGAATGAGGCTTCTGGTTATGCTGGCATTGCCGTAACACTGGTGTTTTCATTTGAGACCTGCTAGCCAAAGCCTTCTCCACCCCTCAGCAGAAGGATGAGGAGTGCCCTAAATACCTCCTCTGAGCTAGCCTAGCCTGCATCTCCCCATGGAAATGCTCACAGAGCTACATGGCAAATCTGTGAGATCTGCCGCACAGCCTCTTTGGGGTGTCTGGCTGCAGGACACGGGAGGAGCAGTGCAATGGGGAGAGCTGATGTGTTTTGGCTGATCCCAGGGCCGTTCTATGCTGACCTGCTGGAGCAGTAGCTTGTCTGTGTCAGGTCTCAGCAGAGCCTTGGGACTCCTTGGCTGGCACTTTGCAGATTCACTGCCTCTGGAAAAGAGTGGGAAAGGCTAGGGAAAGCCTTTCATGCTCCAGGATTTGGTGACTGCAGGAAATGACCTGAAAGATCTAGTGAGCACAAGGGAGGTTTTCTTCTCTGTACCCTCAAGCTTGCAGCACCTGTCTGCAAGGGAAAGAGCTTCCTACTGAAGGCTGGGAGGAGCCCAAGGAGGTCAGGATTAGGTTGGAAGGGTTGATAAGGATTAGATGATCCCAGCCTTGGGACAAGCAAGACACCAAACTGCTTCATCCCTGGAAGCAGTTTGTCCAACCTGTTAAAGATGTCTCCAGTACTGCAGATCCCAGGACCACATTTGCGGTAACTCTGCTGTTGATTGTGAGGCCGTGTGACATTGCAGGGATATTTCCTGCGGCCTTGCTGTGGTAGAAGCTGTTGCCTCCTGTGCTTCCTGCTGCGGCAGGGACCCAAGGGCAGTATTACTCCCCTGGCACCAATGTCTTGTGTATTGAATGACTGCAGGCTGTGCCCTCCTACCGTGCCAGTAGAGGTCTCGGTGCATCTGCTAGTTCTTGATGGATGGGTCTCCCTTCCCCTTGGAGTTGAGAAAACATTGTCACCCCCTTGCTCGAGGGAACAGCTGCATGGGGGGAGTGAGTGGTGCAAGGTCATGGAGCTGAAGAGCTTCTGTGTGCTCCTGCCTTCAGGCTTTAAACAGTGTCACTCTTCCTTGTGTGCTATCACTTGCCTTTTGTAAGCACAGCTTTGGCTTAAATGAGCAGGGCAGAGGTGACTTTCTAGCTTAAGTGTATTTTGGGACACCAACGGAAGGCTTCACTGGAATGCCATAAGACTGTATGCATGTAAGAATTGTCCCCTTCTGGGCAGAAGAGCTCTTCTTCTGTTGTGACCCAGGAAGCATGGGGCTGCCCAGGTTGGAGCTCTGGGCCTGCTTCCAGGTGGGACTTCTGTGGATCTTGTTCTCCGAAGACCATGCAAGGAACATGGGTCCAGGACCTGTGACTGCAGTAGGACAGGTGATCAGTACCATCTTGTTGCCAGCTTGTCACACGCAGCATAAGAGCTGAAAATGCTAGTTCCTTGTGCCAGGGCTGCAGCACTTCCTCACGGATGGGGCACTCTTGCTCCTGCCTGAGAACTGTCTGTTATATTGTTAATGCTGTGCTGTGGTTACGGTGATGTCTAACATGTGTGTGTGTCTGCCAGGCCCTGGATTACTGTCATAGCATGGGGATCATGCACAGGGATGTCAAACCCCACAACGTCATGATAGACCACCAACAGAAAAAGGTACGATGGCACCAGAGCTTATAAGCAGGGTTTTTTCACGGAAGCTTGAAACTCTGCCACCTCTGTACCCATAGCCAAGGCAGCTGTACTTACCCCTTCAACCGTTGTCTATCTGCTCTCCTCCACTTGTGTCCACGTCAGGACGTGGCCAGTGTCCCACTGGGGAGCACTGCAGTGGGAGTCCACGGCTTGGAGGTTGCTCTCCTCCCCAGCCAACCATGCTGGATGTCTTTGCGGAGGGTGACAGATCTGCTCGGTTAATCTCCACCTGGGGAGATGTGGTGGTGGGGTGCAGAGACCCTAGGTAGGAGAAAAGTGGCCTTGTCTGAAATACGCATGGATAATTTTACCTAGGGAGTGTAAGCTTCTTCTGTAGTACAGCCTGCCCCTCCTGCAGTGGCTTCCTCGCTTCTGGGATGTGCTGGTTAGATCAAAGGAAATGTTGGCACCAAGCTCACTACCGTGGAAATGGACAGCAAAGGGAGCCTCCCCTCCCTGTTGTGGTACTTGTACCTCTTCGGGTGTTGCGTGTATCTGCCTCCTGAGGGACCTGGGATTTGCAGTAGCAAATGAGCTGCTGCTCCACAGGTCCCTCCATGTGAATCAGCAGTGGTTGTACAGGCAAGGGAGAGTTTATGAGGAGGGGGAATCTCTTACTAGATCCATTGTCCTTCGGTAACACAGCTGGTCCTCCATCCCTGCAGCCACGGAGGAGACAGTCTGCCTTGCAAGATGTGGTGGGCTGTCTCCTGCCTCCTTTCCTGCTCCCAGCCCCCAGTTAAAAATGACTCTGCCTTTCGCCCAGCCCCTCTTAACAGCAGGATAAGACAGCTGACATTTGCCTGTTCCCTAGTTAGCAATGTCCTGCTCGCTGTGGCTGGTGGCACTGGTAAGGAGCCAGTCACCCAGCAGTAATGGTCTGCTTGGACTTGGGAGTCAAAGGAGCTCTTTAAGCTGGGGTCTGCCCTGCCAGCGCTGCATGGTGACAAGGGGATGGGAAGAGCACTGCTGAGAGCATCTCCTGTCCTCAGAGCGCATCCAAGCATCATGGGACTGAGAGGCTTTGGCAGACACAGCTTTGCCTAGCTTGCTTATACGGAGGCTCCTGACTCTGTGTCTCTTTATTGCATGTTCAGCTGCGGCTCATAGACTGGGGTCTGGCAGAATTCTACCATCCAGCTCAGGAATACAATGTCCGTGTGGCCTCTAGGTACTTCAAAGGACCGGAGCTCCTTGTGGACTACCAAGTAAGAGACTGCTTCCCCCTTGCAAGCCAGTGACACTGCTTGTGGTTGCACTTTGGCCACCTTTGGGTTGTCTGGTTTTGCCTGTCAGGGCATTGCCTGGGTTGGGAAGAGGCTTGCTGTGAAGTGAAAAGGCTGAGGTTGTCTGCTGCTGTTGGGGAACCAGGCCATGGTGAGCAAGCCTTTCTTTTCTGATGGCCTCTCCCTTTTCCCCTCAGATGTATGACTACAGCTTAGACATGTGGAGTTTAGGCTGTATGCTGGCAAGCATGATCTTCCGAAAGGAGCCTTTCTTCCACGGCCAGGACAATTATGACCAGGTAAGGACCTTGGTACCTGGCGTATCTAGTGAGACAGTTGCCACCAGCTCATCTGCGTCTGTGTAGTGGGGAGGTTCTGGGGATGGGACCACCAGGCTGGGAGGATGTTGCTACGTGCTTAGTTGAGCCATCTGGGCTTATACATCGCTGGCTCGTGTAGGAGATGCTTTTGCAACATACGCATAAAACAAAGGTTCAAGGGAGTTATTCCTTCCTTCTGGGAAGTTTCCAGAAGAAGAGCTCTTTGATTTAGGCAGCTCTGCCTCTTACAGACAGTACCCACTCCTGTCTATAGACGTCAAACCAGAAAGGAGTCACAGGTTCAATAGCAACTGCTCCAGCAGAATCTGCTCCTTCTTCCAAGCTGGTGGCCTGCTCTTCTGCTCTCTCTCAACTTGCCTTTTGTTCCAGCTGGTTCGCATCGCAAAGGTCCTGGGCACAGATGAGCTGTATGGGTATCTCAAGAAGTACCACATAGAACTGGACCCGCACTTCAATGATATCCTGGGCCAGTAAGTGGAGAAGTGAAATGCAGCCTTTTTCCCTTGTAACAGAGAGAGAAAGTTGAACTGAACATCCGTCCCCTGAAGGACTCTCAGCCAAGGCCTGCTTTGATCTTCTGGATCACAGTGCTGCTTGCATGCCTCCCAGCAGCTGAAATGCAGGCTCTTTAATTTGCCTCTCCCATGATCCACGAGCCTTTCCCTGCTTCTTCCCATTCTTGCTTATTGACATCCTAGAAATGGAGATGTAAACACTGGAGTTGAGTGTGGGCTGAGGGGCTCAAAACCTTGCAGCTGAGGTTTCCTGAAAGGACCAGAGGCAGATGGGATAGTGAGGACAGCCTGCATGAGGCTGGCTGGCAAGCCAGAGCACTTCTCGTCCCATTCTGCTTGTATGTTGGTGTCTAGTCTCTGTAGACAGAGGAGACTGTGCACTATTGTGCCTTTCCCAGACTGCCATTTCCCAGACACTGGACATCCACACAATTGTGTGCCTAAATAAGAGGGCTTTCCCCCTTTGGCAAGTGCTTGCTGAGCAGTAGCTTGTGCAAGGAAGAGCTGAAGGCAGTGTCTGTCGCAGCCATTTCTTCCCAGAAGTGGAGAGCGATTTCCCTGGGACCTCTCAGTACTGCTGTGCTGGTCAGAGCTGGGCACTGACAATAGGTCCCTTTGCAGGCATTCCCGGAAGCGCTGGGAGAATTTCATCCACAGTGAGAACAGACACCTGGTCAGCCCCGAAGTCCTAGACCTCCTGGACAAACTCCTGCGATATGACCATCAACAGAGGCTGACCGCCAAGGAGGCAATGGAGCACCCCTATTTCTGTGAGTCTGCGAAGAAGCTGGGGCCAGCTAGGATGGAGAGAGGGTCTTGGGTTGTAGGGGAGGTTTTGGCTCCCCTCTCAGCGAAAGCCTTAGCGGGTCTGTGGGTTTTAAAGGCAGTTTCTCTGGAAGGGTTTGCCAGGGTGGAGCTTCCGCTTTATTAAATGCTGTTTCCCCTTCCTGCCTGGTCTGTGTCTCCTGCAGATCCAGTGGTGAAGGAGCAGTCCCAGCCCAGCTCAGAAAATGCTGTGCTCTCCAGTGGCCTGACAACAGCACGATGAAGACTGGAAAACGACGGGTAATTCAAGATGTTTACAAATAAAAGCAAAACCTTCGGTCACACAGTGAAGGGAAATGAACCAAGGACACCCCCCCTTCCCCTCCCTTTATACTCAGCAGAAATCTAACCTTGGGGGGGGGTCATAAACCTCAGTTCCTCTCTGGTGGTTGTGGTTAATGTAACTCTAACCCTGTGGTACCAAAGCCCTGGGCCAGTGGTCTTGCAAGAGTTAAACATGTAGTGATATCCCCAGGGCTCAACACGACTGATTCTGGTTCACGTCTCTGTGGATCCTTCTCTTCCTTCTCAGTCCAGCCTTCCCCACCCCGCAGGTGGGGACAAATTGGCCATTCCACCACCTTAGCATGCCTCTTTCTAAACATGCCTTTCTGACTCGTAGACTCTGGGTGAACCAAATTCAGGCTGGGGGTCAGCAGGTGTGATTCTGCTTTGAGGCCCAAGACCTACTGCTCACTCTGGGCTTGAATTTGGCCCTTGAATTCCAGTTTTAATTGCAAATGCCAGGGTGTCGGGGGGAGGGGGGAGATTCAACAAAAAACAGCCCACAAACCCAGCAGCATCTCAGGATTGGTCTGGAGCATTAAAACTAAGGCACTGAGCTGAGTTGCTGGGGAGAGGTGAGATCCCCCCTCCAGGTGTGTTTGACAAAGGCTCGCTCTGAAAAGAAACTCAATAGACCTGCTTTGGAAACTTGGGAATGTGAGGGCTGCTTTTGTGGCAGGAGAGGGGAGGGACTATCCAGACTTTCCCACCGAGCTCAGGAAAATCAGAACTGCAAGACTTCTTGTGATAGGTGTGCAACCACGTACCTTGTGGCGTGGCTCCCATGAGAATTTGTGCCAGATGTAGACTTGTGCCAGAGGACAGCTCTGGAGCGTTTCAATCCAGCACCGCAGGATAGAGGAGCAGATTGGAGGCCTGGGAGGAGAGCATAGGGAGGGGAAGGATCAGCAAGCAGTGATGTGGTCTGTCGGGGAGGGGGCTGTGCAGCTCCTGGTCTGGGATCCCACGTAGTGTTTTAACAAAGTCAGCCACTTGTTGAATTCTGGGGTGCTGATCCTGTTGTGGGGGGTGGGGGGGTTCGTCTTGTGGGTTCTTTCATCAGATCCCTCGATGGCTTTATAGCCCCACGATTCACAGTTGCCTCCTCTACTTGTTCTGTGTGTAATTTCATCAAGTGGTTCTGGTGATGCTCAAACCTAGAAGCTGGAGATAGTGTTTTCCCACCAGCACCTAAACACAGAATTTCCTTCTGCGGCATTGTCGAAATAGTTAATTTTTTATAAGGTTGCAATGTTTCTATTTGAAACATCTGTTTACATTCCATATTCCAATAAAGTTCTATTGGCATCGATAGCAGGTCAATCCATTTGTATAATTCACTGAAACCAATAAATATCTATACGTCTGAACGTCTGCTGTCTCAAATCTGTGGGATAGCCAGAAAGAGCAAGAGCTGAAGGCATTGCATCGTCAAGGAGGTCGGGTTGGCTTTTCTACCCGCCTCGTCTGAATATTTGGCATCTCTTAGTCGTTTGTTGCAATTTTTCATGCCATCAGCTCCGAGAGTTTCACTGTACTCCATGGGGCTGCAGAGGAGGCATTGAGGTGTCGGTGCACCATGGGAGTCAGCTGTTGTGGGACCTGGGACGCAAACAGGCGCTGCCCAGGTGCTGGTGTCGGACTGTCTGTCACAGATGTAACGTGGCTGGTCAGAGAAGTCACTGAGGTGTGGCTGGAAGTCGGGGATTCTCCGTGTCCGTACCCGCCTGCTTGTCTCCTCACAACCTGGGTGGATGGCTTTTTAAGGCGAGCTTCCCTCCCACCTCGGGAAGTAAAAGTGCATGAGCTCCATTATCGCTGGCCAGGCTGAGGAGCCGTCTGACCATGGTGGTGCTGCCATGCTGCAGGGCCCTCACTAACCTGAACTCTCCTGCAGATGCTTCCTAAGGCTTCAGCGAGTGTTTCCAGCCCTCTGACCTTCCCTCTGCTCGGCCTCCAGGCTGCCTGGCCTGAGAGGTGTGGGGGTTTCTCATGCTCTTAAGCTCTGCCAACACCAGTAGGGTCGGTTTGGGGATTTTAACGTTCATTTCAGAACTTTTTAAATAACTAGTGAATTGGTCACTCAAAGTCAGCAGTGGACATTTCTCATGGTCTCTCCAAGTTGCTGTGGGGAAAACTTGCCTGTTTTCTAGCTCTTGCGTGTTGGCCAAGGCAGAAGAGGCGTGAGGGAGCAGACAGAGTTTGTTGGGGGAAGTTCCATAGGTGAAAGATGTTAATAGTTGCATAGGATGCTTAACAGTGTCCAAATCTGATGGGGAAGTTTCAAGGCAGCACTTCAGGAAGCAGCAATTCTGTCAGTCTGAACTATGGACAGAAATGCTTTCTGGGTACGTTCAAGCAGAGAAAAGAGATGCTCTCCCTAGCAGGTGGTCTGAAATGGGTGGATGGCTTTCCCTGGTTGCAGTGACCAGAGAGGCCACAACAACCTATCCTGAATCTCTCCACATCCTTACACCAGTTTTAGGGCAGGATAAGCTGTGACAGGTTCATCCCAGAGGGAAAAGAGGCAGCTGAGCGGTTGCAGCCTGGGGAGCCTCCTGACCCCAGGGTGGTGCGTGCAGTTGGCTGCAGCTCAGGCTGGTTCCTCTCTCTGCTCCTCAGCCCTGCTTTGCTCTGAATGTTACCAAAGTGTTGGCCTGCCTGTAGGGACAGCCAGGAGCTGGAAGAGTTGGTGTCTCATCCTTAGGAAGGGAGGAGGCTGGGGAATGTGCAGCTTTGTATGCTTTCTTCTGGATCTGGCAATCACTGCCACACTGTGCAGGAAAGTCCTGGTGTGTGTCCTGGCCTTTCAGCTGGCCTGGCCCCAGGTTTCTGGCAGAGGTAGTGCTTCTTGGAAGGGTGTGCTGGTACACAACGTGGGCCTTTAGGGGGGCTAGAGAAGATGTTTGAGGCAGCAGAGGGAGGCAATGCAGGAGGTGGGGGAAAAAAATCCAAACTTATGTCTGGCTGTCAGTGAAAGTGCTGCTTTGCTGGACTGCGGCTGTCCTTTGCCTTGCTTGGCCCTGCCTTCCCCTCTCACCCTGCTGCGCCTTCCAAAGCAGGCTGAGGTCACCGCTGTCCCCATGTCTGGGGGTCGGTGGAGGGGATGGCTAGGCCTGGCCGGGAGTGGGGTGGCATAGCATGACATGGGGCAGTGCGCCTGCCCACCTCCTCGCCACCAGGGCCAGAGGAGCTCTGTGTTGTGCGGGCAGCATCCTGCAACACTCACTTACCTCCTGTCTCTCCCCAGGTCCGATGCTGTTGCTCCCAATTTTCCATAAGCAGAATGAGAACCATTATCGGCGCGCGTAGAGTGACGGCGGGCAGACTGCGCAGCACGGGCAGGGCTGAGAGTGGGGCAGCGTGCCTGGCTGGATGGCACTCACCTCCTTATGAACGCAGCCCTTCTGTGCAAGTGTAAAAGGTTCTTCTGCCTTTGGTTCCCTGTTAATCTCTTCCTGACCCAGAAAGCGTGGAAATGTGAAGGTTGTGCAAAGCAGTTGTTGGTTAGTTGTTCCTTCCTCCATTCTCCTGGCTGTTCCCCACCCCAACCTCCGACGGACCACAGTTAGCCAGCTTGCCCCGGTCTGCCAGGGCCTGGGGGTGGCAGGGGATGTAGCATCATGATGGACAGTTCTATATTATAATTGAAAGAATTCTATATTGTTGAATAAAAGTTTTAAAAGAAGCATATGAGGAGGAGTATTCAGTGAGGAGGGAGCTATGGGGCAGGACTGGCCATGCTGAAGGATGCCGGCAGCAAAAGCCTTTCCCTGTGACCTGCCTGGGTGGGCTCAGCGAGGAGAGCAGGAGGAGCTAGCAGTACAAAGTCGCTGTGAGCAAAGGCAAAGGGGCCACTTGCCACCTTTAGGGGCATCCCTCCTTAGACCCTCACACTCTTCTAGAGATGCCTGTCTGGGTGGCAGCCTGGGTGCTAATGCTGGTACCTGCTGCTCCCGACCCATGGAGCTTGTTCATAGCTCTGTCTCGGCACTCCAGGAGCTCCCTTCTCTTTCTCTGTCCTGGGCTGAGACTCTCCTCCTCCTCCCCCCCAGCACTGTCACTGCAGGCAGCCTTCATTTCCAAGCCGAGGTTGAGGGCTGGACGTTAACTTGAATTCTGAAGCACTTGAGACTCTTGTCTAAACCCTTCTGACTGGACTCTGTATGACTGTACATGGTCATTTCTCTTGCCTTGCCCCAGTCCTTCATTGCCCGGGTAGTTTTTCCTACATGCCCTGGTTACTGAAGCTGCCCAGGCTGGGGGGACCTCTGAGACAAGGCTCTCTGTGTGAAGCACAGACCTGTTGCTAGTTCCCAGGAGGGCAGGTCGGGTAAGGTGAGCCCTGGGCTCCTCCTGGATCAGGACTACACGGTGCTGTTCTGCCCTGTCCCTGGGCAGCAGCTGAAGTGGAAACGCATGAGCTAGTCTTTTCATGAAGCCTGTTTGTGGTACAGGTGGAAATTTGCCACTGCTATTCACATATGTCACACTTGGACACGTGCTGGCATGGAGTCGGATGTGGATGTGTACTTGATGGTGTGTGGTGGGTAACATTCACCTAACCAGTACAGGTAAGGACAAGTCACTAATGTTCAGTCCCTTGGTCCCTTGTCAAGTCAGGGTCTAATTATAGCCCTCATACCCAGGATAGTGAAGGACTCTGCTGATATGTTTAATTCACTTAATTTCCTTTTACAGAATCACAGAATGGTTAAGGTTGGAATGGACCTCTGGAGGTCATCTGGTCCAACCCCTCTGCTCAAGCAGGGACACCCAGAGCAGGGTGCCCAGGGCCATCTCCAGACAGCTTTTGAAGACCTCCAAGGAGGAGGCTCCACAGCCTCTCTGGGCAACCTGTGCAAGTGCTCCAACACCTGCACAGCACAGAAGTGCTTCCTGATGTTCAGAAGGAACCTCCTGTGTTTCAGTTTGTGCCCACTGCCTGTTGTCCTGGCACTGGGCACCACTGAACAGAGCCTGGCTCTGTCCTCTCTGCACCCTCCCTTTGGGGGTTATGACAAGGTTACCCACCCAGTTGACCAACAGAAGCTAGCAGATGTGACTCTCTTTGGATTTTAGCAAAGCTTTTGAGGCTGTTGCTCACAGTATCCTTCTGGACGAAACGGCTAGCATACAGCTAGGCAAGCACATAACACAGCAGGTGAGCATTTGGCTGAAGGGTCGGGCTCAGAGTTGTAGTAAATGGGGTAACGTCAGGCTGGCAGCCAGCCACTGTTGGTGTTCCCCAGGGCTCCATTTTAGGGCCAGTTTTCTTTAATGTTTTTATCACTGACCTGGATGCAGGAATCAAAGCCACACTCAGTCAGTTTGTGGATGATACTGAATTAGGAGGAGCTGTTGACTCTCTCAAGGGCTTGCAGAGAGATCTTGACAAATTAGAAGGCTGGGCAATCACCAACCATATGATGAAATTTAATGAGCGAGTGCTGGATTCTACACCTGGGATGGGGCAGCCCTGGCTGTACATACAGATGGGGGACGAGAGGCTGGAGAGCAGCCCCACGCAAAGGGATCTGGGGGTTCTGCTTGATAGCAAGTTGAACACGAGCCAGCAGCGTGCCCTGGCAGCCAGGAGGGCCAGCCGTGCCCTGGGTGCATCAGGCACGGCATTGCTAGCGAGTCGAGGGGAGTGCTTGTCCCGCTCTGCTCTGCGCTGGTGCAGCCTCGCCTCGAGTCCTGCGTGCAGTTTTGGGCAGCACAATATAAGAAGGACATGAAACTATTAGAGGGTGTCCAAAGGAGGCCTACAAAGATGGTGNTGGACGATGTTTAGATGTATGATTTGATTTTTAGACCTATGGTTTGATTTTTGGTGGTCCGGTGTGGAGCCAGGAGCTGGAGTCCATTGAGTCCTTGTGGGTCCCTTCCAACTTGGGATAGTCTATGACTCTTTGATTCTGGGATCTGTGCTGTTGAGGTTGAGCGAGGCTGTTTCTTGGCTGGTGTAGATCCAGCCAGCGGTGAGAGCCTGTCCCTGTGGGGAACAACCTGTTGCAGCGTCTGTCTGAGGTCTACACGTGCTAGGCAGAGGAATCGCCACAAGCTCTGGCTGAGCCGTGGTCCCTGCAGCATGGTGGTGCTCCCAAGTGGTCCTGTGTGGAGCCAGGAGTTGGACTCGACGATCCTTGTGGGTCCCTTGCAAGTCAGGATATTCTATGATTCTGTGATTCTATGAGTGCCGTTGGCACTTCATCCATCCCTGTCCTGATACCACTGGGGCATGCCTCCCATCCCCACCTGCTGCCTGCTTGCCATTAGAGAACAGCTCATCTCTATAGGATGCTCTCAGTGACTACAGTTTTACAATTTTTGTTTGTTTTTGGTTTTGTTGTTGGTGTTATTTTTATTTTTTTTATTGTTTGTCAAAAATAAATTCTTCTTTGCCAGCTCATTTTTTGTCTTCAGTTTGTCCAGAGTCAGAAAGGTTTTGTTCATTTTTGCACCTTGCTCTACCTTGACATCCATCATGCGTGTGCTGTGGTCCCACTGAGGCGGCGTGTCCCACTTCCTTGACTTTCTCTGCCAAAGAGCTCCAGATCATGCTGGCACTGCTTCCTGCACACACTGCCTCTCCACTCCCCTTTTCTTTTCCAATCCCTTGCTCATCAGCAGCCCAGCTTCCTCCTCCTCCTCCTTCTGCAGCACTCAGAGTTCAGCCAGCATGAAGCCTAAAGCCTTCGACAGCCTTCACCCAGGTTCCCTCAACACCCAAAGCTGCTTTTGCACCTTGCCTTCCCACGTGTTGTGGCTATGCATTTCCTTCCTAATGTCCTTTTGGTTTCCTCATTACAGCAGCCCTTCACCCAGTCCTGCTCCCATAGAAAAATCCAGGCTGGGGGACATGGCTGGAGTCATCTAGACAAATCCCAAGGTCTCGTGCTCCTTGCGGAAGTCATTGCTTTGCTCATGTTTTGCCGTGCGGTGAAGGCTTTTGGCTCACAGAGATACTGGCTGAATTTGGTTCTGGCTTTACAGTCTGAGCACTGTCCTTTCAGCTGGCCCAATGGGACGTGCAGCACTAACGAGTTTCTCTGCTCTCCAGGTTAGGATTTCCCAGGCCACGAACCCAGAGTATGTGCTCCAAGGCAAGCTCAGGCTTGCTGATACTAGAGAGAGCTGCTATGTTTGGCTCCAGTAACTGCACCCAGCCATGTGAAACTTCAGAGGAGCAACATTTCAGGAGTTTCCTGAAGATCTCATTCCTCTGAAGGCATCACATTGCTGGGAACTCGGAAGAGCAGGAAATGCTTTAGTGGACAGCTATTTTTGGAGCAGCTCGCTTCTTGGGACAGATTATTTTCTTAAGATGGACCTTTTCCTCTGTGTGCTTCCCAAAATCCAGTTCCTCTACACCTTTGGAATGAGGAATGGGGGGGGGGGGGGGATGTCAGCACCTTCCTAGTGATCTTCCAGGTGGATAACGTCAGTGTGCAAGTCTCATCAAAATACATCTCCCAGAGACCTCTTTCTGAATGCCAGCCTTGGCTGTTAATATGTGTCGACATCCCATTAGGCTAACATCCCATCTTTGTTTCTGCTCTCTCCTTCAGCCTGTGCATGCCCTAAGGAAGGAGGAGAGACAACGGGTATTATTTTTCTTTAGAATTCACTGAGGAGTAGGGACAATTTGAAACCATAACATATTTCCATGTACATCCCTTGCAGCAAAACACAGCGTTAAAATGGTAAGTGGAAAACATGTGAATGAGCAGGCTGTTCAGGAATGGCAGCTGGATATTTGTCGTAGTTGTCTCTTACCACCTGATTAAGGGATCAAGTTAGTTAGTTGTGCCGTATAACAGTGTACTCCAAACCATTGATGAGATATAGCTGATCGTTTCTAAATAACGCCTTGCTTTGTATGTGCTCCACTTGTTTGTGCAAGTACTAACAGCCGGATAGTGAGGGATTGTAAATGGAGGAGAAAGCACTGCTAACCCAGGTGCTGCAAGAGACTGTACATTTGGGATAGTTGGAGCATTTGTGGCCCAAGGGAGAGACAAGCACAACTGGTAAATGATGTGGTCATCAGCAGGATTTGAAGAAGGCATTTGTTAGCAAAAACAGCTATACAAGGCCCTGGAGTTAAACAGCAGGACCATAAAGCTGATGCAGGTTGGTAATTTTTATGCAATTTAGTGTCTGTACATCACAGGTAGATGCTATAGGCATTATTTCAGCAGGCAGAAATGTAATACATTTCTATTTTAAAATGTAATTTCTAGCCCAAGCTGTCTCTGTAGAACCTTTTCAGCTGTGCAAGGCTCTGTTTATATGTGAAAGCGTTTTCACACCAGTGAAGTTGTACATCAGCCTTCCCTTACTTTGGCAAGGTACTGCATCTTATCCTAGTTCAGAAAAAGACAAAAATGTTTCTTTGTAGTCATTCAGTAAGAGACGAGGGTTGTTGCTGGCACTGTTATCTCAGAGCACGAAGATGGACATATTCCAACAGGTAACACTTTCCACTGCAAGCTATGCCAGAGCTGAAAGCAATAACAATTTAAAAGGAGTACACAAACTGCATGAAAAATTAGGGTCATACAATGTACACTGCCGCTTCTTGCTCGTGCTCAGATAAGGACTGCTTCTGAAGATGAACTGGATTTGGCTCATGTCCCTGTGCCTCACAGATTTCCTGAACAAATAAACGGTCCCTTGGCGGCCAGACAGCAGATGCTGCAGGGACGGGATTCTGCCTACCCGTGTGCTCACGTATGAGTGGTTTCATGAATCTTGATTGCAGAGGATTTTTCTTATCAGTATCAGTGAAGGGCAGCAGCACCATTTTGGCTTGAGCAGAGGCAGCTGGCGGAGGGCAGGGAGGGAGAGTCCCTGGCTCCTGTGTGCAGCCACATGATGGCACCTGTTTCCTACACTCATGGGAAGACACTTTGGTTTCTTGCCTCCACTATTATTTGGGAAGTCTTTCTAGTGTTTCACTGCTTGGGCACCTTCATTTGCTTGAGCAAATACATTTGTGCTTGGGTTTTGGTGCTTGTCCCTGCATGCGCTGAGCTGGGTACCTCTGCACATGTCTGTGGGGCTGGATCCTGCGCAGCCCTCTCTGGCCCCAGGCAGACTGCCCACATCCCAGCAGCATGTGTGTTGCAGTACCTTGGTGGCTGTGCCGTAGTGCAGGGCCCAGGGGCTGGAACTGCTCCAGAAGGGCAAAGATGCCTCTGTCCACTAACCCACAAATCCAGACCACCAGGTGGGCACAGATCCGCACATGCCAGCACAAACAAGCCAGCCGCTGGAGCTGCTGGCCTGGGGAGGAGATCTCTGTGTGGCCCAGAGCATCAGGCAGAAGCTGGAGTCATTGTGCTGATAGTGATGCTACTGCTGTGTTTGAGAGCTTTCCGGCCGCTCCTTCCTTCCTCCACGTCTGCCTCATGATGGGTATTTCTGATGCCAATGAGCGCAGAATCCGGCCCATTTCCACACCAAGATGGGGCAATGTTAGCGCAGGGCCAGAGAAGGTCCACGAAAATGTTGGAGCACCTCTCCTGTGAGGAGAGCCTGAAGGAGCTGGGGTTGTTCAGCCTGAAGAGAAGGCTCTGGGGAGATGTCATTGGAGCCTTTCAATAAATAAAAAGGGCTTATAAGAAAGAAGACTCTTTAACAGAGCCTGTAGTGACAGAACACAGGGCAACAGTTTTAAACTAAAAAAGGGTAGATTTAGAGGGGATGTAAGGAAGAAATTTTCATGACGTTGGTGGTGACACATGGAACAGGTTGCCCAGAGAAGCGGATGCCTCATCATTGGAAGTGCTCAGAGTCGGGTTGGATGGGGCTTTGAGCAGCCTGGGCTGGTGAAAGATGTCCCTGCTGATGGCAGAAGGTTGTTCTAGATGGCCTTTAAGGGTCCCTTCCAAACCAAACCAGTCTGTGATTCTGTGGTAACAGTGGCCTGAAGAGCTGTCTGTGGAAACACCCGCAGAGAGCACGTGTAACGTGCAGGAGGCTTCTCCGGAAAGCGCGGGCTCGCGCGTCCCCGCAGCTCCTGGCCCAAGAAGGGACACAGCATCCTCTGGCACCAGGACGTCCCCGTTAGCGCTACGCGGGCACAAACAGCGAGCTCTGTGCACACGGCTGCAGCCTGGGTGGGATCAGAGGGGCTGGGAAGTGGCTTGGTGGAGGGTGCGACCGAAATGGCTTCCCCTTCCCCTCCCACCACAGGTGTGTGCTTCTCTCCGGGCCACAAAGGTACAGCAAACGGCTGGAGATGGCCTGGGAGGCCGAGGCCGGCGGGGGAACGCCGGGGGCCGAGCCCCGGCCCCGTTGCCATGGCAGCGCCCCCCCCGCCGCCGTTCCCGGAAGTAGATCCGCCGTGCGGCAAGTAGTTCCCTAGCGGCGGCTGTGCGGCGACCCGGAAGCTCGCAGCAGCGGCGGCGGCGGAGGGATCCGCGGGAGCCGCCGTGTCCTTGCGCGGAGCGGCGGCCCCGCCGCCATGTTCAAGAACACTTTCCAGAGCGGGTTCCTCTCGGTGCTCTACAGCATCGGCAGCAAGCCGCTCCAGATCTGGGACAAGAAGGTGCGGAGCGGGGCGGGGGCGGCGGGGCCGGGCCTCCCGACGAGGCGAGGCCCCCGGTGGGCGAGGTGAGGGCCGCTCTCGGCCCCGCATCCCGCCGGTGCCCGCCCGGGCGGACCGTGTGTGGCCCTCGCTACGCCGCCGTGCCGCGTTACCGGGCCCCCCGCCGTGCTTTGGGGCGGGGGTGCCGTTCCGGCGGCCCGTCCCTCGCTGAGCAGGGGCTCCGTGAAGGCGGCAGCTAGCCCGGGGCTCAGCAGCGACTGCAAGGCCGTGTCAGACACGGGGAGCCCGCCGCTGGCGTGCGGCGTTGTCCCTGCACTCGCTGGGTGTAACTAAAACCAGGAGGGTTTTCCTTCTGTTGAATCTGACCCCTTTTCTAGTTTCTTTAAATAGGCTTGCACAGGGTGCTTAAAGCTGTGGGCCTTCTCGCTGTTCAGGCTGTACGCAGCAGTCGTGAATGTTTCTAGCTTTGCTCTTTCTCCCTGCCTGTTCCTGGCGCGGCCGTGGTGAGGTGCCCTGCCTTCACCTGGGTGCTACAGGTGCCAGTCAGCTGCTGCCCTTGTCTGGAGGTGCCGAGACCCGCTGCTCCCTCTCTTCGCAAAGCATTGCTGGCTGCGTTCCCACTTAAAAGTGGCTCTGCAAAGTGCTTGTTATACCTGAGAGCAGGCTCGCCTCTCTGAGCTTACAGCGTGCATTCAGTCCCTTGTGTTCTAGCCTAACTTGGATCTCTGATGGTTTGAAAAGGAGTGAAAGCCTCCAAGGCAGTTCAGCAGACAGCAGTGCTGTATTTTGCCCTCAGAGGGCTGGTGCAAATATCAGAAGTCTCAGGGTGGGGATGGGCACAGCTGACCCATCCTGCTCCCCATCGGGCTGCCTCACATGGGCCAGCTGCTTGCATGTGCCTGCATTACAGCTTTTGGAGGAATGTCAGTGGCTTTCAGAAGAGATCAGCAGCTTATTTGGATGATGCGAGGCTGGTGTGCACTAAAGACAAGGGGATGTAGCGTGCCTCCAGCCTGGTCTGGGCCTCCTCTGAGGAGGAGGTCGGGCTGGAGACCTCCTGAGGGACCTTTGGGGTGTGCGGCAGGAGCTTGGCTTTTGGGGCTGACATAAGCAGTGTCTGCATGCAAAATGTCACCAGGCTGGCCAGAAAAGATTAATGTGGAGTTAGCAACGCTGTTCCCAAGAGCAGCACCTGTGTGTGCAGGTTGTTTCTTGTCACTTACTGTAGGGCTTATATGCAGCTGGGCTTTAGCATTGCCTGGTTGCAGCAGCTCTGCACCCTGTGAACGGCAGGACTGTGCATCGGTGCTCATCCTTCCCTGGCTTCTGTCCTGAGGAAGCACCTCCAGCTTGGACGAGCTTGTCACGAAGACTGCCTTGCTCACAGAGGTGTGGAGTGAAACTGGAGTGGATTTTCTGACTTCTTTGCCTGTGGATACTAGTGCAGCTCAATCTTTCAACTCACTCCTGCATTTAAAACAATTTCAGGTGGTGCATTTGTAACAGCTTCGTTGCTCCTGGTCCAACACCCTTGGTGTGTTCACAGCAGCAGGAGGTGAAGGGTGGCACTTAGGGCATCTTGCTACCTTGGAGCTGAGAGAGAGGAGTCCCTGCAGGTCGTGCATGGCTGTCATCTCCTCTGCTCAGCCCTTCCAGAAACCCCGGTTCTGCTGTGGACCTGTTCATTGGGCAGCGTGCAGGCTATGTGAACTTACACCGAGGGAAGTGCCACTGATGGTTTATGGCTGCTGCGTTGCTGAGGAAGCCTCTCCAGCTTGATGCAGGAGCTGCCAGGTCCCCCGCAGTGGGGCAGGCCAGTGTCTGGCTTGGGCTGCGTGTGGCCCTGTGCGGGCTGGCGGGCTGGAGGCACATGGGCAAAACCTGTACCTGTGCTGGCTGCTGCTGGGCTGAGTGGTTGCACAGCAGGCGAGCATAATGACCGCCCGCTGTTCTCACAGACTGTATTGGAGAAGTAAGAAGGCCTGAAGTGAGTACGTTTCCAGAAATTGTGAGGGATTTTCCAGTCACTTATTGGGAAGAGCCGACCTGTCCAAACCCAGACGTGCCAGGAATCTTCCAGCTCCGGCCTCTCTACTGGAGAGGGTTACTTAGGGTGGGGTGTCTGGAAGAGGGGGGAAAGCAACCAAAACTTGACGGTAATGAGTATGTGTCAGCAGCATGCCCTGGCAGCCAGGAGGGCTGACCGTGTCCTGTGGTGCATCAGGCACGGCATTGCTAGCTGGCTGAGGGGAGTGCTTGTCCTGCTCTGCTCTGCACCGGTGCAGCCTCAGCTCGAGCACTGTGTATAGTTTTGGGTGCTGCAATATAAGAAGGAAGCTATTAGAGGGTGTCCAAAGGAGGCCTACAAAGATGGTGAAAGGACTAGAGGGCTAGACGTATGAGGAGCAGCTGGGGTCACTTGGTTTGTCCAGCTTGGAGGAGACTGAAGGGAGGCCTCGTGGCAGCCTGCAGCTTCCTCACGAGGAGAGCGGAGGGGCAGGCGCTGATCTCTACTCTCTGGTGACAGTGACAGGACCCGAGGGAACGGTATGGAACTGAGACAGGGGAGGTTCAGGCTGGATGTTAGGGAAAGTTTCTTCCCCGAGAGGGTGGCTGGGCACTGGAACAGGCTCTCCAGGGAAGTGGTCACGGTGCCCAAGCCCGTTAGTGTTCAAGAAGTGTTTGGACGATGTTTAGATGTATGATTTGATTTTTAGACCTATGGTTTGATTTTTGGTGGTCCGGTGTGGAGCCAGGAGCTGGAGTCCATTGAGTCCTTGTGGGTCCCTTCCAACTTGGGATAGTCTATGACTCTTTGATTCTGGGATCTGTGCTGTTGAGGTTGAGCGAGGCTGTTTCTTGGCTGGGGTAGATCCAGCCAGCGGTGAGAGCCTGTCCCTGTGGGGAGCAACCTGTTGCAGCGTCTGTCTGAGGTCTACACGTGCTAGGCAGAGGAATCGCCACAAGCTCTGGCTGAGCCGTGGTCCCTGCAGCATGGTGGTGCTCCCAAGTGGTCCTGTGTGGAGCCAGGAGTTGGACTCGACGATCCTTGTGGGTCCCTTGCAAGTCAGGATATTCTATGATTCTGTGATTCTATGAGTGCCGTTGGCACTTCATCCATCCCTCTTCTGATACCACTGGGGCATGCCTCCCATCCCCACGTACTAATGTGGACTTTCCTATCTTTGCAAAAATTACCAGCAGATGGTGATTTCCTTGCCTTCCTGTAAAATGAAAAACTTGTGGAATCCTAAGCCTTTGTGACGTGGGGGAAACCACATCTTGTCTGGCCCTGGCAGGGCGTGCACCGCTTGTGCTGGTGGAGGCGGTAGGGTGCGAAGTACAGGCTTCTCGTTCGACAAGAGGTCGAAGCGGGGCACTGGGAGCCTCGCCTTGCTGCGGCCTGTGGGCGTCTGTAGCATCCCTCTGTGGAGCCAGATACACTCCTTCCCTCCTCTCCCTTTCCCTGCAGTGTGTAAGCTCTGGGCAGGCCCTGGCAGCGACACCTGCCAAGCCCCATCCCTCCTGCCCGCTGGCAGCCTGTCCCACGGAGCTCTGGCCGCACCGCAGTGGCCAGCCCTTGGGAGGAGCACGGCGACTGCCCCCAGGCTTCTTCCTCTGGCCTCATCTGCAGCATGGGTAGCTGCCAGCACGTGCTCTCTTCTCCGGCCTTCCTCTGCTGCCCAGCCTCGCTTGGAGACCTGTGTGCGAGGTGATTTGCAGCGTCCTGCTGCCATGGTCCCTTGCCAGCGTGTGGAGACGCTTGCCGGTCTCCAGGGGACTCGCTGATGCTTTTATGCAGAGCAAACACGAACGGATCAATGGAGCTTGTCAGACCTATCAATCTTCTTGCTAACTTCTCTGCATTCCTTCTGCTGGCAAGTCGAGGCAAAATATCATAGTGATTTCAGATGATGTGGGGAGGATACAAGGTCAGCTAGCGTTCGATAACTGTCAGAGCGTCAAATGAGCACTCTGCCACCAGGATGCAGATTGCAGTTTCCCTGATGAATGTGGCAGGGGTTGAGTCCCTGATAATGCTATGGTGGGGACCTCTCTTGCGGCCCTTCTGCCTTGCTAGTGCGGGGACCTTCCTTTGCTTCTCTCATGCGGCGTTCTTGTCTGGGTTGCCCCAGATCTCTGCATCCTGAACGCAGCAGTCAGCGCTGCTCACTGCTCCCCCCAGGTCTGCGTGCAGCTGCAGCAAAGCCCGGCAGCCTCTGCCTTTGCCTCTTGTTTCGCCCCCTCGCCTGCCGCGGGCAGTGGCAGTAAGTGCCAGCCGTGTTTGGCTGCTGCTGGCGTGGCTCCAGCTGTGCGCAAGCCCATCACCTGATGATGGCGACGATTCGGGGGCGAGCCTCCAGAGGTCGGCCTCGGACCATGCCGCCTGGCTCACTTTCCTCTGGTCTTTGTTACGTTGGCTGAGCGTTGCTAGCAGCAACGAGAGCCTTAAGAAATACGTATGTTAAGACACAATTGTCTGTGAAGTTGCTGTTCCCTCTAAACCCTGTGAACTTCGGAATATGCATCAGCGGAACAAGCTTTTTCAGCATGTCCTTGGACAGCAGATAACTTCCTCTGAATTAGGATAACCAGGAAGTTAGAAGGAATTTTCTAAGAAGGCTGTTACCGTTTCTACCAGCTCCAAAAATCCACCTTCTTAGGCTTAAGACAGCTGGAAAATATTAGCCGAGTAGAGATGGTGGGGTGTTTTGTTTATCTTCCCAAAATTTCTGAAGTTAGACCTTTCTGCCTATGTGTGAGGTAGTGGGAAGCCCCTGAAGACGGGCAGCTCTCACGGAGACCCCGCCGCGAGTGCAGCAGCTCCCATCCCTCCTCCCTGCACTCACAGCCCTTGGGAAGGGACCTCCGGACCCGGCAGGGGACGCAGAGCACTCCTCCATGTGACCGGCCGGGGTCGAAGCCTCGAGCCACTGTCTGTTCTGCTCGTGGTGTCTGTGTGTCTGTCCTGCAGGAGCTGGTGCCGGGTGTGCGCAGGCAGGCTGGCTTCTGTGTGGAAGGGCGCCTGCGCGGCCCGCCTGCCTTATCTCTGCTGCTGGGGCCGGAGCGCAGCTCACGGACGCTTATGCCTTGCTGGGTAGGGCTAGGAGGAAGGCCTCTGTTGCGATCTGGTTTTTTGTTTGTTTGTTTTTCTTTTTTATACTTATCTCCTCTCTTTTCTGTTGTCTTTCGTCCTCTTTCTGGCAATGTTGAGGAAGAAGAGTTGCTTCTTTCCATTGTCTCCGTACTCTGGGGAAGGAAAGCATTCCACAGGCTAAGGAAGGTGACCTGTTGGCAGACAGAAGCACTGCAGAGTAATCTGTTTAAAGCATGTTTAGCTGCTTTCTCTGTTACTGTCCTCTCCAGAGAAGCCCAGGCTCAAACCTTCTCGTGTACGGAGTCATAAGGTACCCTTGGTGAAAGCTGTCCTATGCAGCGTGGAGGCAGGCTTTGTTACGCACTGCTGTGGCCTGCTTGGACAGGGTTATTTCCTGGTGTTAAATCAGCATGCTACGCCCCTGTGGATTCCAGGATTTAATTTCCTTTATGCCAGTTGCTGCTTCCAATAGAGAGAGGCACATGGGGCTTCTGCTGGGCTGATGATTTAGAGGATAAAAGAAAGTCACGGTTAGGGGGCAGAAAGCCAACAGATCCAGACCTTGTGCGTCTGGGTTTTCCTGAACAGACCTATAAACCCATGGGCACTGCATTTGATGCAGAGGGGGTTATCCTGTAGGGATCCTCTCTCTGAGCTTAATGTTTTCTGGAAGTATTTGTGTGGGCTCAGAACAGGGTTAAGAGCAGTCTGGCCAGACAAGCTGCACTCTAACACTTAGCAGCAGCGGTTGGGTGATCCCAGCTGAGATTTCATGAAACTGCTTAGTGCAGAGACAGGCTAGAGAGATGGGCTGCTTGCAGGGTTTGTCTTTCTTCCAGCAAACATATGCGACATCGCCCAGGTAGGTCCCTATGAAGAAATGAACTCTGAAGATGAATTGCAAACTTGTAAATCATTTTGTGGCTCCTGACTGGAACCATCCCATTAGAAGCTTAATGTATCCTGTATATTAGCAGCAGTGATAGGTGCTAAAGAAATTAATTTGTGAAGTCAGAAGGAGCATTGCAATTTGCTGATCTAGCATTGAGGAAGAGCAGAAGGCTTAATTAGCAGAAGTGCCTTTTAAATGGAGATAAATTTGATGTGAAGTGAGCTGCTTCATTAAAGAAATAAATCCTTGGACCCTGGGATTCAGCCGTGTTGATTGTGGAGAAAAATGAGTTTGTGTTGGCTCCTGGTTCCTGCCCTGGCCTCCCTGAGCTGTGTGGGGAGCTGGCTGTGCCTCTCAACAGAGCAGACAGTGGTTCTGCACTTGCATGCTCTGTAACTGTGAAGAGTGTGAACCAAGCTCACACCTGGTCCTGCTCTTCCACAGAGGCAGTCAGCTGTGCCCAGCAGCAGAGACTGAAACCCCGTGGTGGCTAGTGGCTGGCTGGTGGCTCCCTTTGCTTGCACTTGTATTGCCCATACTTGTTTTTACCCCTTATCCCACTCTGGATTGATCTTGCTCTGACATTTTTCTGTTTGTTTGGGCATCTTACATGAGCCTTGAGTCACTCATGTTCACTGTACCATATTTGGATAAATTGAAGTCTTGCACTCAGTCTTTGTGCAGCGTGCTGGACCACAGCTTGGAGTCCTGGCGCTCTGGGATGGTGATCAAAGTCTTGGAAACAGATATCCAGGACAATAGGAGCCAAGTGAATACAGATGGGTCCCTTGGGGGTCTTTTTCCCCTTGTCTGTGGAGCTGTGAGAGTCTCTTGTTTCCCTCTTGAGTAACGTCTGTGCTGTCTGCCCCACTTGTCTTCCAGGTGCGCAATGGCCACATCAAGCGAATCACTGACAATGACATCCAGTCACTGGTGCTGGAGATCGAAGGAACTAATGTCAGGTAGGAGAGGGCTGCTTTTGCCCTAGCATGCGCTGGGGGCTTGGCCCTGGAGCTGAGTGAAAGATGTCAGTGCCCAGCAGACATCTCCTTCAGGTTCTACCATGGTCTCTTTGTCAGTAAACTGAAGGAGATGATTTGGGGTCAGATCACTGTTGCTTCTCTGGCCCTATACCATGCTGCTGAGAATCACCATGATTGAGGTTGACAGGGACCTCTGGAGGTCATCTGCTGCCACCCCGTGCTTCAGCAGGGCCACCCAGAGTAGGCTGCCCAGCACCATGTCAGATGAATTTTGAAGATCTCCAAGGAGGAGACTCGACAAGCTCTCTGGGCAACCTGTGCCAGTGCTCCATCACCCACACAGCACAGAAGTGCTGCCTGGTGTTCAGAAGGAACCTCCTGTGCTCTGGTTTGTGCCCGCTGCCTCTTGTCCTGGTGCTGGGCACCACTAAACAGAGCCTAGCTCTGTCCTCTCTGCACCCTCCCTTCAGGTATTTATAGACATGGACAAGATCCCCCTGAGCAACCTCATCTCCAGACTGAACAATCCCAGCTCTCTCAACCTCTCCTCATAGGAGAGGTGCAATTCTTCTCTCCATGGACATACTGGTGGAGCTCCCTGTCATCCTCAGTGGGGCTGAGGGGAGAGTCCTTTTATTTTTCCATCACTTAAGAAAAAAGATGTATTTGGTACTTGATTCCCATTCTGTACTGCCAGTTACTGAGAAAGCAGCCCTCTGCCTTCTGCATCTTTATTGTCTTAGGCTTGCTCTGCTGCTCTCCCCACGTGACAGCTATTCTCCTGATAGCAGAAAGTAGGATCAAAGGGAGATTTACCTGGGGGATTGCTTATGGTGCTCCACTTAGCCATCTCGTCCCCACCAACTGGAGAGGGAGACGTGGGCTCTTCCATCAGCGGGTTCCATGTCCCCATGGCTGCTCTGCTGCGGGCTGCTTTGGAGCAGGGTGCTCCTTATAAGGGAGTGGAGACTCCTCTCCTGCAGACAGGCTGCGCCAGCACTGCTCTTCCTCCCAAGATGTGTTGATACAGAACTTGCCAGACATGACGTGTACTTCTAGGGCTCATGACCTCTGTCTTCCTAGCCATATACAGCACACAGGGCTTCTGCTGTGGAGCTCTGGAGAGCTCTACCTGTTCAGTTAAGGAGGTTGTGTTAAGAAACAGTGCTGACGTAGCCTTGAAGTTAGAGAGGTGAAGCCATTCAGGAGGGTGTTTCATGGCCTGAGTGGGAAAAGTAGGATTTGAAATGCCTTGTTTGGGTGTTTTAGCTTGTTCTCCCTGCAGCTTACCTCTGAAACTCTGCCTTGTGTTACAGGAAGCTCTGGTTGTTGCTGAGATCTTACGATCACAGCTGTCTTTTCCTGTCTGTCCTCCAAGATTGCATTAGGTCAAGTGAAAGGCTTGAGACTGGGACTGTGTGCTTTGTGCCATGTGAGATCCTAAAGTGTTTTTGTGTCCCTCTCAGTACCACGTACATCACGTGCCCTGCTGACCCAAAGAAGACCCTGGGCATCAAACTACCTTTCCTGGTGATGATCATCAAGAACCTGAAGAAGTACTTCACTTTTGAAGTGCAGGTGAGGAGGGCAGACTGGGGAGTCCCTTCAGGGACCAGTGACGAAGGTGCCAGGGCGCCCGCGTTCTCATTGGAACTTTGTCCCAAGCAGCGTGTGGTCCCCAAAACAGTTGTGCTGTTGTGGCTGTATGATGTAAGGGGTCTTCTGCTGTGACAGTCACAAGCTCACCTTGACAGGCTCAGTTGTCTCACAAACATGTCGTGGCTGTTCCTGAAAGTGGGTGTGTTTGTTGTTTTTTTAAAAAAAAAAAAACAAACTCTGCTGTGGCAAAATGGGGCGGGGTGAGAGAAGGAGAGCCCCATCTCAGAGACAGGTGGAGCCTGAGTGTAGAACAGGGGCTGTCTCGGGAGCTGGGGGCCACTGACATCAGGGTCAGCAGCCTTCCTTCCTTGCCCCAGGTGCTCGATGACAAGAACGTACGCCGGCGCTTCCGGGCGAGTAACTACCAGAGCACGACTCGGGTGAAGCCTTTCATCTGCACCATGCCCATGCGGTTGGACGACGGCTGGAACCAAATCCAGTTCAACCTCTCGGACTTCACGCGCCGGGCTTATGGCACAAATTACATTGAGACCCTGAGAGTTCAGGTAGGAAGCAGGCATGTCCTACCCACAGGAACCAACCTGGTGGTCTTTGTTCTGGCTGGGACAGCCTTGCTGGAGACTGGGAATCCAGGCTCAGCCCCAGCTGGTTCCTCTGCCAGTCCAGCTCTTTGCAGAGCACTGTGGAAGCGGGAGCAAAGGCCCAGTTGAGATAGTGGAGGTCTTGATGCTGCCTCATGTCACCAGACTAGATGGGGGTGAAGGAGCCCACTTGCATCTTTTCTCTTGTTGGCTGTCAGGATAAGAGTCACAGTCCGCCTCAAGCTCCCTGCAGCGTGCCATACGTGATCCTGGGTAGATGCTGGCTTGGAGTTAGCCAAGTGCTGCCGTACTGTCCAAATGCACCAGACAGCAACGGGGCAGGTGGGAACCTGGCTGGTACAGACCCAGGGTGGTGTGTTCCTTACGTATTTCTGGTTAGACTTCTTTCCTGGCGCAGAGTGGAGTGACCCTTTCTTCACTCAGTCTCTTGAACCGGAGATAATGCAGTGTTTGTTCCTGTTGAGGATGTTAACTTGTTTCTTATGCTAGATATTCACGCTTATGGTGCCCAGTGGTGTGTGTTGTTTTGAGTATGCCTGTTCCTTAGTATGGTGGGACAGACCCCCACAGTTCCTCATGGGGTTGCCCTGAGATCAGCAGACAGCCTACCTGGGAAATGTTTGGCTTCTCGCACAACTGTGATGTGGACTGGAGCAGCTTCTTCATCTTCTGCTGATAGTGGAGGCAGCTCAGACTGGACAGTCTCGATCCTGACCTCAGAGGGGTAGTGCTAAAAATGCAGCAGGCTGAGAGTGTCCTCCTGGCTAATGCTGATACCAGTGGAGAAGTAGAGGTGGGTTCACAGCAAAGAACCCTCTGCTACCAAGCGACTAAGACAGATCTCAATTTGTAGAGATGCCAGAGTTTGGTCATACTTCTTGAGACAGCCTGTGTCAATGGAGAGAGCAGCTAACCCAAAGCAGAGGCCCGTGTTTCTTCTCTGATGTCCTGTTGGATTTGGAGTTGGTGAGGCCTCCTGAGAAGGCTCAGGACAGAACAGTTATAGTGGGATAGTCAAAATAGGTCTCCTTCTTGCAAAACAAACAAGGGTGTTTGCTGGCTGGTTACTTTTTAGTCCCCATAGCAGTGATTGAGAATAGCTGGCGTGCTGTGGCACCGTGCCCCCGTACCTGTGGTGTGGGGGAGAGTGGAGCTGCTAGGAGGACAGCAGTGGGGGTGCTGGGGCAGGAGAGAGACAGACAGACAGACCACCCAGCAGCAGTAGGCAGGCTGGAAGGGCTTAAGGCAGTGCAAGCTGCTGAGCCAAGGAATCCATGCTGCTGCAAGACGGCAAAACTGGGTGTGGAGACAGCATGGGGCAAGAGGGACTGACTTTTTGTTTTGACTCTTAGATCCATGCCAACTGTCGCATCCGACGGGTGTACTTCTCCGACCGGCTATACTCTGAGGATGAGCTCCCAGCCGAGTTCAAGCTGTATCTGCCTGTCCAGAACAAGGCCAAGGTGACTTACAGTGGGCAAGGAGGGTGGGAGCAGCGGTGGGGTCAGGCTAGCATTACTCCTTTCCCTGCTGCCTGTACAATCCAGAGTTTATTCTAGCAGCAGCGTTCTCACCAGCTTTGGCCTGCAGCCAGGGAGCACCCTCTCTGTTGCCAGGATGAACAGTCTGTCTGGTGGCTTGCTGAGTGGCTTTCCTGTCAAAGCACATGGAAGTTGTCATTCCCATTTAGGAGCAGGGAGAGCTGTGCAGCTGCTCCCAATGTCCTTCCTGTTGGTGTTGAAGGACGCTGGGCAGAGTGGCAGCCTCCTGGCATCTCTCGGGAGCTTTCACCCGTGACTCAGCACGGTGCCTTTGCTATTCACAGCTAGCTGCAGCTCCGCCCTTCTCTTCCAGGGGTGCTGGGGCTGTGGGGTGGGAAGGGGATAGACAAGCTTGTGGCTGCCCAGCAGGAGGCGATGCTGAGCTCTGCTTTCCCAGTGACAGGACAGGAGTCCCTGCTGTGTTGGCGGCAGTCTCGAGGCTCTGTGGAGAAGCATCTTCTTTGCCTGGTCCAGATGCCTGTTCTAGCTGAGAAGATTCCTGGGCAGAATTTCAAGAATCTGAGGGAGGTCCTTGGGCACTGATCTTAATGGGAGAGAGATTCCTCAGAGGTGTTACCTACTGTTAACTCTGTCACTGCCTTATGGGCTGTAGCAGCCTCACAGGGGTGTCCAGGGAACTCTGAGCCCTCCCGGTACGGTCTTCTTGGTGCTACCTGTATGTTGCCTGTCTATTAATTGTCTCCTTTCTTCTCCCTGCACTGTCCAGCAATAAAACCATGTTGAGAAGAGATACAAGAAATGTTTGGGATCAACACAAGCAGGTGGAAGAGAAGGCCCTGCTGAGACAAAGTTTTAGATCAGCTCACCTTGCCTAGGGTAACTTTGATTCATCTGGTATCCCTCTTCTGGACAGGACACAATTAACCATGTAACAGGTCTGGAACTATGTTGTTGGTGTGTGAGTTGTACAGAATCAGAGTTTTCTTAGCTGTTCCTAAAGTGCTGAGCCTAAACACTGCAAGAGGCATGGTACCTGATCTCGTGTTGCACAGAGGGGTTGCTCAAAGTGGCCACAGCCCCTCCGAATAGGGAGGGGAATTACAGGGTTAAGTGTGCCCTCTTGAAGATACCGATTTTATCTTTCTTTCCTTGTTTTCCATTTCTTATTTTGTATATGCTCTAAATATGTATGTAATACTCGCTCTTGGAAAGTTATTAAACATTTGACTGTTTGTAAGTCTGCTCCCGGCATCTTCCTCCTTTGATGGGTCCTTTAACTTGCACGTGTTAGCACTTTCTAAAGTGCTAAGGAGTTTCTTTAGTAACCCGTATGTTAGGGTTTGCCTCTGAATTTGACTTTGATTGGCAGCCTCACTTTTTAGGAGTCAGCACAGATGTGGACATCAGTAATCTGAAGGTTTCAGTGGAGGAGACAGGATCTGTCCACTGTGACTTATTCCAGTTCATGAACTGGTGATAATCGACTTGTGACAAAGCCGATGCTGTTCACTGTTGGTACATGGAAATGAGTTTTTCATTCCCTGCTTATTTGAAGCCGTTTTCCCAGCAGTGACAAATAGGTCTTACCTGCCTGTTAAACAGGCATGGTTCTGATAGCTGTGTAGTTAAACAACTGGCTCCTGCTCTCAGCCAAGCATTTAGCAGCTACTTTTAGCAAAAGGCAAACAATAGCCTTCCAACTGCCAAGTTGTCCCTTTCCCTGGGGATCAAAGGGGAGGTTTAGCGAAGCAGCATAACAGGAGCGGAAGTCTTTTCCTGTTCTGAAGCTGCCCTTCCCTGCCTCAAACCAATTTGCCTTTGTTGTGGAAAGGCGTTCTGAGAGGAGGCTGCAAACCTCCACCAGTAATGGAGAAAGTCTGGGAGAAGCTGTTGCCTTTCCTCCCTGGGGCAAAGCCCCAGCAACTGCTCGGGTCGGTGGGTACCAAAGGCTGGTATTGGTCCCTCCATGGTGCTGGGCTGTGGTGAATTGGGAAAACTTCCCTACACATTATTGTCCTGTAAAACAATCCTGGGGACACCCGGAGGAGAGCGTGCTGGGGGAACATCTGCACCAGATTCTGAGAGTAATCCAGCTGTTTTAAAGGTTTGGCATGGCTGTGTACTCTGTCAGCAGCTCCTTTACATGGACCCCGCATGGGTCACCTGTAATGCACCTTCCTTATTTGCACCCTGAAGCTGCCACGATTTGAAAGGGAGGTGCTGACCCTGTGCTGCCACTTGGTGCTGGATCGCACTTGCGGAAGGCTTTCTGGAGAAAATCTTTCCAATTTTTGTAGCAGCTGAATAGCTTGGTAGTTCCAAAGAGCCAAGGCAAGGAAGCCCACATGGGAAGGCACCATCAGTGTTGCTTTGACATCTGTCAGGGCTTGGCTGGACTTGAGATTTGTTAAGCGGAGTCATGCTGTGTCGTGTGCCAAGGATTGGCCTTAATGAAGTCTATGGGTAGGCTTTCCTGACAGGTTTGCAAAGCTTGCCAGGCCTGGGGGAGCAGGGGAGTCTCAGCTGCTGCGGGAATCCGTCAAACCCTGGCAAGGTGAAGCATCTGTTTCCACAAGTCCTTGCTCATGAACACATTTGCAGAAGTTGCCAGCAGCCAAACGCTCACAGGGAACTGCTGCTGCCTTTCCCAGCCGTGCTGGGCCCCCCCTGGTTGTTGTCCCTTGTCCGTTGAGGATTGGGGCTTGCTCCGAGTGACCAACCTTACTGTGTTAATGCAGTCTAGGGGCTGCGAGCTGGCTGCCTCTGAGGAGGGATGAGTTGGGCCCTGCTGCCAATTCCTGCCCAACCTCTAGGTGCTGTGCCAGCGGGTTCACTGGAATAAACTCGTAGCCACACACCCTTATATCCATATGGGCTCTCTGTGTATTTTTTGAATATGAAGCAAAATACTGAATCTTCCTGTTTACATGCTGCATGAAGTGGAGCATCATCAGATACTGGCTCTTTCCTGTAGGGGCAGATGGTGGTGGATTTACGGAGTGCAGTTCAAAAATATTCCTATTTTAATCCTGTTCTCCAATCAAAACTTTAACTATCTCACTGACATGAAAGCAAGTGAAGTTCCCTCTCCACACAGGAGAAGAGGATGCTGCTGGCAGACAGGCCAAAATGTCACGTGAGCAGTCGCTTTTTAGAGTAAAAGTGCCTTAGCAACTCCTGTGATGGAGGGCCCAGCTTTTTACGACTTTGGTTACAGCTCTCGACCCAGTTGGGATGCAACATCCCCCAACATGGGAGGAGTAGAAGCAGAGGGGATGAGGTCCACAAATGGGAGCCTACCCCAAGGATGGCTGCTGCACGCATGTTCTCCCGGGCAGTCCCAGCTCGGTACGAGGAGTGGGCAGAGGGGTGGGAAGGATCCTGGGCTGGTTCAGACAGCCTGGGGAGAATGCGTCTGAAATATCTCCTACTCCTTCGCCTTTCTGTGGGCGGCCTGCTCCTCCCTTCATGCCTGAAGCCTTACTTTGTCTGATATCTAGTGGGAGAGAAAGGAATCTCTCTTCACAGGGAGCCCTTAGAAAGTTTCAACCTGGGGTGGAGCAGGGTCTGATGAGGCCCAAAGAAGAGTTTCCCTTACCTCCGCAAGCTTTTCACCTTCCCCTTCTATTGGCAGGGGCAAGGTCCTGCAAGCGAGCTCTTTGATGGGGATGTAAGCGCTTGGAGCCTGCTTTCTACATCAAAGGCAAGGCTTCCCCTTGAAATCTTGGTCACTGGAGGATATCAAGTGCATGGGCTGCTGCGTGCTGGAGCAAGGGCTGGGGGAGCAGCCCTCCCTGAGGGAGGGAGCAGAGATGCTCGGAATGAGCAGGAGCAGCGCCAAGCAGTTGGCAGTTACCGCGCTGTGCAAGCTGCTACTGAGTCGTTCCTCACCTCTGTGTCTGGTGCGGCTCTGCCCAGGCAGGTGGCAGTGGCCTCCAGCAGAAGTGGACGATGGGGTTTTCTGGGAAGGGTTTCTGCCATCTGTGGCCTGGGCAGAAGCAGTCTAGGTGAGTCCAGCCCAGTGGGGCAGCAGGACATTGGTATGGGCTTCTGTCCCTGCCTGTGGCTTTTCCCTTGCTCTTTGTCCCCTTCCTGTTAAGTGGATCCTGACGTAAAGCACCAAGAGCAGGATCACAGGCAGGGATCCATCACATGCAGTGTGCAGGGAAGGCGAGTGACAGATACCCTCGTGAGCCGGGTTGTGTCTCCTCAGCTCCTTGCCTTGCAGAGGAATAAGTTTCATTTGCTTCTGATCTGACCGTGGAGGTGATACTCAGGAAGATCTGGGCCAAACTCAGCTTCTTGCCCTTTTTGCCTCTCCTTCTGCATCTCCCTGGATGTCTTGAGCTAAACATTGCCCTCTCTGCAGAGGGATTACACCTCCAGGGTGATGCTAATCCTCTGCAGCTGTTGTCCAGTGTGGGGTGGGTGGTGCTGGCGGCAAGGGAAATATTTATTTTGAGTTTTGCGATTGGCCACTGCCCAGGAAAAATGAATGACCATACTGGGGGCTTTGGCCACTTCTGCACACAGGGAGAGCTGACCTTCCTGCCTCGCCAGCATGTGCGGGAGAGAGGTGAGCACGTCCCCTGGTGAGCGGCACCATGGGCCCACCCAAGCAAGATTTTATTTGGATGAGGGAACAGCTGCATGCCCTGACAGCTACCTCTGGCACAGGATGGGGAAAGCCTTGGTGTTGCTGGAGGCGAGCAGATAATGGATGTGAAGTTTTGCTGAAACAAACCTGCAGACCATCTGCTTTGCTGTTGCCTTGTGCATTGCCCCTGAGGCGACTTTCCGCCCTGTGAGGTGAGGGCTCTGGCACTGAGGAGAGCAGGCAGGTGGCTGCAGGGAAGATGTGAGAGGCGGTAATGGGTGCAAGCAGCGCACGTGCTGAGCTCGACGTGGCTGGCGGGTGCGTCCCACACATGGCAGAGCCACGCTGGCACTGCTGCGTGCCCCGCCTGGGCAGCACCCCAAGCCACAGCCCTTCCTGGCGGCGTGTGTGGGCAGCGAGTTCCAACACCTCCTGTGGACATGGAAAGTGGCTTTTCACGTGTCCCTTGGCCTCGTGGCTCTTCCCTCTGTCCTCCTGCAGCAGCGTTTCCTCTGGCCTTGAGGTCATTGGTGCTTGGCGTGTCCCAGCCTCAGCTCTTCCTCTGCGCTGAGCCCAGCTTCCTCTCTGCTTTCCGGGTCCTCTCCCTACGGCACACGGGAGTCCGTGTCCTGGCTCTGCAGAGGAAGAGGAGGGCAGAGGCTCCTGCTGCAGCTCCTTCTCTGGGCCCATGGGCTGCAATCCTGCCCTTTTGCCCTGCCGGAGGAGGAAGGCTGTTGGCCCCTGTAACAGCACTGAGCACGCAGAAGCAAGTCTCTGCCAGCCCTGGTCTGCCCCATCACCCTGTGGAGGGGTGCGGGATGCCCCGTTAGGTGGCTGAGGCTCTTCCTGCAGATGGAGCTCGCTGGCCTTGGAATACAGAGAGGGAAACTGAGTCAGGGAGAAGGTGCACAGCGGGGCTT
The DNA here is from genome assembly GCA_013399475.1 of Chauna torquata. Taxonomy (NCBI): domain Eukaryota; kingdom Metazoa; phylum Chordata; class Aves; order Anseriformes; family Anhimidae; genus Chauna; species Chauna torquata. The sequence continues at coordinate 36,946 of VXAL01010217.1, read as the reverse complement.
GGCTCCCAACTCCCTGTGCATGCTGCTGTCTCTGCCTTCCCGCTCTTGGCCCCTCACCAGCACCAGGCAGGCTCCGCTTATCAGCTGCAGCTATTTATACCTTGCCTCCTCCCCAGGGACAGCGGGTGCTGTAAGGAGTGGGGCTGGGTGCCACTGGCCAGGGACTGGCTCAGCATTGTGTCCCCTCCCTGTGGCTGCAGACGTGGCCCCCAGCGTGCCTGGCCCTTGGGAAGGGGGAACAGGGCAGGAGGAGCCGTCTTGCCCTGGATCATGCAGCCATGGCTCTCGTCTTGCCCAAGCCAGGGCATTGTGGCAGGGGACGTGGCTGCAGGATGGCTGAGGCTGTCCTTTCTGCCAGCCCTGGATCCTCTCCTGCCCCTCTGCAGAGCAGAGCTGTGGTTGCCAGGGGCCCCATCTTGGAGGACGCTGAGCTCCGGGTCTTTTCCAGGTCGGGCTTCTCCAGCCTATTTTGGGAAGCTGGGGCTGCCCAGCGGGGGTGGATCCTGGCAGGGCTCGGCTGAGCGGGACTCGCACTCCCCGAGCCACGGAGAGCTTCTGCGAGAGCCAAGCCCCAGCTGGTCCCTTGCTGGGGCTGGGGGGGGGGGGGGGAGCCCTCCGCCCACTGNGGGGGGGGGGGCATCCCTGCCCTCGCTGGGGGCCTCGTCCATGGCGGCTGGAGGAGTGCAGCTGCTGCTGTGAGCGTGCAGGGCAGAGCAGAAGCCAGCAGCGAGAGCTTGGACCCTGCTGGAACACTGGGGTTTGTCTCTGGCGGGGTCCCTGGCTGCTGTCAGGGAGCATTTCCAGATGGCCCCGAGCTCCTGGCACCAGCTCTGCTGCAGCATCCGGGGAAAAGCTGGGGGTGGGAAGTGACGTCCCGGCTGTTCAACCAGGGCAGCCTGGGCCCCTGCGCCCACACCACTCGTCCCCCGGGGCTGCTCCTGGTGCTGCTGGGCCCTGTTTCCCACTGCCGCCCCCCCCCCCCCCCAAATCAGCGGCGAGGTCTGCCCAGGGAAGGGGATGCAGTGAGCATCCGGCCCTGGGCATCCTTGGCCAGCTCCACAGTGTCGCCGGGTACCAGGCTTTGGGGCCCGCCCTGCTCCCTGCCGAGCCCCCGGCACCCCGGGGGGGGGCGCGGCGCAGCTGCCGTGGGAACCGCAGCTGCCTCTGGCGCTGCCTTCACGGGGGCGGGAGCAGCGAAGCCCGGCCGCGCGTTCCTGCCGCCTCGCCTTTTGGCCAGGTTTATCCGTGTTGGTAACCCCCGGTTTGGGGCAGGCTGGGCACGCCGGTGGCCCCACAGAGCCCTGGGCCCTCCCAGGCATGTCCTCGGGACCAGCACCGGCAGTGGGTCCCAGAGCAGTGGGAGAAACGCGTGTGTGTTGTGAGAAAAATTTTTTTTTTTTCCCAGTTTCCTGGGCCAGAGCCATAATTGCTAAATCAGGCAGCCTGGCCTCGGGGGGCTGCCCTGCCTCCCAGCCCAGCCTCCCCAAAGCTGGGGGAAACGGAGGTTAAAGCAAATCCCAACAGAAGTAACTCAGCACAGCTTTGCAGGTGAGAAGCAACAGAGCAGAGCCACCAGGAGGGTTTTTTTGTTGTTGTTTTTTTGTTTTTGTTTTGTTTTGTTTTTTCCCCAGTGTTTCAGGGTTTCTTTGTCCCTGATGCTGGCTTCTGGTTGGGCTGCAGTGCCGCGCTGAGTCTGAGTGTATTTCCCAGGGCATCAAGCAATGGCTCCATGGACGGGGAGGGGCAGGGGATGGGTGGCCCCCCACCATGGGTCTCCCCAGTGCCGGGGTTGGCAGCCCAGGAAAGCGGGGTGAGCACCAGCGGCAGTCCTGCCCTTTTAAAGCAATTAGCAGTACGGAGACGTGGGGTAATTTAGTGCTGGGAATTGGCTGCAGCCCGGTCTTTGGCACTGTGCNGGGTGGGGGCTGGCAGAGCTGAGGAGGGGACGGGGCAGCTGGAGCCAGTGTGGGGAACCAGTCGGGGACACTCACTGCTCCCTGCAGCTGCCCTGTGTCATTGCGAGTGGAGAAACTGAGGCAGGCCACAGGGCATGCCGCTGTGTGCTGGTCCCATCCTGCTGCGGGGCCAGGCAGGATGGAGGGCTCCTGAGGGCAGGAGGTGGGAAGAGGGTGCTAGCTGGGGGGGTCTGCTCCCTTAGGGGCAGCCCAAACCCCCACGCTCATTACTGTCAAGCCAGGCTGCCTCAGCCACACAGATGCAGCTCAGGAGCAGCTCAGACCCACGCGATTCCCCGGGGGGCAGCTCAGCACCCCATGGCGCACAGCACGGCCACCCCTGCCCTGCGGCAGGTAGACCTCGCGTCTGCTGAGGGAGCTCGGCCGTGCGCCTGCCATCCCCCTCTGACCGAGTGCCCATCGCACTGCCGGCCTCCCCATCCTCTTGGGCTGCTATGGCCCTGAGCGGGAGGTGAGCTCTTCCCACCGGCAGAGCTCCTGGGAGCTGGCAGCACTGCTGGGAGGGTCCCCCGGGGGTCGTGCCCCCCCCCCCCCCATGGCTCCTGGGGAGGTGCCCCTGGTGCCCCTGGTCAGTAATGGGGTGATCAGGGTTGGGAAAGCACAGGCTGCCAGGTTGCCGAGCCCTGCTGGAGCCACCCATCCTGTGCCCAGGCTTCACCGGCAGAGCCGGCGCCTGAATTGCGTGAGGCCTCTGCCAGCTGCGCTGCTCCCAAGCAAACTGCCCAGGAGCACATCATCAGCAGGCAAAGGGCAGCCGCTACGCCTGTCAGTGCTCCGCACCCCATCTGCTGCCTGCTGACAGCCACCCTCGCCCATTTTCCTTCCCACTGGGGGCCAAGTAACATTTTTCCCTGGATAAAGCCAATTTCCTACCCTTGGATCTAATCTCTCCCGCTCCCAAGACTATTCCTCTGACCTCTGCAGCTCCTCCAGCTTTCATCTTCCCTGATGAGATAGCTGTGTCCTGAGCAGCGGCCGGCAGGATACAGCCAGCCCTGTTCCCACAGGAAAAATGCTGGGCCCACATGGGGACGGGGAGGTGAAGCACCCGGTGACCCAGCCCCCCAGCCCTGCTGCTGGAGCAACTGCACAGCCCCCGGCTTCTGCAGCCGCCTGCCCCTGCTGGGGCTGGGAGCCGGGGCGAGAGGGGGCCGACGTGGGGGCCCCAGCAGAACAAGGCGTGCTGTGTTCCCGTGAGGCCGGCCCGGCGAGGCTGCTGCTGCCGCGGGAGTCCCTGAAAGGCAGCTCTGTCTGCTGCCAGTGAGCTGCCTTCAGTGACCCCCCAAAACAGCAGCCCCGTGGTAGCAGGGCCACAGGGAGCAGGTGCCACTGTGGGGCCCCTCACCGGCAGTGCTGGGGGCAGCTGGAAACCCCCTTTCCTGTGGGAAGGGGTCCCATCCCACCGCATCCCCTACCTCCCCGTGCCCTCCAAAGAGTTGTGCCAGGACCAGGCCAGCAGCCCCATCCTTGGCCCCACACACGGAATGGGCCATTCCCTGCAGCCCCTGGCCTGGCACCACAGCCCTGCAGGTGCCGAGCAAGGTGGCACCATTGGGTGAGTGCCCGTTGCCCCAAAAGCTGCTAAATGCCATGTGGGGCAGCCCACCTGACTCTAGCCCACCCCTGTCCCACAGCCCCCCATCCGCAGTCTCCCAGGAAGGACAGCACCACTGCTCTCCACGCACCCGACCCATTTAATACAAGTACAAGGTGCCTGTGCCCGCTGCCCTGCCCGCGGGGCCAGGGGAGGCTGGCACCCCACAAGGCGCACCGTGTGTCCCAGGGGCTTTGTCCTGCAGCGGCCCAGGCTGGCATCTAAAGCAGGAGAAAGGGACCGAGCTGAGCCAGGAAGGTTGCAGAGGCAGTGTCCCACCCCTCACGCCAGCCAAAGACCCTGTAGGGAGGGGGCCTGTCCCCTTGCCCACCTTCCTGGTGGTGTTTCCAAGCTCCACACTATCTTTAGGCACTGCATCCCCCACCACCAGCAGGGCCACGCTCAGCCCTCCCTTCCCCTCACGGCCGGGCACAGGACCAGGCAGGCCACAGGTGCCAGCAGCTCCATGTCGGCCCGCTGCTGACACCTGCCTGCTTGCGGCACAGGCGAGCAGCGCCGAACCCACTCCCGCCTCTTCCCCCACCTGCACAGGCACCGTCCACAATTCAGCAGCTGGAGACCGCAGCCTTGCTGGGGCAGAGGAAGCGCAAGGGGATGGGGGACATGCACCTCCTCTGCAGCCCCCCGAGCTGCTGGGGAGAGGGATGCCATGAGACCAAGGGGCACCCCCAGCCTGCGGGCCCTAGATTCCCTCCAGCCCTGCTGCCCCTGGCTCCTCACAAACATCCCTTGGCCCCAGCCCAGTTGACAGAGAGCCCGGCTGCACACACTAGGGGGGCTCGGGGACATCTTTCACCCTGGGCCTGGGCAGGTGGGTGTCCCCACTTCCGGGGCTGGGGACACGAAGCAGTGGCAGTGCACAGGGGACGAGGGGGAGCGGGATGAACCTCTGGGTATAAATAGGCCGCTGGAGAGGGGTAGGGGCAGGGCAGGACAGGCTCATCGTTAGCACCATGGTGGCAAAGGGTGGGAAAGGACGGGGTCAGACCCACTCCTGCAAGGAGCGCTTGCAGTACATGAGCATTCGGGGCGTGCCCTTCCTCTGCATCTGCACGATGACATAGATGAGGCCAAGGATGCAGAGCAGCAGCACCAGCAGCACCAGCACCATCACGACGCTCATGGTGCGTGTGTACTCGTCGATCTGCACCACCACGTCCACGTCGCCACCCTGCTCGCGGCCGCCCTCGCCGTAATCCTCCTCGTCTTCCTCTTCCTCCTCCTCGTCCTCCTCACCTTCAGCCCGCCCGCCGGGGCGCTCGTCCCCGTCAGGGTTGAAGGGAGGCCGGTCCACATCTGGCCACCGGGGATTGGCGTCAGGGACCAGCTCCACATGGCAGCCCATGAAGTCCCGCAGGATGGATTTGGGATAGCCCGGCTCCGTCCTGAGCCGCTCATTGTCAAACTTCCAGTACTTTGTGCCTCTGTAGAAGTAGGTTGAGGCTGGGAGGAGGGGGGGAGAAATGGAGGCGAGGTGTAAGCAGCTGTGGCCCCCTGCCAGGCACAGCCCACAGCAGACTCCCTGCCCTTCAGAAAGGCCAGCTGGGCAGCTCTGCTAACTCCTGGGCTCCCTCCCAGCTTCCATGTGATGGAGAGGAGCAGAAAGAGCAGAGAAGGGTGGCCTCTGCCTCCATCCTGTCTCTGCAGCATCCCGCTCTACCCCCATGGCCATGCTCTCTGGCCACCTGCAGCTGGAGGAGCACATAGCTGCTGGCAGGAGAGACTGCATCCCCCCTTGTCCTCCCCTCCTGCCCACCCCTCTCCTCTACTTACAGGCATCTGAGCTGAGGAAGGCACCCTTGGGTGAGGGAGGGATGCCCACCCAGACAGAGATGGGCTTGGGGTACCCGGGGTCCACCGAGCGCGTGTCCTCGTTGAAGCGCCAGTATCTGTGGGAGGCAGAGGGACCTGGTGAGCAGGCGAGGGGCACAGACACGCTGCCCCCATCCAACAGCTGCGGACAGCACGGGGGTCTCTGCTGCTGGCAGCCCCAGTTTTTCCATCAGCTCATCAATCTATCCCTCTGTCCAGAAAGCCATTTGCCAACAGCCCACTGTCCCACCTCCACCTACCCACCCAGTGCTCCCTCTCCCACCTCCACACATCCCATATCATCCCCACTCCAGACAGGGGAACGGAGGCACAGGAAGGGGAGCAGCAGGCACGAGGACCCCAGAGCCACGGTGAGGGTAGCACCCACCTGTCCCCACGGAAGAAAAAGGTGTGCCCCGTGGGCTCCCACCAGACCGCAGTGTCGATGCTGTCATAGGGGATGCCCTGCCCATAGCTGGCCAGGGGTTGTGGGTACCCGGCTTCCAGGTTGGCTTCTCGGAAGAGCCAGTACCGGTCACCTGAGCAGGGAGGAAATAGAAGACAGGTGAGGCTGCAACGCCCAGCTGCTGCAGTGTGCGCTCATCTGGACAGTGAGGGGGTGTGAAGCCCGTGGCCGCCCCACTCCTTGGCCAGGAACATTAGGGACCAGGCAGCGGCTCTGGACAGGGAGGCACCTGCAAAGCCAGGGGGGCTGCGGAGGTGCTTTAGGAGGGAATCCAGACAGCTGGCTCTCAGCAGCTTGGGGGGCACTGGGCCTACACCCCAGCCCTCCCACCTAGCTCCAGCTGCCCTGCTCACCTTTAAAGAAGACGAATCTACCGTCGTGCCTCTCGTAGGCAGCGTCAATATCCCCGGGCAGGCCCCGCCAGAAGTGCCCGATGGGCATGGGGTAGTTGTCCAGCACCCGGTTGTGCCGCACCCTCCAGAACCACCGGCCCTGGTGGGAAGCAAGGTATCAGCAGAGCACGGGGGACACATGGGAACAGAGTCCTGGGGACAGGCAGAGGCTGCTGGGGTACCCAAGCCTATCATCTTGCTAGGGCCTTCCACCCGGGGACCCTCGAGTGGACAAGGGCATGGAAGGGCGGGAAGGGGTCCTGGCAGGTACCTTAAACACAAACATCTCCCCCCGCAGCACTGCCACTGTGTCGAAGTTCCCATCGCAGATGTCGGGGCCGTATTGGTCGGGCCGGTCAGGGTTGCCAGGTTTGGGGGGCCGCTCTGGTTTCCCTGGGGGGGGCGGCCTGGGGGGTCTCTGGTCTGGTCTGCCAGGTCTCCGGGGCGTCACGGTGGGCAAGTGCTTGGTGGGCTGAGGGTGCCCATCTGCGGTACCTGGGCAGAGCAGGAGACAGAACAGACAGCGTGCTTGCAGACCAGCACTGTCAGTGCCTCCTTCCCCCTGCTCCCAGGCCAGGCACGGTTCCAAGACCCAGCACCCAGCCTCCAGGATGGTGGAGCACCTGTGTCCTCTGCCCAGCCCACATCCCAGCACAGCTGGCTCCCTCACCGTACAGCTGCTGGATGCCCTTGAGGTCATCCTCGGGCAGCTGGAAGTTCTCTGTGTCCATCCACTGGTAGAAGGGGGCCATGATGGCACTGGGGTTGCTGGAGTGCTCCAGGCCCAGTGAGTGCCCCAGCTCATGCACAGCCACCAGGAAAAGGTTGTTCCCTGCAGGGGAAGGCACCATCAGTGAGACAGCAGGGCATCTGGCGCACCAGGTGGCTCCCCAGCCCCAGCACCCTGCGCCCTGTGCCAGGGATGCTCTGCAAGGAAGCCAGAGCGACCTGCATTGCCCACAGAGGAACTGCTCTCCTCTCCCTCTGCCCCTGCCCGCACCCCCCTCGGACCCTGCCCGACGCACGTCACCCAGGTGCCAGGGCACAACCAAACTCTGGCCTCTAGGCTCCTCCGATCACCTTCCCACCCCAGCCTCTCCTCAGCTCACCAGACACATCTGTGTTCTCCAGCGTCCAGGGCTCATCCGAATCGAAGTGCGTGTCCCCCCCCATCCCTGGGCCGGGGAAATAGGCGTGAGCCAAAAACCCCCCCACGCCGTCAAAAGGGGAGCTGTCCCCATGGAAGCCGGAGGCAAAAAGCACCATGATGTCAGCCTCCTTCTTCCGCTTCTGACGGATGTCCTCGTATGGCACCTCCTGGAAGACCAGTGGTGTGGCCTGCTCCCACACCCGGAAGGCTTGGCGGATGGCCTCGTACGAGTGGTACCGGCCCAGCTTCTCCGTGTAGTTCTGGATGCTGGGGGCACAGAGTGGGGGCTCGATCAGGATGGACCACCTGCCGCAGCTCCAGCCCAGAGGGTCTGCAGCTGGGCTGTGAGCAGACCCCAGGCTGGGAAAAGCTGCCACATGCTGGCTGCTGGGTACCTGAACGTGAGATGGCTCTGGCTCCAGCGCCGCCCCGTGAGTGCGTACCGCTTCCGCCGCATGTTGGACTTCATCCGGACCCCAAACTGGTCTGGGACCCCGCAGCGAGGACGCTTCATCCACCTGCCAGGAGGGCATCAAGCGAGGGCTCAATGCACCGCATGGGGGCAAAGGACCCTGAGGAGTTACGGCTTCCACGGCCAGCAAGAGAAGCATCCTGGCTGCAGGGGTGCAAAGAAGGGAGACGCAGCTCCCATGGGAGACAGCACCCATGCTTCTGGGTGCATGGTGCAGGCAGGGCTCAGGGGGCCAGCGGGTAGAGCTTTCCATAGCCTGTAGGGGCTCACTGCCAACAGGAGATGACAGCAGTGGTGTGAGCACTGATCAGTCTTCTCCATCGCTCTGGGAAAGGGGACTCGTGGTCGGCTGCAGGCTGAACCCTGCTAAGGGCACCTGGGAAGGGGTAGGTTGGAGAGCTGAGCTCCCTTCTGTGAGAGTAAGAGGGCTGCGCAGAGAAACTCACATTTTGGTTTCCTCATCCAGAACACCAGTGACGGTGATCCCATAGAACTTCTGCATCTCCGAGAGGGCTGAGGAGAAGATCTGAGCAGAGCGCATGGTGGACATCTGCCTGCTCGACTGCGGCAGGTAGCCGTACAGCCGCAGCCATGCCTGCGAGAGAAAGCCAAGGATCAGGCTGACAGGCAGGGATGAGGAAACCTTCCCTTTTGCTGATGCCCCCACCAACAGCCAGGCTGGAACTGCCCCGTGACAAAGAGCTCCTTGAGATGCCAGCCCTGCGCACACCCAGCAGGGCCGGACCTGCCGGCCCTGGCAGCACCGCTGCCCCAGCTCTGCTGTCGCACCTGCTGCCACCTCTGCGCGTGCCGGCCCATGCGGGGCAGCTTCTCCCTGTCCCCAGAGGAACGTGCCTGTGCTCACGGATGCTCCGCAAGCCAGCTGCTGGAGGGAGCGCTCCACCCAGGCAGGACTGCAGGCAGGTGGGCAGCACCAGCAAGTCTTAGCATGTGGGCACGGCTACAGAGGCTGGGAGGAGAGCCCAGCCCTGCCCAGGGCGCACTGCGACGGGGCAGATCCGAGGGGCTGCTGGCCCCCCGTCCTGCAGTGTGAGGGGCGCAGGAACGAGCCCCAACCCACAGAAGGAGCTGGCTCGGGGGGCACAGCAGCTTGCAGGCAGCCCTGGCGCTCACCAGCTCCCCAAGGCCAGAAGGGACCAAATCTCTACAACAGGCAAGCTCCTGCTGCAGGTCCCTGACCCCAGGGCCCCGCACCACCTCTTCCGGGCTGCAGCCCAGGCGCCGCGGGGACAAGTGCTCTCGGCCAGGAGGGAGCAGCAGGGAAACAGCACAGCAGGGCCCGGCCCTTGCCTGGGGCTGGGCAGGCACAGGCAGGACCTGCACCTAGCTCCCTGGGAGCCAAGCACAAGCGCTTTTGTCCCTGCTCACCTTGCGGGGAGAGATGAGGCCGCTGGCGGGACCTCCTGGGGGGCGTCTGGGCCCCCGCCTCAGCCCCCAGGAAGCGCCCGGGCTGGCTGCAGAGCTCCGCCGGGGGCTCGGCATCCCCCGCGCGAGGGACGAGGGGTGAGGCAGGGCCCCAGCTGCCCTGCTGCTTGGAGCTGTTCACCTGCCCCAGCGCCGGGGTGGGGAAACTGAGGCGCAGAGCTCGGCAGCGTGCCCGCGGCAGCTGGAAGGAGCACCTTCGGGGCCCCGAGCCGGATCTGCCGCCCCTCGATGCTCCAGGCGGCACCAAGCCGGCTGCGGCACCCGCCCAGGGTCGGGGGTCTCCCGGTGCAGGAGCCGTGCCCAAAGCCCCCGTCGCGCCCCGAGCCCCCCGGCCGAGGCAGGAGGCCGGGCCGCGCATCCCCGCGCCCTGCGGGCCCCCCGCCCGTCCCCGCCGAGCGCCAGGCCCACAAAGGGGCTTCTGTGCGGCGAGGTCTG